>OY748309.1:11625983-12225983 GCA_963556515.1 Nudaria mundana
TTCACTCTTGTGTTTATTTCCACTTCGTTATCTGATGTATCTTCAGCTTCTAATACATCTATTTTAATTACGTATTTTGGAATCCTCCTAATCCTTAGTACTTAGTACCTAAGTAGCTGGTTTGAGCTTCAGAGATGCACTGCTGCTGCTTCGACATTATTAGTTAAAAGACTGATTCGTGTGAACGTAAAGAGAACAAGTATGAAACTGAATGTAATTATGAGTAAAAGGTGAAACATGAGACGCTAGTGATGCATGTACTGTACTACGTATTAATTCAAGTTCTCACCTGTTGATTTAGTTTATTTCACAATAATTTGTAACGAGATCCTCACTACAAGTGTGCAAGTGTCATCGCTCACTATCGACATGTTCAAACCTGAAGCCTTAAGAATGATGTAAGAAATTCTAAGTAGGTATCTATGTTGAAGCCAATGCATGCTTGCACTTCCACAGACGACACTGACGCGTTACCAACCATATAAAAACTATTAGACATTAGTGGGAATATAGGATAAGGTAAATTAAACTATAATTCAATTTAAAGTATACATTTATTTCTTAATTTAATATACAATTTCAATTAAGTACCTACTTACATAGATATTAGTTTATTAAAATACATTTTCTCATATTTAAATGGATACTAAGATATACTACGATAAAAAACGTTGAGTGGTCTTTTTACTCTTTTATCAGACCAAACCAGATATATAGTAGGTACATTCTTTTCTGTTGTACATGTAAATATCTTGTTTTATGCAAATTAAAACATACTTAATTATATTAAAACTAAATGTTTATTTCATTACGAATTAATACGAAAATAATAACATATGTTAGAAATTAAAAATACTTGTATGTCCCCACGCTCGAGTTGAAATTTTATCTTTAGATATAACTCTTATGTCATCATCACCAGATAACGCAATTTTGTTTACAGTACACGTAAACAACTCATGTTTTATTGATTTTAATAAAACATTAGTTTTACAAACAATACTACCTTCATGGAGGGGTATTTTTGTAATCATCAACATTAAAATCACGAACAATATTTTTTTTAATACCCTTCGCCTTTTTTATAGTACTATGTTCGGTTTTTATACAATATAACCTCGAGCGAAGTCCTACAAATTCACTTATGACTCTACCAGCCATTTCATCCTTAAACAGACTTTTTTATTTTGTATTGGTAACATATATTGATTAGTTTTACAGATATTACTAGTATCAAAGTAAAACAAAAAATGTTTTTTTATATCATCATAAAAATCATGAGTTCGTATATGATATACAAAACTATCTGTATCCGTATAACACATCTGTACACGATTTTTATAAAAAGGTTGTATTACAGAGTAATGAAAGTCATCCATGTGACTTTTCGATAATTCAAGCACAGTAAAACCAATGTATATTGGTTTGTTTAAAGTTATTTGATCAGGATTTAACTGCACTGCAACTAGATTCTCAGTAAAAACCGTTGCACTATGGAAGTTTGGTCGAGCGATAAGCATTTGTGCACATTTTCTTTTTTTAGTCACATTGTTGCTATCATACCACTGATTAACTAAATGAACATTAACCCTCTTTTCATTATATTCTAAGGTTTTTCCAAAGACACTATTGTTCAAGAGTTTAAAAAAGTCTTGTTCAAATATTGATGAACTTTTTTGTCTCAGTTCAGTATTTAAATCAATGTATTGTTTTAAATAAGGACTTTGACGAAAACTAATTACGCGATAATTTTTTTTAACATCACAATCCATGTTTCAAACAAGTTTGTAAGTGTACATAATGTATAACATATCTAAATTTATCATACAAATTAGGGACTAGCTTATACGTTTTCCCTCCAGGTGGAATATATTTTTCGGGACAAAATGGTAAATCATTGTGTAAATTATGTAAATGCTTAGGATATACTAAATTCACTTCTATTATGTAACCATAATCTACAGTAGTGGGTATAGTTGTTACATCTAATTTATAAATTTCTTGTTCATCAAGAAACTTGAAATCGGACAATGGTAAATATTGACACATACTATATCCATATAAATTATTACAATCGATATAAGCGATGTAGAAATCGGGCTTTGTAGATTGGTAATCCGGTAGATAAGTATTATTCGCTTTAGCATGTCTGTGAGAACAGAGACAAACTCCTCCCCTAATACCACTCTGTAGCATACGCACCATTGACAAGTCATCAATAAGTTCTAATTGTAACCGGTTTCAAATGTTCAGATCAGTGATTTTAAATGTTGACCATACTAAACATGCATGCTTATAATCAACTTCAGAAATATTTTCGTCGCTTAACGAATTAAAAAAAGCATTTTTTTGGAGGTAATTTTTTTTCATCATACCGTTCCCACGAGTCCATATATTCATACGGATAAATTCCTTTACGAATTAGTAAACGAAATTGCTCCCGAATAGGAAAATTATTTTGCAAGTGTTTAAACATTTCCGGTTTTAAAGTGTTAGACAGTTTATTTAAGCTTGTGCACAAAAACTTAACAAAACGAAGTTGATAAAATTTATTATTTGAAACGGGTACAAGTTTAGTAAATTATATATAGTTTACTTTTGTTTTAGGTATTATTTTTATAGCACCAGGAACATCTCCCAAAGCTTTTATAAATAAGTGACAATCATAGCCGGCTAAGTTGTGGAAAAAAATAGGAATAAACGAAGGGCGCTTATACTGTAAATTACAGAAAGGATGTGCGGCTCCTCGATAACGATCTGTAAGATGACAATGGTCACGAACTTTGTCTGTAAAAACGAAATTTTGACAAATGTAACAACGTTGAGCATTGTTAAAATCATATTTGTCTTCAGTGGTGAATATCATCGGGACAGTCAGATTAATTATATTATATATTTTTTGTACGTCTTTCATTATTGAATCTACAAACCGCTTATCACAGTTGGGTCCCCGATAAGATACGTATCTATTGTAGCTAGGGTCATCTCGACAAACAATATAATACCCAAAGGCAACTGGTATATGATGGTTCAAAGTGTTCGTTTTTCCGCTTGAACCGATGGTTTCAGTCCTGGTCTGTAACATCGATTCAAAATCTGCGTAAATACAAAAAGGCATGTTTTGTTTACGTTCATAGTTGTTAAATTGAATTACCGAGCCCTTATTCGGGAGAACAGTTACGACGCCTCCACACAAATGGTCATTAACTTCCTGAGAAGTATTAAATGATATTAAACATATGTCACAAAAGTATAACTTACTATGATGGGAAGTAACTTGGCTTCTAAAAAGTCTAGAAGTATCTTTTATCAAACAATAATGAGAAGAGCTGTTATTTTCAAGAAATAGTAAATGAATAATTTTTCCTTTGTATTTTTTATCAATTTCAGATTTATACAAAGGTCCTACGATAGTTGTAAAGTTTTTTAATCCATATATTATAAATTTTATGTTAGGGTTATTCTTTTCAAAAACGATAATATCATGAAAGGATACTGGAAAAGACATATTTCTTATATCAAATAGTTCACGAAAATTAGGATAAGATGAAATTCTCTCAGGGTGTTTCTTAGTCGGATATAAAGCCGCTGTTACACACCATAAAAAGCAAAATTGATCCTTATTAACAATATTTAAGCACGCCTTTTTAGCTTGGATTGATTTAGGCAAACTGATATAACTGGAACCGCGAAATGGTTGGTATTTATTAATATTTATCTCAATGTATAGATTGTTTATAAATGTCCATCCACTGTCACGATCTTCAAATTCTTCAATACTTGTTTATAAATAGCTAAGTGTTTCAAAATATAAGTTTTCAAAATCGAAGTGTGAATACAAATATTTTGTTTTTGGTTCCAAAAGATTTGACTTCTTGTGAATTATCTTTGAATTAAACCAAGTAGTTCAAAATTTATCTTAACACATGTATGTCTACGAATACTGAATAAGAAGGAATCCAGTGAAGATAATTGAATCTGGTCAAAGGGGACAATTTTATATGTTGTAATACGATTACGAAATGCTGAGCTCACGATTTCTATACCTTGACTATGTTTAATTGTATGTCTACTTTTTCTATGTGAATTGCTCCGTAAATGTCCTACCCATGATCTACTGTGTACAGATGTGTTACACGTAGTACAGAACGGCATTTTTATCGCTTAAGATATTGGGTACTACTTATCTATATAACGATGATTTATAATTAAAGTCAAATAATATAATATACTAGCTGTTGCCCGCAGCTCCGACCGCGCGAAAAACTTATCAAAGTTTGTGTTTCCTGATTCCTACAATCTGGGCTTTTTCAAATCCTGAGTGAATTGGTATCTTCTATGCAAGCGTGCTCCATCTTAGATCACATATGCACTTACCATCAGGTGAGATTGTGGTTAACGTAAACCTATCAACTATAAAAAATAAAATAAAGACATACATACACACCAGACTAGTTAAATAGTTAGTAATCTGGCTGCTACGTTGGAGTTTCGATTCCTAATGATTTATTTAATGTTTAGATCTAATTTATCTGATATGCTTAAGTGTATCCAGAAATAACTACTTATTTATTTATATATTTATTTTATCACAATGTTGTTACTGTAATGAGTCGGTTCAGAGTCCTCAAACTCTACAAAAGCTTGACCCAAGTACGCTTGAAGTGCTTGCCACGACGGTGATGATTCATCACACTGTAGCTTTATGGTTATCAGCGCTGTCTTATATCGAACATCAACAGCGTGAGAAGTATAGTCAGTTGCTTTGTACAGTTTGAGGTCAACGAAATACGCACCACTTCGTTTTATTGCCCGACGCGATGTTCCTGTTGACACTCGGCTTGCAAAGCTTGATGTTAGGCTTCCAGTGCCGGCGTCCTTTTTCGGTGCGCTGACGCCGGCTTCTTCAGTTTGTAAGATTTTAAACAAACCCAACGGTTCTTCGTTCTATAAAAATGTAAGAATGGAACTATAAAATATACTTGTGTCATTAACATAGAAACACATACACATTCCATATCGCTCTTAAACTAGATTGTACTTTACGTTTTATTGACATACAGTTACAACACTGTTTTAACATATAAACTGATAAAGGAAAAGTGTAAAAATAGATTACAAGCTATTCTCAAACCTATTGTTCTAATTTATATCAAAAAAGAAAAAAACTGTATATAAAAGACTTGGGACGAAACGGTTTCAGTGGTTAATACAATAAATAAATATAAATATGGTTCGAACATATTATACACATATTAAGAAAGAAATTATAAATAGATCACAAAAACTGATGTCATCGGCGGGATCTCGTCCGCCGATGACATCAGTTTTTGTGATCTATTTATAATTTCTTTCTTAATATTTTAAGAATAGTTTAAGCAAACTCATTGCTTTGAAATACAAAAATATATATTATACACATCTAGATCAAACACAAAATTAATCATTATGCCCATCATATAAAGAGTTATCTAGGGTGGGAATCGAACCCACGACATTTGACGTACTTATCAGAAAAAACAATGGTAAGTAAAAATTTTTTTAAGAAAAAACTTTTTAGCATTAATTAATAGCATTAATTTTTCGCAGAATCAAAAGGACAACAAAACGTCGACAATTGTTTCGCCTCTAAACGAGGCATTATCAAGACTGTCTCAGAGAGAACAGCAAAATTCGTGGTTGGAACGTGTTTGCTTATAAGTAAACGCGTGCAAATTTCATTATCGCGATGTAGGATTCTTTACAATAACCAATGTGGGTAGAAACCTCAGTTCATGCTAACTAAGTTCCAAAAATAGGTATTCACCAATACTTGACCTTATCTGTTTGATTTAATTACTGTCTCTTGATAAGTTGCATAGAAAACCCAAATAACACACACAAACCAACAACAGTTAATGTGTCTGTCTGTTCGCAAACAGATTAAGTAAGGGAGATGTGTGAAAATCTATTTGTTCGTTGAGTAAGGTGTCCGCATCTCTTCTAACTATTTCTAGCCTTTCCCAAACACTTAACTTGAACCCTTTCTCACATAACCGTAAAACTTTAAAAGTGTTACTATTGTTCAAGGAATGACCAGTGTCAAGAAGATGCTTCGCGAAGAGGGACCTTTCAGGACAACCATTGCGGGACGCCGCTCTATGTTCCTTATATCTAATATCGAAGGACCTGCCAGTCTGTCCCACATACTTCAAACCACATTCATCACAACTCAACAAATAAACACCTGATCTGCGTGAGACCGACACCGAATCCTTGCCATTACACAGCTCCCTCAAGGCATTCTGAGTTCTAAAAGCAACAAATATATTACTTTCCCTCATGATCTTAGCTATACTCAACGAGACGGGACCCACGAACGGCAAACAGGCCGTGTACTTCCTAGGTGGATCTTGAATCGGATATAATAAATGAAAACTAGCCTTTCTACGTTTTTTATTTAATAATGAGTGAACCATTCCTACGTCATAGCCATTACTTTGTGCTATGTAGCAAATGATGGACAATTCTTCACCAAATGCCTGTGGGCTCAACGGTACCGCCAGTAACCTGCTCAGTAAGCTGTGGAAAGCTGCCATTTTATGTTGCCATGGATGATTGGATGAGTAAGGAATAACTGTGTCTGTAACTGTTGGTTTCCTATAGATACGGAACTCATGAACACCGTTCCTTCTAGTAATTGAAAGGTCCAAGAAATTGAGAGTGGAATCTGACTCCAACTCTAGTGAAAAATCAATTCTAGGGTGTACTGAGTTCAACTTGGAGACAAGGACACTGAGCTGACGTTTTGTTCCTGTCCAACATATAATAATATCATCCACATATCTAAAATAGTACAAGACATGAACGTTCCCAACTATGTGGTTAGTCTCGAATGCATCCATAAATATTTCAGCTATTAAAGGACTGAGTGGCGACCCCATAGCCAAACCATTCCTCTGTAGAAAAAAACTGTTGTTGAACTGAAAGTAATTCTGAGTCATACACAATCTTGTTAGGTTATAAGGCACTGGTTGCACAAAAAATCGATTCTGTTTGTTTGTCTGGTACTTTTAACTCCGAATTGACTGTACAAAGGTCGATTCGCAACAAACTTAGGGACGGGGATGTGGTTCTGAGTAAGGCTGATAAGGGTAACACCGTCGTTTTGATCCCGAGGGAGGATTACATGGCAAGAGTCAATGACATCATTTCACTTAACCTTCAATCCTACAGCTAAGTTCCAGGCAGAACTAAAGCTTGCTTTGAAATCCACGACTTATTTATTCCCTGAGAACTCTTCGTTGCATAAAACTTTTATAAACATGAAGCCCAGTTGTCCGTTGTTTTATGGCCTTCCAAAAATACACAAGGAAGGGTGCCCAATTAGACCTGTTGTCGCATACAGGGGCGCGCCGGCATATAATTTGTCGAAGTTTTTGAACACAATCATTAAAGAAGCAATAGATTTTAACCCAAAATTTTCTATAAAAAATAGTACTGACCTCATAAACAAGATTAAAAATATTAAGTTACCGTCCAATGCTCAATTTGTGTCCTTGGACGTGAAAAGTTTATTCACTAACGTACCGTATAATGAAGTATTAGATATTTTGAGACACAAATTAACAATAAAAAGGATCAATTTTAATAAAATAGAGGAAATTTATAACCTAACAAGATTGTGTATGACTCAGAATTACTTTCAGTTCAACAACAGTTTTTTTCTACAGAGGAATGGTTTGGCTATGGGGTCGCCACTCAGTCCTTTAATAGCTGAAATATTTATGGATGCATTCGAGACTAACCACATAGTTGGGAACGTTCATGTCTTGTACTATTTTAGATATGTGGATGATATTATTATATGTTGGACAGGAACAAAACGTCAGCTCAGTGTCTTTGTCTCCAAGTTGAACTCAGTACACCCTAGAATTGATTTTTCACTAGAGTTGGAGTCAGATTCCACTCTCAATTTCTTGGACCTTTCAATTACTAGAAGGAACGGTGTTCATGAGTTCCGTATCTATAGGAAACCAACAGTTACAGACACAGTTATTCCTTACTCATCCAATCATCCATGGCAACATAAAATGGCAGCTTTCCACAGCTTACTGAGCAGGTTACTGGCGGTACCGTTGAGCCCACAGGCATTTGGTGAAGAATTGTCCATCATTTGCTACATAGCACAAAGTAATGGCTATGACGTAGGAATGGTTCACTCATTATTAAATAAAAAACGTAGAAAGGCTAGTTTTCATTTATTATATCCGATTCAAGATCCACCTAGGAAGTACACGGCCTGTTTGCCGTTCGTGGGTTCCGTCTCGTTGAGTATAGCTAAGATCATGAGGGAAAGTAATATATTTGTTGCTTTTAGAACTCAGAATGCCTTGAGGGAGCTGTGTAATGGCAAGGATTCGGTGTCGGTCTCACGCAGATCAGGTGTTTATTTGTTGAGTTGTGATGAATGTGGTTTGAAGTATGTGGGACAGACTGGCAGGTCCTTCGATATTAGATATAAGGAACATAGAGCGGCGTCCCGCAATGGTTGTCCTGAAAGGTCCCTCTTCGCGAAGCATCTTCTTGACACTGGTCATTCCTTGAACAATAGTAACACTTTTAAAGTTTTACGGTTATGTGAGAAAGGGTTCAAGTTAAGTGTTTGGGAAAGGCTAGAAATAGTTAGAAGAGATGCGGACACCTTACTCAACGAACAAATAGATTTTCACACATCTCCCTTACTTAATCTGTTTGCGAACAGACAGACACATTAACTGTTGTTGGTTTGTGTGTGTTATTTGGGTTTTCTATGCAACTTATCAAGAGACAGTAATTAAATCAAACAGATAAGGTCAAGTATTGGTGAATACCTATTTTTGGAACTTAGTTAGCATGATCTGAGGTTTCTACCCACATTGGTTATTGTAAAGAATCCTACATCGCGATAATGAAATTTGCACGCGTTTACTTATAAGCAAACACGTTCCAACCACGAATTTTGCTGTTCTCTCTGAGATAGTCTTGATAATGCCTCGTTTAGAGGCGAAACAATTGGCGACGTTTTGTTGTCCTTTTGATTCTGCGAAAAATTAATGCTATTAATTAATGCTAAAAAGTTTTTTCTTAAAAAAATTTTTACTTACCATTGTTTTGTCATGGATTTTCGCCAAGTAACGCCTGTTTCTATCCAATATTTGAGATCAGTGTGCATCACTACCCAGGCTAAACTATATATAAAATTGATCAAGCTCCACAGAACAGCAAGTCAAAATCTTTGGTTCAATCAAGAGTGTAAGCGCTTTGGGGTGTTTCCAAGGTACATCTGCCTAAAAACAAACAATAACTCAGTGTCGGCTAGGAATTCTATTTTAAAAGCAAAAACAGTGTGGCTAAACTCGGAAATTAGGAGTTTATTTAGAGTGAGAGACAATTTGAAGTGGCATTTAAAGGTTCTACACTCTGAGTTGTCATTCAGTTTACACAGAGTAGAATTTGATTTGTTGGATAAAAAGGCACGAGATTTAGCTTCTAAATTTATACATAAAAAATTTTTAATACAATCAAAAAAATTATTTAATCTAAGGGTGGGTAGAGGCGAGTTTTTTGATCGAAGGGAGCAGGTGTTTTCTAATCATACATTTTACCCCAGAATCAAGAACCTTTCTGATATTCATCTCAGCAACAGTGAGGTGTCCCTTTTAAATAAGGGCTTAAAATATTCCATACCTAAATCATTTAACAATAAAAAATCTTTAGAACCTTTGGCAGTAGATGCGGAGGTGGCAATCATTAGAAATAAGGGTGACATAATGTTGAAGGCACTGGTTGCACAAAAAATCGATTCTGTTTGTTTGTCTGGTACTTTTAACTCCGAATTGACTGTACAAAGGTCGATTCGCAACAAACTTAGGGACGGGGATGTGGTTCTGAGTAAGGCTGATAAGGGTAACACCGTGGTTTTGATCCCGAGGGAGGATTACATGGCAAGAGTCAATGACATCATTTCATCTGATGATTTTCAACACTTAACCTTCAATCCTACAGCTAAGTTCCAGGCAGAACTAAAGCTTGCTTTGAAATCCACGACTTATTTATTCCCTGAGAACTCTTCGTTGCATAAAACTTTGATAAACATGAATCCCAGTTGTCCGTTGTTTTATGGCCTTCCAAAAATACACAAGGAAGGGTGCCCAATTAGACCTGTTGTCGCATACAGGGGCGCGCCGGCATATAATTTGTCGAAGTTTTTGAACACAATCATTAAAGAAGCAATAGAATTTAACCCAAAATTTTCTATAAAAAATAGTACTGACCTCATAAACAAGATTAAAAATATTAAGTTACCGTCCAATGCTCAACTTGTGTCTTTGGACGTGAAAAGTTTATTCACTAACGTACCGTATAATGAAGTATTAGATATTTTGAGACACAAATTAACAATAAAAAGGATCAATTTTAATAAAATAGAGGAAATTTATAACCTAACAAGATTGTGTATGACTCAGAATTACTTTCAGTTCAACAACAGTTTTTTTCTACAGAGGAATGGTTTGGCTATGGGGTCGCCACTCAGTCCTTTAATAGCTGAAATATTTATGGATGCATTCGAGACTAACCACATAGTTGGGAACGTTCATGTCTTGTACTATTTTAGATATGTGGATGATATTATTATATGTTGGACAGGAACAAAACGTCAGCTCAGTGTCCTTGTCTCCAAGTTGAACTCAGTACACCCTCGAATTGATTTTTCACTAGAGTTGGAGTCAGATTCCACTCTCAATTTCTTGGACCTTTCAATTACTAGAAGGAACGGTGTTCATGAGTTCCGTATCTATAGGAAACCAACAGTTACAGACACAGTTATTCCTTACTCATCCAATCATCCATGGCAACATAAAATGGCAGCTTTCCACAGCTTACTGAGCAGGTTACTGGCGGTACCGTTGAGCCCACAGGCATTTGGTGAAGAATTGTCCATCATTTGCTACATAGCACAAAGTAATGGCTATGACGTAGGAATGGTTCACTCATTATTAAATAAAAAACGTAGGAAGGCTAGTTTTCATTTATTATATCCGATTCAAGATCCACCTAGGAAGTACACGGCCTGTTTGCCGTTCGTGGGTTCCGTCTCGTTGAGTATAGCTAAGATCATGAGGGAAAGTAATATATTTGTTGCTTTTAGAACTCAGAATGCCTTGAGGGAGCTGTGTAATGGCAAGGATTCGGTGTCGGTCTCACGCAGATCAGGTGTTTATTTGTTGAGTTGTGATGAATGTGGTTTGAAGTATGTGGGACAGACTGGCAGGTCCTTCGATATTACATATAAGGAACATAGAGCGGCGTCCCGCAATGGTTGTCCTGAAAGGTCCCTCTTCGCGAAGCATCTTCTTGACACTGGTCATTCCTTGAACAATAGTAACACTTTTAAAGTTTTACGGTTATGTGAGAAAGGGTTCAAGTTAAGTGTTTGGGAAAGGCTAGAAATAGTTAGAAGAGATGCGGACACCTTACTCAACGAACAAAAAGATTTTCACACATCTCCCTTACTTAATCTGTTTGCGCAAAGGTGCAAAGGGGCTCTACCAACATCTATAGGGCCCCAGCGACCTCACCTGCTAGTGGCGCACCTGCTGATATACGGACGAGGCTCGTTAATTTACGGTACCTATGGAGTGGCTTCGGCCCCTACGTGGGTACCAGGTGGTACAACAGTGTTGGTCCGGGGGGGTACCACCGTGCAGCTGTGCTAAAGCCCCCCAAGTAACCCAGCCCAGGCTGGGTTGCGTTAGGGGTTCAGCAGCTGCACCGCCGGGCCCGGGGCGATGTATGGTGCAGCAGGCATGGGACCAGTGGGGGCGAAACGGAGTCTAGTGTGGGTGGTGTGGGTCGATTCGCCGGCCAGGGAGACCCTTAGCAACGGCGTTGCCGCGGCCGCCCGCAACACAGTCATGGGGCCCGCCTGGGGCCAACCACCCCAGGAGGCTGCCCCACATGTTGCGCATAATCCTGATGTGGGATCGCCGCTCCGGGTGGTAACCGGTGTGGGGTAGCGGCGGCCTTGCATCAGGGGGGTTTGGGAGCCCTTCCGTCCGGCGAGTCGGCTCCGACCTAACCACACGGTTCTAGACAAAGCTAGCCCCTGCGCTTTGTCACTTACTGCTGCACCAAATGTCGCCCTGTCTTCACGCTTCTTCTTCAAAATCTACAATGGCAGTGCAACAAAAAAGAAATAAACGTTACACAGCGGCCCTAGGAAACCCCACAACTTCACATTTCGAGGTGGAGTTCACTAACGTCCGTGGACTCCATGCGAACCTCGATACCGTCCACCACCACCTTGAGACGGCACGGCCCGCTGTGATGTTCCTCACGGAGACACAAATACGCCGCCCTGACGACACGTCTTACCTGTGTTACCCCGGCTATGTCATCGAGGAACAATTTCGAGACAAAGCCGGGGTGTGCGTGTTCGTCAGGGCGGATGTTTGCTGCCGCCGGTTGCGCTGCCTAGAGAACCCCTCCAATTCCGTCCTTTGGCTGCACGTAGACCATGGCTCTATGAGCCAGATCTACGTGTGCGTCTACCGATCCCACACAGGGGATTCTGAGACAACAAAGCTCTTCCAGTACCTCAGCGAGACGGCTGATGAAGCGCAGGTGCGGTTCCCGAACGCTGACCTAGTGTTTCTGGGGGACTTCAATGGCCATCACATTGAATGGCTGGGGTCCCTCAAGACTGATCATGCGGGTAGAGCCGCCCATGCGTTCGCTCTCTCCCACGGTCTGACCCAGATGGTATGCGGGATCACCCGAATACCAGACAGGTCAGATCACGCGCCCGCTCTGCTGGATCTACCGCTGACGAGTCGCCCAGCCCAGTACAGTGTTTCGGTAGGAGCCCCACTGGGTAGTTCCGACCACTGTGTTGTTCACGCTGGCATGAAGGTGTCACCTCCTGCACGTCCTGTGCAAACGTCACGACGACTATGGCACTACTCGTCAGCGGATTGGGACGGTCTACGCGATTATTTTGCGTCCGTCCCCTGGAGCCAGCGCTGCTTTGTAGGAAAGGCTCCTTCGGATAGTGCTTCTGCTATTGCTGGCGAGATCAGTTTAGGGATGGATTATTACATCCCTTTCTCTGATGTCGCCAGTATCCGCAGAGCCCGTCCCTGGTTCGGGCGAGATTGTGCCAAAGCTGTTCGACAAAAACAGTCGGCATATCGCGCCTGGATCAGGGCCCGGGCTGTGCGCGACCCAAACGTGGGCCACCTCAAAGCAGCGTACAACCGGGCCACAAAGTCGAGTAAGAGGGCCTTTAAGAGAGCGGATGCCCAGTGCGTCGCGCGGCTTGGTCAGGAGCTCACTTCCCATCCCACGGGCAGCCGTGGATTCTGGCAACTGGCCAAAGCCGTGCAATCTAACTTTTGTCAGCCCTCGCTGCCACCGCTGCGTTACCCAGATGGAACACTGGCTCACAAAGCCCAAGAGAAAGCGGATATGCTCGCAGACCTCTTTGCGGCTAATTCCCGGGTCGACGACCGTGGCCTGCAGCCCCCCGCCATCGCCAACTGTGGCCACACAATGCCTGATATTGTTATCAGGCAATGTGATGTACGGGCAGTGCTGCGGTCACTTGACACGCGGAAAGCCAGTGGCCCTGACGGCATTCCGGCGGTGGTGCTACGAAAATGTGCAGCTGAGTTGTCTCCAGTATTAACGCGTCTGTACCGCCTGTCATACTCTTCAGGGCTCGTGCCGGAGGTCTGGAAGGAGGCGAACGTACAACCGATCCCCAAGAAAGGGGATCGGTCCGATCCAGGCAACTATCGACCCATAGCTGTCACCTCAGTCATTTGCAAGGTGCTTGAGCTCCTTATAAATAAGCAGCTCATGCAATTCCTAGAGGATCACTCGCTAATCAATGATCGACAATACGGCTTCAGGCCAAAGCGATCAACGGGTGATCTTCTGGCATTCGTAACGCATGTCTGGGGTGGGGCTATGGAAAGGCACGGCGAGTCCTTGGCTATTAGCCTGGACATCGCCAAAGCCTTCGATAGGGTCTGGCATGCTTCGCTCCTTTCCAAGCTTCCGGCATATGGTCTACCTCCTCAACTGTGCAGCTGGATTGCCAGCTTTTTAAACGAGCGCCGAGTGCGGGTCCTCTGCGATGGCCAGGCTTCTCGCTTCTTGCAAGTGAATGCCGGGGTACCGCAGGGGTCCGTACTATCACCAACTCTCTTTCTTCTGCATATCAATGATATGCTATCCCTCGGGAACATTCATTGCTATGCAGATGACAGCACACTGCACGGGAGTTACTCGGTTCGTCCGACGGCGGGGCGATCTGAGATTGAGGAGGAGAGACGACGACTCGTGGCTGATCTCGACCGTAACCTCGACAGTATCTCTCAATGGGGTACCGAGAACCTGGTCGAGTTCAATGCCCGCAAAACACAGGCGTGTGCATTTACTGCGAAGAAATCCCCTTTCCTTCCCCTACCCTCTCTTCAGAATGCATTATTACCAATGAAGGACAACCTTGATATCCTTGGCATAGACGTTCGTCGAGAGCTCAATAATAAAAACTACATCGAAAGATGTATAGGGCTAGCTTCGCGGAAACTAGGAATACTGAATAAGGTAAAGAAATTCTTTACACCGGACCAGAGGTGTCTGCTGTACAAGACGCAGATTAGACCCTGCGTCGAATACTGCTCTCACCTCTGGGACGGCTCCGCGAAGTATCTGCTGAACGCTCTCGACGCTATGCAGCGACGGGCTATCCGTATTATTGGTTGTCCGGAGGTAACGGGAAGCCTTGAGCCGCTAGCTCAGCGCCGAACAATAGCTTCCTTGGCCGCATTCTACCGTATTTACCACGGCGAGTGTTCTGAAGAGCTCTTCAATCTGATCCCACCCTCTTCCTTCCGATCCCGAACGACTCGTGCCGGGCAGAGATGCCACCCCCACACAGTGGATAGCATGTTCGCGAGAACCGAACGTTTTAAACGTTCGTTTCTCTGCCGAACGATAGTGGCCTGGAACGCCCTGCCTGTGCACGTGTTTCCTCCCACATATAATCCTGGGTTCTTTAAGCGGAGCGTGAAGAGGCACATCAGTAGGTCGTCAAGTTGAGGGCCACTCTCAATAGTAATGTGTGCTGTGAGAGTGGCCCACAATCGCTAGACGTCGTCACGACTTACCACCAGGCGGGCGGCGTCAATTTGGCGAACAAAATATAAAAAAAAAAAAAAAAAAAAAAAAACAAATAGATTTTCACACATCTCCCTTACTTAATCTGTTTGCGAACAGACAGACACATTAACTGTTGTTGGTTTGTGTGTGTTATTTGGGTTTTCTATGCAACTTATCAAGATACAGTAATTAAATCAAACAGATAAGGTCAAGTATTGGTGAATACCTATTTTTGGAACTTAGTTAGCATGATCTGAGGTTTCTACCCACATTGGTTATTGTAAAGAATCCTACATCGCGATAATGAAATTTGCACGCGTTTACTTATAAGCAAACACGTTCCAACCACGAATTTTGCTGTTCTCTCTGAGACAGTCTTGATAATGCCTCGTTTAGAGGCGAAACAATTGTCGACGTTTTGTTGTCCTTTTGATTCTGCGAAAAAATAATGCTATTAATTAATGCTAAAAAGTTTTTTCTTAAAAAAAATTTTACTTACCATTGTTTTGTCATGGATTTTCGCCAAGTAACGCCTGTTTCTATCCAGTACTTATCAGAGTCACTAACTACTATACTAAACCAACAGGTTGATAAATATGATAAATATTCCTAATAAACTGATGCTATGAAAATCACATTTACAAAAGTATAAAACACTTGATTAGTAAATAAATAAAAATTGAACAATACCTATGTGCTGTAGGTGTTCGCTTGTATTGAGCGGGTATCGAACCTCCAGCAAGCTCCTCCGAATGCGACTCGTCGTCCTTACGGCTGCGTTTGTTGGTGGTTGCAACACTGCCTTTGGGTTTTCTCTTCTTCACCTCTACAGGGGCAACTTCAAATGTACTTTCAAACTCTGAATCAGACCTGTTAAATTAAAATGAAGACCAATATGTTAGTCAAATTCATACTTAACCCAGATAAGATTTTTCCTAAATTAATCACCACTAAAAAGAAAAAAGAACAAATTATGTTAGATCATACCTAGTTACACCAGCCGACATGAATTATCCAAGCCACTCACATAACAATATAACTACATTTTATCATTATTAATGTGTTAAAAGTTACACCAGCGGGTGGGAATTAACCAAGCAACTGAGCTGGATAACAATTAATCACATTAATTAATTAATTATTAATATAACAATTAATCGCAGTATTATTGATTTAATAGAACTTACTCACATTTTTTTCTTATCACTGGAAGATACTGGAGAGAAAAGTGAGAGGTCACTGGAAGATACTGCTGGAGCGAATGTAATTTTATTTGAACAATTGTGGGGTTTTATACATAAAAAATATAAATTCAGCAATATTCAATTCACATCAAAATTAAAACTTAACTTCATACTTTCACGGGTGCTTATTTTAATTTATGTTACTTACGTCTAAATAAATCAAAGTGTTGTAATAATGTTATAATAATTGTAATACAAAACCACGTCTTTACCAACACCGCCAAAGGTATAAACCGATATACATAATAAATTTACCTATAATTTCTGTATGTTCGTTGATCGTTCATTCGTACCTACTTATATATTATCAACTAGCAGTTATACCTACAGAGTTGCCTTCACTGATATGATGAGTAATGATCAGTAAACATAAGCATCCTAAACACGATTTAGATACTTTCATTGGATGAAAATTTCGAATTTTTAGACAATAGGTATTTGGTTGTCTAACACACTTCTACCTAGTCCTGGGATAAACAGGTGATTGTATGTAATTAATTCTATTTAACAGACATATCCAGAAAACCACGTAGTTTATTGCGGTATTTAATGTTAACACTTTGTAATATAATTTCCGACATAAACAGAGAAGATTCAATTGCATATTCATTAGGTTTGTGTGTGTGTGTGTGTGCTTGTGTCAGCGGTCAAACGGATACCTTACCGTTTGTTACTGTGTAGTCAGCAATTCAATATAAGAACGACGACGTCAAATTGGTATTTACCCGACTAAAAAAAGAGGTGGGTACTTAATTTATTTGTATGTGGTTTTATGTGTTTTTTCTCATAATCTTAACATAACTTTTTTCCTATATAGGTACCTAATACGATTTTATTGATTATCTTTATTTGAAAGGTAGAATCTATAGTACAGGTGGTTTATATAAATTTGATTAAGGTTTAACGATAAAGAGAAATCTATCCTAGAGAAATCGTACGAAATTATTCAAATGTTAAATGACATTCAAAGTGATTTCACAATAATTTTACAAATCTAACAATTTGAAGTCCTTTGAATATTTGAATTGTTTAGAATTGAAATTGTTTGAACTGAGCTTCCAATAAAAGTGTTAAAAATAAGTTATACACGCTTACGCTTAATGAAATATTTTTATCCTTTATTATTTATTCCTTTAAAAATATTCATTTAACAATACTTATTTTGTTAATACACCTCTTTCTATCACAGTCGGGTAACAATGTTATAAAGCTAAGGTAATGTCAGCAGTTTGTTCTGGTGTGTGTTACTTGTGTATAATAGACATGCATCATCGTTCCCATACTCGAAGAACGTCTCACATTCTATTCCCACGACATGCTGCACGTGCATTTTGTGGACATACAGTATAGGTACCTACTAAGTACTCTATCTATCCTTGGATTTTAAAATAAGACAGAAAATAAGAAGCAATGTCATGTAAGTAACTAATAATTATGATAAATAATTTTCTAGTCTATTACACACCTGTCTGAAATTATATAAAAAAAAATTTATATTGTGCATAAAAACACTTTATTTAAATTTTATGTGAATATCCAGTGATACTTTAGTTATTTTATGTATCAGTAACATAAGTTCTAACCTAAAGTTTTAACGTATAAATTATCTAGCTTAAAAATGTGATCTTAACGTGTTCATTTTAACAAACATGCATCGGGTTAGTTTGCTGTACGAAAGCAATCATCTAGCAAGTGAAATTGGTTAAACATTCATAGGATGATATTGGGCATTCTGTCCCACCGTAGTGACCGAGGGCTGTGCCCGATTCATAGGATGATATTGGGCATACTGTCCCACCGTAGTGACCGAGGGCCGTGGCCCGAGGGAATAGGTGGGACAGAATGCCCAATATCTCCCTACTCAAAATAATGATAACAATTACAAAAAATAGCCACAATGAATTGTTTAATACTACTCATTATTGTGCTGTTTTATTTAAACATTATGATTAATCATATTAGCTTAAATACCTAATATACATATTTAATCAGTATTGTAATTACATTGTACATTAATATTACACTCATAGACGTGAAAACTCCAATAAAAAAACACTTTATTTACATAATAATTATTTAGTTTTAAAGTAGCAAACGTGAGCTAAACCGCTTACATAGGATTTTAAATCCATTTCATTTTTTTGTTCTATATGTAGGCGCAATCGTTCATTTGTAGGCAGTCCACGCTTGCGTTTCTTAGATGGTTCTGACGATGTAATACGTTCAATAGTACATTGCGTATTTTTCTGTTCCTTAATAAATTCGGCGATTGTCCTATACAAGTTCCATTTCCGACGGTTTAGAAGAGTATTTAATCGATTGTGCCACGATTCTAATGAGTTTTGAGTTAAAGGAATGTATGACAAATATCGGTCATGTACTGTCCACATTTCTGGAGGGAATCGTGGACATATTTGTTTTATAACTATGCCTGTGCTTATGTTTTTTATTATACGCGCTGAGCCTATTATGTAGTACTTTTCAAACCACTCTACTACCTCTTTGGCTTCATAGGGTATAATTTCCTGTTTAAGCATTTCAAAGGCTGTTGGAATTTCCGTTGGTTCTAAAAAAGCCAGAGCTGCTAAATGTCTCATTTGATGAGCAAACAGTGAATCATTGCCGTATCGTTTAGCCAGCCCCGCGGTTTGAATATGTCTCCAGATACTCTGTTTGAGGTGAAAAAAACAAAAATTATGAATACAGTCAGGGAAAATACTTTTTACTGCATTTACTACAGCAGTTTCAAAATCAGTAATAATTATTGCAGGCTCTAAAATAATGTTGAGATTATTCAGTGCATAACGTCTCATTATTTCCAGCATGACTTTATAACAATTTACTGTTTTATGGGACAACAACCCGAATATCAATGGCACTATTTCATGGACTCCATTCTGAGATCCCACTTTAGCATGTATCGTGTAGATCTGAGTATATGGTTCAGGACAACACCGGAAAGTACCGTCCATCACCCAGAAATCTGCATCAAATAATAATCTCATATTGTCTTTGGTACTAAAAACAACAACACTTTCACCTTTGTATGTATAATGACCCAATAAAAACTGCTCATTGTCGATTTTTGTATACTCCTCGGGGATCTCGACGTCATTTATAGTAGTTAGAAATTTTGGCAAATTTCGATTTCTTGCTCTTTGTATTATCATTCGCATTGCCATCTTGTTAGGTAAATGCGGAGCACTTCTACTTGGCGTATCCTGTATGCATCTTTGAATTATTTGTGTGGGACAATTCATGGAATTATTAGCTTTGTTCTTTAAGTCATTTATCAATTGCATTTTAATTTTTTTTTCTTGGTCTGGGGCATGGGCATGGTCATGACTTAGCTTCAGAACTGAATGTTCACTATTGCAACATAAGGTAATTAAAGTGACACCACATCTAGAATTATTTTTTTGTGTGCATCGCCAATAATAATGTTTGTTGTCCTGTTTCCTATTTAAATGATAAGAATATCCGTCTAGTAATAGTATCTCAGCACCACGATTTGATTTAATTAATACACAAGCACTCATTTTCGTCAATAATAAATCAGTAATAATGCTAACACCAATAATCACACACAATATATGACTAATGCGCTGCTAATGCAACCAGAAACAAACGCTTAATAGGAAACTAACTGATCCTTTTTTTTTCAATTCTACCCACAATTGATAATGTTTTATCATTCATTTTAAGACTACAACACAATAAATGTTAGTAATGTATTAAATTGTATTTATAAAATATCATAGTTAACAAGTTTTATTAATAAGTTAGTTTAGTAAGTAGTTAGTAGTAAGTTTAGTAAAGTTTGTTATTAAAAAAATATAGCGTTAATTCGACCAAACGTTTATTAATCAAAAGTATTTCGGGATTAGATTTTCTCGTTCACTTAATGAAAGGTGTATCGTTGATTCGACCAAACGTTCATCGGACCTTCGTTCTTTCGATCGGTGATGAAATGGTCTACAGTAGTTTCGAACACACGTAACTTAGTAAATCTTTTATTCGGTCAGACGCAAAATAACAAAACGTGTTTTAGATTGCCCGTGAATCGACCAACCATATTTCGGAATTCCGTGGTAAAGTCATTAATCGACTTATCACGGAATTCCGAATTCCGAACGAACACGGCTCGCACGTGATTGGCTGATTCATTCCGGGTATGGTGACATCAATAAATTGTAGATTAACTCGCTTACGAAGGTCTTCTAATTCTGTGTCGTTCTTCTGATCGTTAGCTAACTTTTCATAGACGATGGTAGTAGGACATCGGATGTCTTCGATACGTGATAGCGCGTCTGCGACTGGGTTGTCTTCTCCGTGTACGTACTTAATCGCTGTGCAGAACTGGCTGACGAAATGTAACTGACGTTCTCGGCCGGGCGTGTCGCTGCTGTTGGCTTGTCGTGTCAATGCGTAGGTGAGTGGCTTGTGGTCGGTGTATATAGTCACTCTGCAGCCTTCTATAAGTCGCCGGAAATGTTTAACAGCAGCGTACATCGCTAACAACTCGCGGCCATATACGCTGTAGCGCTGTTGCGACTTGCTCATCGCTTTGGAGAAGAAAGCGAGCGGCGTCCATTCGTCGTTAATCTTCTGTTGTAGAACTGCGCCGAGACTGAAGTTTGATGCGTCTGTCATGATGCCGAGTTCACTACGAGAAACACGATGTACTAATTGAGTAGCTTCTAAAATGCTTTGACGGCACTTTTCAAAACCTAACTCGGAGTCTGAAGTCCAGTCTATAGGTGTCTTGTCGTTTCGCTTCACGTTGTGTAGATATTTATGCAATTCCAACTGCATTTCAGCTTGCCCAGGTAAACAGCTCCGGTAAAAATTGAGCATGCCGAGGAAACGACGTAGCTCTGCGACTGTCTTCGGTTTGGGGTACTGTGATATAGCTTCAGTTCGTTCTTGTGTCGGATTAATGCCGTTTGCAGAGACCTCGTAGCCCAGGAAATTGATCTTCGTCTGGCCGAATTTAAACTTCTCAATGTTCAGCATAACACCGTGTTCTTGAAGCCGTTGTAGTACTTTTTGTAGGAGTAGTTTGTAGCGGATACTTTGAGTTTGAGGAATATGTCTACTGATTGGATGATCTCTCTATAAGTTTTGTGTGGTGCATTTTCCTTTTGCTTATTATGCAAGCACCCTCTTTGTCTAACCCATTAAACATTTTCGGCGACTTATAGAAGGCTGCAGAGTGACTATATACACCGACCACAAGCCACTCACCTACGCATTGACACGACAAGCCAACAGCAGCGACACGCCCCGCCGAGAACGTCAGTTACATTTCGTCAGCCAGTTCTGCACAGCGATTAAGTACGTAAACGGAGAAGACAACCCAGTCGCAGACGCGCTATCACGTATCGAAGATATCCAATGTCCTACTACCATCGACTATGAAAAGTTAGATAACGATCAGAAGAAAGACTCAGAATTAGAAGACCTTCGTAAGCAAGTTAATCTACGATTTATTGATGTCACCATACCCGGAATGAATCAGCCAAAGCAGAAATCGAGCATCTCATGGAGTTGGGTATTTGCGAACCATCGCAGTGCCCCTGGGCGAGCCCACTCCATGTAGTTCAGAAGAAGGATGGGGGACTACGCATATGCGGTGATTACCGCAGATTAAATGCGGTCACTCTTCCTGAGCTTTACCCTATACCACGCATTCAAGACTTCACATATCAGCTGCATAACATGAAGATTTTCTCGAAGTTAGATCTGAAGATGGTTGGTTTTTCTTTCTTCGACAGCATGGTGACTCACATCGCTTTGCCTTGTCACCAAAACGATAATGAAATCTACATTCCCATGTAGGATCTCCGGGCTTGATTGTGGACTTATTATTCTCGCGGGATCTTGAGCGTGAACGGAAGGGCCGACGACTTCGTTGGTATTGTTGTGTAGGCCGACTGCGCAGCTCCGCTACTTCTAAGTTCATTTTTTCAAACTGCATAGTAAGTACTTGTAACTGAGCAGATAACACGTTTTCTGTTGACATTGCAGCGATGGTAGGGGGTTCTGAGTATTCAACCATCTTGTCGGCCATGGCAGCTAGCGTATCTAGAGATGATTCGGTGTTTACAGACAGCACGACTCGGATTTGAGTAGGTATGTGATTCAGCCACTCAATTCGTAGTCCCTCGTCCGTGATCATACCGCTGCCTAGTTCCCGCATCTTTCGTAGTAGTTGAGAAGGTTTTTGATCACCCAACTCGAGACCACTGATCAGCTTCTGAAAGTTCTTAACATCTGATTTGTCGTATATTGTGAGCAGACGATTTTTCACTACATCGAATTTGTTCGAAACTGGCGGGTTGTACAAAATGTCGGTGATATGTTGCAGATCAATGCTTTGTAATTGTTGAAGAACGTAGCGAAACTTCTGGTCATCTGAAGTCTTGAGAGGGTCCACGACGGCTTCAAATTGAATAAACCAGGCTCGTGGAATTTCTCGCCAAAACGGTAACAGTCTTGATTGTATGGACACCGCAGCTAGCTCTGGAACTATCTTCGTTTCTTGTACAGACATCTTGATGTTTGTTGCTCGGGGTCACCAATTGTAGCGGAGGTAAGGTGTTCTTGAGGAATAAGACTCGTATCTAAATGTGAACTGTATTCCACTTCCTCTGATAGTGGATGTATGTCTTTCCTAGTGAATCCCAACTCTGTAACTTGCCCAGTAGACGCTACCAGTATGTTGTACTCATTGTTTAATTTTATAGGATAAAGCCCAGTAGTCATATACTCTGTGCTCTCTTTGAGGCTAAATGAACAGACTATTTCTCCGTCACACATACTGGGTACTTTAGAGTATTCCTCAGCGTTCATTCCTAACATCCTATATGGGGCAGCATTTATCATCCCTTTTATTTGTACATATTCATTTTATTATCTCTTCTGTTTGTTTCTTGATATCTATATTTTATATGTACTCCAACTTCCATTAACATTGATAGGAACTCCCTAGAATCAGTTGTGCTGTTTTATTTAAACATTATGATTAATCATATTAGCTTAAATACCTAATATACATATTTAATCAGTATTGTAATTACATTGTACATTAATATTACACTCATAGACGTGAAAACTCCAATAAAAAAACACTTTATTTACATAATAATTATTTAGTTTTAAAGTAGCAAATGTGAGCTAAACCGCTTACATAGGATTTTAAATCCATTTCATTTTGTTGTTCTATATGTAGGCGCAATCGTTCATTAGTAGGCAGTCCACGCTTGCGTTTCTTAGATGGTTCTGACGATGTAATACGTTCAATAGTACATTGCGTATTTTTCTGTTCCTTAATAAATTCGGCGATTGTCCTATACAAGTTCCATTTCCGACGGTTTAGAAGAGTATTTAATCGATTGTGCCACGATTCTAATGAGTTTTGAGTTAAAGGAATGTATGACAAATATCGGTCATGTACTGTCCACATTTCTGGAGGGAATCGTGGACATATTTGTTTTATAACTATGCCTGTGCTTATGTTTTTTATTATACGCGCTGAGCCTATTATGTAGTACTTTTCAAACCACTCTACTACCTCTTTGGCTTCATAGGGTATAATTTCCTGTTTAAGCATTTCAAAGGCTGTTGGAATTTCCGTTGGTTCTAAAAAAGCCAGAGCTGCTAAATGTCTCATTTGATGAGCAAACAGTGAATCATTGCCGTATCGTTTAGCCAGCCCCGCGGTTTGAATATGTCTCCAGATACTCTGTTTGAGGTGAAAAAAACAAAAATTATGAATACAGTCAGGGAAAATACTTTTTACTGCATTTACTACAGCAGTTTCAAAATCAGTAATAATTATTGCAGGCTCTAAAATAATGTTGAGATTATTCAGTGCATAACGTCTCATTATTTCCAGCATGACTTTATAACAATTTACTGTTTTATGGGACAACAACCCGAATATCAATGGCACTATTTCATGGACTCCATTCTGAGATCCCACTTTAGCATGTATCGTGTAGATCTGAGTATATGGTTCAGGACAACACCGGAAAGTACCGTCCATCACCCAGAAATCTGCATCAAATAATAATCTCATATTGTCTTTGGTACTAAAAACAACAACACTTTCACCTTTGTATGTATAATGACCCAATAAAAACTGCTCATTGTCGATTTTTGTTTACTCCTCGGGGATCTCGACGTCATTTATAGTAGTTAGAAATTTTGGCAAATTTCGATTTCTTGCTCTTTGTATTATCATTCGCATTGCCATCTTGTTAGGTAAATGCGGAGCACTTCTACTTGGCGTATCCTGTATGCATCTTTGAATTATTTGTGTGGGACAATTCATGGAATTATTAGCTTTGTTCTTTAAGTCATTTATCAATTGCATTTTAATTTTTTTTTATTGGTCTGGGGCATGGGCATGGTCATGACTTAGCTTCAGAACTGAATGTGTAACATCGTAATTTCATTACACTCACAAAACGTAAACAAACATTTGTAATGATATTATGAACGTCATTAGTGTCAGTTGATGTATAGATGTCAACTCGACAAACGTCAAGTCTTGACTATGATTCATTCACCATACGGTGTTCTACAAATTGTATAGCGCACTCTAGAGGATTTAATGGGAACTAGGCAGAGTAATATCTAGCCATGTCATAATATTTCCTTAAAAAGGTGAATGTCAATGATATTGCTTTTTATCTATAGAGGAGTTTCCGGCTGACGATAAGTTTTGCTTGTAGAAAAGTGGTTTGAACTAGTTTTTGCAGGAAAGGAAGAATCTAGAAACAGCTCGGAGTTGATAAAAAGCCAGCGCGAGCTGTCGTGGGTCTCTTTCCACTGCTGGATACTTTACTGACAGTATCTCTCGATCACTACATCTCTAGTCTGGAAGAAGTTATTTTACTTGGAAGAATATAAATTGAGTCGAAGCAATTGTCGATACATTTCAAGTGTCCTATCGAACGTGATCTCAAGAGGCTGGGAGTGTTCCCTCCCATTCGACTTGGACAACGTGGAAGCATTTTTTCTGTTTTAGGCATTCCAAAGGGCGTATCTTGATAGTGTTACTGATGTCTGATGTCTTGGTGCAGAATTGCTAAGGTAGTCGACGTTTCTGGAGCAGTACCAAAATAGTCTCATCAATCTACGGCAAGGATACACGAGGTCGTCTTGGGCTCACAGGACCACAGCACGTGCGCCCCCCTGACAATCCCAGCTGACTGCGTGAACCAAACACTTAAGCTAAGTACTTTGCTCAACATTTAATCCCGTGTTCTTCATCCATAATACTGTCTACTCTAGTTTCAAGAACTATCGTCATAATCTAAGGTCAAGTTTAAAATAATTACCATATATATTTTAAGGAGTAGGCCAGTAGCCACACACCTACCTTTGTCCGAGTAACCTCAATAATCTAATCTAATCAATACTGTTTAAATGTTTTAAGAGGTGTAATAACCTACATATTCTTTGTATAAATCTTATAACTATTTCTAATATCCAATGTCTATTTGTTTTGTGGTTAGAAAAATATATACTCTGTGAACTCTCTCTACTGTTGTACCTTATTGATTTCTCCTGTCATCACACACACCGTTCATAAGTGAACTGGCGCCCTGGGATACCATCTAATTGTCTCGTGAGCCTCCGCTGAACCGCCGGTGGGTAAGGTTGACTTAACTGTTACAAATGTTCACTATTGCAACATAAGGTAATTAAAGTGACACCACATCTAGAATTATTTTTTTGTGTGCATCGCCAATAATAATGTTTGTTGTCCTGTTTCCTATTTAAATGATAAGAATATCCGTCTAGTAATAGTATCTCAGCACCACGATTTGATTTAATTAATACACAAGCACTCATTTTCGTCAATAATAAATCAGTAATAATGCTAACACCAATAATCACACACAATATATGACTAATGCGCTGCTAATGCAACCAGAAA
This sequence comes from Nudaria mundana, assembly GCA_963556515.1. Lineage (NCBI taxonomy): Eukaryota > Metazoa > Arthropoda > Insecta > Lepidoptera > Erebidae > Nudaria > Nudaria mundana. The sequence continues at coordinate 11,652,369 of OY748309.1, forward strand.
CAAACGCTTAATAGGAAACTAACTGATCCTTTTTTTTTCAATTCTACCCACAATTGATAATGTTTTATCATTCATTTTAAGACTACAACAATAAATGTTAGTAATGTATTAAATTGTATTTATAAAATATCATAGTTAACAAGTTTTATTAATAAGTTAGTTTAGTAAGTAGTTAGTAGTAAGTTTAGTAAAGTAAAACGTTTATTAATCAAAAGTATTTCGGGATTAGATTTTCTCGTTCACTTAATGAAAGGTGTATCGTTGATTCGACCAAACGTTCATCGGACCTTCGTTCTTTCGATCGGTGATGAAATGGTCTACAGTAGTTTCGAACACACGTAACTTAGTAAATCTTTTATTCGGTCAGACGCAAAATAACAAAACGTGTTTTAGATTGCCCGTGAATCGACCAACCATATTTCGGAATTCCGTGGTAAAGTCATTAATCGACTTATCACGGAATTCCGAATTCCGAACGAACATGGCTCGCACGTGATTGGCTGATTCATTCCGGGTATGGTGACATCAATAAATTGTAGATTAACTCGCTTACGAAGGTCTTCTAATTCTGTGTCGTTCTTCTGATCGTTAGCTAACTTTTCATAGTCGATGGTAGTAGGACATCGGATGTCTTCGATACGTGATAGCGCGTCTGCGACTGGGTTGTCTTCTCCGTGTACGTACTTAATCGCTGTGCAGAACTGGCTGACGAAATGTAACTGACGTTCTCGGCCGGGCGTGTCGCTGCTGTTGGCTTGTCGTGTCAATCTCGCCGGAAATGTTTAACAGCAGCGTACATCGCTAACAACTCGCGGTCATATACGCTGTAGCGCTGTTGCGTCTTGCTCATCGCTTTGGAGAAGAAAGCGAGCGGCGTCCATTCGTCGTTAATCTTCTGTTGTAGAACTGCGCCGAGACTGAAGTTTGATGCGTCTGTCATGATGCCGAGTGTAACGGATCTCTACTCACACGAGTAGATCCGTATGATAAATTTATGTCTGCAACGCTAATTCTTCTTGAAGAAGACCTTCAAATTGGAAACATAAAATAAAGAATAATGAGATTCGATTGTTTTATTTCCCCTTTAAAAAAAATCATTCTTAATTGAATAAATCTCATTTTGATATGATAAAAATTATTTATAACTGCCATCTGCTGGCAATTAACAATTACATTTAAACTCAATGTCGGATACACTATATTCTCTAAGCAAATAGTACTTAGTTCATCCTATTATCACTAGATGGCGCTAATTATAAATTTTAAATGAATCAATTTATTAAATTTTAATAATTTACTTATTTTCAGCATGTCTAGTTATTAAACGTAAGTATAAGTAAGACACAGTACCTTAGGGGTGATTGGTTCATTAGTTGTCACTTTATAGCCAATGTAGAAGTAGAATTCATAAATCTGGAAATGCATATATTAGTTTAGGAAGGGAATTAAGGTTTATGTTGGATTCCAAATTATTGATAGATTGGCAATAATTGATGTTAGAATATTGATTGTGCCAGTACTTACACCTACCATTCAAAATATAACATTAAAATTCCAATTAATAATAAAGTTATGGTCAAAAATATGAAAGTATTGAATAGAAAAGACAGTCAATTTAGTCAAACTTAGACCCTAGGTATAATTTTGAATACAAGTTATGATTGATGTATGTATCTATTAAATAAGCAAATACATATTATGTATTATGTAAATTCAATTACAATGCCAAGTACAAATTAAGTTATGTAGTAGAAACATTGAATTCCAAACATTCAAAATTCAGGATAAGTAAGCTATAAAAATATCTTAAAATTTCACATTTAACCAAAAGAATATGCTAAAAATGAGATAAATTCTACTCCTATAAGTTCATGAAGTATCACTGTTAGTTATAAACATGAGTTTGCTTATGAATTGAGAAATTCACATTATACTTAAAAATATTGGTCCAGTAACTTAGTGAAAATTCAATCTGTTAAAACTATGCCAATGCCTGTAATTATTATGATCTACTAACATATCTGAGGAATGTAGACTACATATAAACTAGAATATAGCAGGGAAGTAGGAAATATTAGGAGTTTAGTGGTAGAAAATAAAGATTAATTTACCAAAATTTTAACAATTCATTACAGTTGTTCCTTCAAATTTGAGGTGTCCCATGATGAAGAATGACAAGTTCTTATAAGTAGAAGCTATGTAGATATCAGAATAATAGGTAGAAGCCAGATAAACATTAATTTTAATAGAAAATTCAGATTACCAAAACTAATAACTTCAATACAGATTAAAATGTTACAATATTGTATTGTTAGAATACATCATAGAGCCTTATATTCTTAGAAGTGGTTGAAATACATATCAGTTAGGTTTATATCAAATTATTATTATTAGAAATAATATACATGTATGAATGAAATTTCTTGGCACTAAATTTAGATAAATAGTATATTAATTGATATAACGTTGGACTTTTCACAATTCTTTAGAGACCGTACTAGAATATTCCAAAAACACTTATTCATAAATATTAATTTTATTAGAGAAAGACAATGAGGTATTCTAAACCACTTATTTATATTTATTAATTTTATTTAGAATTTAGGTACATTTGAATGGGTTCTGTATGTTTAGATTACATAATTAAGATTTAAAGTTAGTTAATGGTTATTGGAATTGTTGGAAGTGGGAAAGAGTGTAGATCGGTGTTGCTAGGTTATAGAATGGGTTTTACGGGAAAAGAACGAATGATACGGATATGGGAGGTGGTTTAGGAAAAGGTTATAAAAACGAGAGTGCGGGATTCTCGTCCTCTTTGATCTCCTGGTTTTCAATAGTAACGTAACTCTGCTCGTCCTCTTTTGATTTTCAGAATTTCGTCGGTAACATAGCTCTCTTTGATCTCCTGGTTTTCAATAGTAACGTAACTCTGCTCGTCCTCTTTTGATTTTCGGAATTTCGTCGGTAACGTAGCTCTCTTTTGTTTGCCGGATTTTCAACAGTAACATAACTCTGCTCATTCTCTGAGTGGTCGGTATCATCTAGTGCGAGTTGCAACCGTCGACATGTGAGTATCTTAGGTACCTGCACAATACACCTACCCCTACAATTATTTATTATATATATGTATTTATTTTATTATACGCCTTTGTTTAGAATCCTGGCCAGATTCTATTCAGAGGGATACACACACATTTTACTCAAGCATTTATCGCTTCTAAGACTTCTGGGGATAGAAATGAATAGATATTTTATATCTATTGCATTTGGGAAAGAGATTGAGTCTGGTCTCTTGGCGATAATTGTACGACATTACATACTAGTCCGCGCTATGAGAGTAGCACTAATTTAAGTGATTCAAGATGCAGCTGCAGAGCAACGAGGAGACGCGGAAGACGTCATTTGAGGTCAGATCTTTTCATCTATTAAAATCTTTGTGAATTGTTTTATCCAAATACCCTCCATGTATTTACCAATGTCATGAAGTTTTACCCACATAATTTTGATAATTTAGAAATTGGTCACACCGTATGGACAACGAACTGACGAATGATTTCTAGAGTTTTAGCGTGTAAACTGATGAATATGGTAGAATTATGGTAAAATTTGTCTAAGGGCTCGGAATGCGTACATGAACGATAAAGTAAGGATAAATTCATGATTCAGTGTAATTGTCGTAAGATAAGTGTCCATTTTGTTCAGATTGAGGATGTGTAGGTGCGATAAATCCAGTGTAGTTTATAGACATCCAGCGTTATTTAAATGTTCTATATTGTCCTGGTAGTGCGTACAACATTCTAGGCACATTCTAGTTCAATGATTGTGACAGCATAATCGAATCTCCAGTGTCCATTCTAATTAGTTCTGTTAGCGCGTGTAGTAATGACTAAATAATCACTACTTAGCCAATTTTAACGAGATAATCTTGATGAAATCGTCTTGATCCGAAGGAGGAAGCGTGGCAGGAACTACCCGTAAATAATGGTCATATTATCATACTTACTACCTACTACATATCTACCTACCTACCTACCTACCTACCTACCTTCTTTTCTACCTACCTAATTAATTAATATTGTGAATTGAAAAGTTGTCCAAAATTGAATATAATTACAATACTGATTCTAATATCTTTATTGTAAATTACCTACATACATATTATATTTCATACTGTTGCTTGACCACCCTGAACTAACCAGCGAATAACCTGAGGTGTATGAACAGAGTCATAAACCATTAGGAGGATTGATCTGAATTACATATACACTTTAGTGTACCACATTTCGCCATATCATTCATGTAATGATTGGTAATCCTCGTCCGTAGTCGGAAGCGCCTAGGTGAGGTTGAATATAACAAATTATATTTGTATACTTTAGTGTACCACATTTCGCTATATCATTCCTGCAATGATTGGTAATCCTCGTCCGTAGTCAGAAGCACCTAGGTGAGATTGACACAAATTATGTAAGCATACTTGAGTGTACCTATATTTCGCCAAATCTTTCATGCAATGATTGGTAAAACCAGTCCATTGTCGGAGCTACGCCTAGGATGGCATAAACTAAATTAATTTATATTAGTAACCTTACTGTGTGATACCTAATTATATATTTGGTGAATCATGGTGATAGGTGAGGTAACTTGGTTCATAAGCCTGTGGGAATTCCTTCTTGAATTCATCTCGCATACCTTTATTATTGAAACCGCTAATGGAATGATAGTATCAGAATAATACTACCCCCTATGTGTTTTATTATAGGAATTTCCAATTTTGTAAGATTTTGGATAGCGGACGGTTTGAGATGGAAGCATTTTAATCTTGGGTTAAATTGTTTCCTGGTATGCTGAACAAGCTTCAGTTGATATACATGAAGATGTAGCTGTATTTGCTCATCTCAGAAATCGATTAAATCTTGGTCTACTAAGCGTTTGGCGCTTGCATATTTTCAAAGTTATAACATACCTGGGTATCCTCCAGTCTACTCGGAGTCATGTCTCACCAGAGGAGATTGGAATTTATAAGAGAAGCCTAAGTAGTTCTAACAGCCTGGTTCGTTTAGAACTCCGATATCCAAGTCAGACTAGCTTGATATTACTTGGCACAACAATGGAATATTGAGTGAACTCCTACCCAACTTACCCACTCCTTATAGTACTTATTCTGATCTATCTGTAGAATGTAAATAACAGTTACATAATACATTTTCAAGAAGGCTATTCTACATAGGTGAAGGTAATTATTCAATAAATACTCTACAATAAATATGGTTGTTTTATTATACCTACTTTTGCCATTGTGGTCAAGCAAATGTATAAACTATAATCATAAAACCCATACTTACTTATCCCTTCATCCTATATTAATCCTACTCGGGTTACCAGAAGCTAATTCTTAAATACTTGTATCTATCTGCTAAAATAGTTCAGAATGGATTTATGTTACATTAATGATAACTATCTTGATGTATATCTGAGTGTTTGTGGTACGGACATTCATATGTTTACAACTTCAACCACTTTGCTGGCATGGTTGCAACTTGGCTTACCGATGGTCCGGACTCTCTTGGCCTAAGGGCAAGACGAGATAGACTGTATCGTGTATTGCTGATTGTATTTCATGGGCAGCCCTTGTGAATTTGAGCACTGCTCCGGACTCACTGGATTTCCTTGACTGGACCAGATTGAGATAGAGTTGATGTATCATTGGATCAGGGTTTCTACGGTAGATGTATCCTCGGATCTTCTACAATTCGTCATTTTATAAATCATGAGACTGTTTGTATGAACATGATCTCAGATATACCAATAAGCTTTGGAGGTTCTTGCCAAGCATAACTCCTAGCTGAGCTATTATGGCTATCACTGGGTATACTTACCTATTGATAATAACATCAATATTGTGGATCTGGAACTCGTTCTAATCCCTTCGTGATCAGCTGTTCAAGCTGCTTCATCATCCAAAAATATCTTCACGAGAGAATATGGTGTATGGATTGATTCTCAGTCAGCCTCTGCGTGGCTGGGGCAGTGAAGGCTATTTCCAACCCCACATTGATACCTAATTACCTACAGTCCATTACCCCTCCTAATTATCATGACCATTCGGTAAACATTTAATTATTGCAACTAGTCTGTATGTTACATCCCTAAGTTCTATAATAACCACAATAAATTCACTATCTCATTATAAATAAATAGGTACTCCCTTGTTGATAAAGCTTTAATAATTTATTACAGTAATCTAGAATATTATTATCAATATTAATGTCACTTTTAGGTTATGTACACAATTGACACTAAAATACCTTTCATCTATTACTGATAGGACAATCTGAGTTACTAGAACAACTTGTCTAGGTTTAGGAAATTAAAAGCACTAGTTAGGTCTAACAAATAATTTAGAATCACTATAAGATATTAACTTCACTTATTTAGGTTTGAAATAAGAAGCACTATTTAGGTCTTACATTATAGTTCTGAGCGCATAATCACAAAAAGAATCCGGTTTACTATGACACAACGTAGAGTCCTACCACTAATCACTAGACGATCGATCACTTTGGCCAATCTTCAGTAAAAGTTCATATTAGAAGTACATTATAGGTATTCTAAATGGAACTATATAGTTGATATACTATCATCTTATCAGACAGAATAGTATAATCATTTTAGACGATTATAATGCAGCTTTCCATGTATTTCAGATTCTCCGTCCAGAATTAAAAAATTTATAATCCATGTTCAGTTTATTCTAAATATAATTCCTTCCATATTCTAGGTTTTCCTTCTTCTTAGTCTTTCTTTCTGTATTTATTTATAGTCCTTTCCTTTCTTTCTTATTTAAGAGTTATATTAGTTAGTTAGATAGTTATAAGGGGGGTTTTTACAATTTGGTGCCGTGAGCAGGATACAAGTGATTTGTATGGCTGTAGAATAGGTTATGCAATATTTGGATTATCACATACATATTTCATCATAGGTTATTTCTTGAATCTGAAATCATTCAACATAATTAGTACATGCTAGGCTGCTTATGAACGTCCGTGGCTTAATAAAGTCACAATTTGTTGCTCGTGAAATGGTTGTGTTTACTGCGCTATCATCAAAATACTTAATACATGATTTTATACGTAATGTGCTATTAAGGTAAGTAAGTACCAGTAGGAAACTAAATTAGTTAGTCAAGTTGCTCGTATAATGTTTTCTCATCTTCATTAATAAATAACTCACCTTATTAAAATAATGACGAAGTAAATTATTCCTTTTATATCCAAACTAAGAACTTTTTCATAATTATAATATTAATTGTTCCTTCCTAAGCGGCAGCCATGGACCATAGAGAATATTAGTATATAATAGAGTTGTTGCTTTTAGCTAGAAAACTGACCATAGAGTAAATATTTAGAATTCTTGTACTCAATTTTGGAATATTTGTGTATTATTTCAGGGAGATACTTCGGTAAGTACTTATTAATTGATTCATTAATTTATGATACTGCTGTTTCTATTATTATCTGTGTATTGTTACTTTACATTTTCTTTGTGTATTGTTGTGTTATTTCAGAGCGGACAAAATTTAATTTTATACCATTTTATGTTTGCTTAGAGAATCTGGTGTTTACAGTCAGTATTTGTTCTCATTTTATATTATTCTCAAATAAAAAACGATTACGGGGGCGTACAATTACTAATAAATTCAATTCAATTGCGTAATACAGGTAATATAACTTAATATCGAGCCCAATCGATATTCCAACTCGACGATTTTGACGGAATTGTCTTTGCCAAGTGTCAAAAACAATTCTCAATTGCCATATTGTAGTTAAGGTAGGCAGTATAGTCAAAAGACTTTAGCCTCCCGAACAATCTGTCATGTCATGTCAGTTGTCAAAGGTTTGACTTCAACATAGTAGCTGTCAAGTCAAATTGAACTTAGTAAATATATTTACGAATTACTGAGCTGTCAAGACGACGCTGTTTTGGTACTCACGTGTGTCTTGTTAGTTATCGGGTTTTGAGTGTTTTTTGTGGTATAAGTGATTGATTTTGACCTATTTTGTAAAAAACTAACGTTTTGTGTTGTTTTGTGATCGTTTCGGTGGCTTAAGGTATTGTGTCTGTCCCATATTTTATGTTAAACCGTTTCGAAGATGGATAGGGAAAAACCCCCTGATCCTCCCGATATCCCTACTCCCACTACTCCTATTTTCTCTTCTCCTTACCTGTTTCCAGATGTCTCACTGTCCACCCCTACCAATCCCCTATCCCAACTCGCGGAAGTAGCTTGTAGTGTAGCCGATTCTTCGCGAAAGCGCCATGGTGATGACGGATCAACTAATCCCACCCCGCTCAAACAGCCTAAAAGCTCCTTGTCCCGCAATAAGTATACAGAGAGGGACCAAAAGCCATTCATAGTACATGTAGCTCGCATAGAAACCCAACCCAATGCAGGCACTACGCTCCATCCTGTCACTTTTGGTCTCTTCTTAAAGAAATATAATATTAGAAATATAGTCAAGGATGGTGTCAAGAAGGTAGGTAGAAACCGAGTGTCTGTGGAGTTTGCCTCTCCGCAAGATGCCAACTCATTCCTACTTAATCCGGTCCTGTCACTAAATAACTTAGAAGCGTTTATTCCGTCGTTCCACATAACTCGCATGGGTGTCGTTAAAGGCATCCCTATTGACATGTCGGAAGAAGATGCAAAAACTCACATATCTACCCCTGCAGGTTGTGGGGAAATCTTAAAAATAAGGCGTATGAAGAGGAAGGTCTTCACGGAGGGGACTCCCGAATGGAAAGATACTGAAACTTGCGTTATCACATTTGATGGTCAGTCCCTACCTAGCAAGATATATTGCTGCTATACATCTCTCCCGGTAGATATATATATATACCCAACCATAATGTACCGAAAATGTTGTATGTTTGGTCATGTCGAGGCCCAATGCAGAAGCAGGAAGCCAAAATGTTTTAAATGCAGTCTCGATCATGAAGGTAAGGCATGTTTCATCGCAGAGAGCGAGGCTAAGTGTCCAAATTGCAAAAAAAACCACTATGCAAGCTATACCAAATGCTCAGAATTCGAACGGCAAAAAGCAATAAAAACAGTGATGGCCCAAAGAAATGTATCCTACATAGAAGCTAGTAGAGAAATTCCACAATGCAACTCTTCCTATGCAGATATAGTTAAATCTCCCTCTCCTCACCCAAGTCCTCTAACTCAATCCTACCGCAAAACAATAACCTTAAAACCTAAGTCCCATGCCCCTCTTCCAAACTCTTATGACAAAAGTGCTCATCAACGTCTAGTCTCCCACCCTCAATCTTCTCAGCCTAATGGCTGCGCTCTCAATCCCCCTTCTCAAAATATTCCTGTCCACTCTCGCCCCATCATAGACTTATTAATCCAAATAATATCTTCTTTTATATCATCTAGCAATAACATACCGACCAACGTTGCCCAGACCCTAATTTCCCTCCTAACCAACCTACAAAATGGCCCCCCCTCTAACTTTCCTACAGTGGAATATGAGGAGCATTCTACATAAAAAACATGAGCTCTCACATTTAATAAATAAATACAAACCCCAAGTATGCTCCATAGCTGAAACCTGGCTAACCTCAGATCTTAGCTTCCGTCTATCGCAATTCAATACCCTTAGATGTGATAGACCGGATGGCTATGGAGGGTCTGCCCTCCTCATTAATCGTAACATTCCACTCATCTCCCTGTCCTCGACTGTCTTATCTCAAGAAATAAACTGTATTGCAGCCAAGATAGAGGATATCTCAGTGATATCTGTCTATATTGCCCACCCCCACCCTAACCTCCTTCCAATTTTGAAACAGATTTTAAGCAGTTTTAGTGGATCTATGCTCGTTATGGGAGACTTTAACGGTCATCACTTTAGATTCGGCTCTGAACACTGCGATACGTTTGGTATAGGTCTGGTTGAAATTCTGGATGATCTCAATCTGTGTGTCCTGAATGATGGTATGCGTACCAAAAGGACACTCCCAGGCCAACGCAAAAGCTGTATAGATCTAGCTTTCTGCTCTGTTGATCTAGCATCTTCTGCTCATTGGCAATGTACAGGCCTGACACATGGCAGTGATCACTTTCCTATCCTTATCTCCCTTACATCCAAATCCTTTATAGAGAAAAGTCCCCCTCCTCTCCTCAAGTTCAACCTATCCAACCCTGATTGGGCAGAATATTCGTCCCTTCTTGAAAACAAAATCATCTCCCTTCCCAATTTCGAATCACAAGATCCCCTTCTTCCTACTCATATGCATGCCCAGAACTGCCTTGATGGATTGATTGGCGCTGTCAATGCAAGTGCAGAAGCAAACTTCCCTATTAAAAACAGTGCCTGCGGAAAGATTCCATCTCCCCCATGGTGGGACCATGAATGCACCACTGCAGTAAGAGAAAGGAAGGAGGCAGAAAAATTATACAACTGCAACATGAGCATTCAAAACCTAATTCAGTATAAACGTATATGTGCAAAAACTAGACGCCTTCTGCGACGAAAAAAACGTTCTGGCTGGGTCAACTTCTGTAACTCCTTAGCTCCTACTACACCATCAGCTGTCGTATGGCGCAGAATCAACAGATTTAAATCTGGTTGTTCGCCTTCCAACTCCTCTTCTATGACTCGGGAAACAGCGGACCTATTCCTTGGCAGAATAGCTCCAGACTATGTTCCCTCTGTCTCAGAGGCCATACAGGCCCCGGTGAACTATCTGAGGGACCCATTTGACTCCCCATTTTCTGATGTGGAACTAGAAATGGTCCTCAGCCACGTTCAAGACTCCTCCCCTGGTAAGGATGGTATCCCTTACTCCTTTCTCAAACACACAGGTTACAACGCGAGAAAATACTTACTACAAATTTTGAACTATTGCTATGAGAAGGGCTGGATACCTGACCAATGGAAGACCCAACTGATAATCCCTGTACTGAAACCTGGGAAACTTGCAAACGATCCAAATGGGTTCAGACCGATTGCATTATCGTCGGTATTGGTTAAGATACTAGAACACCTCATTAAAAATCGCCTTGAACATATTGTGGAATCGAGAAAATTACTACCCACCTGCCAGTTTGGCTTCAGAAAAGGACTCAGCACCATGGACAGCATAGGAGTACTTGTAACGGATATCCGCATCTCCCTATCACGTAAGGAATCTGTTGTGGCAACATTCCTTGATGTGTCGTCTGCGTACGATAGTGTCCTCCTCCCAATTCTCAGGCAAAAGCTGCAACAGCTGAGACTCCCGGCGAGGATGATCCAATGCATGTGCGAGATGCTCATGTCCCGAACCGTCATCTTGAGAGTCCAGGGTGACGAGCTCGATCAGCGAACAGTATGGAAAGGCTTGCCTCAGGGCTCGGTCCTTAGCCCTCTGCTGTACAACTTGTACACGGCGGATATTGGTTCGTGTCTCAACTCCAACTGCCATCTCCTACAGTATGCCGACGATCTGGCCCTTTATGTGTCCAACGCATCCATTTCAGACGCAACCTCATCACTGTCCGTTTCTCTGGACTCTCTTAATGAATGGTTAACGATCCACGGGCTAACCCTATCTGCGCCTAAGAGCTCTGTGGTTGTTTTCACCCGCGCAAGGAATATCCCCCAAGTCTGTTTACGGGTGCAGGGGCACTGTGTTCCAGTTTCTTCCAAAGTCAAATTCCTTGGGGTCTACTTGGACTCAAAATTGACAGGTCTCCCCCACTTAGACTATTTAGTTCAAAGATGCGAGCAGTCAGTTCCTATCTTGAAAGCTCTATCAGGAGTCTGGTGGGGCGCTCACCCATACACAATGAAACTGGTATACAATGCTCTTGTACGCAGTGAAATGGATTATGGTACATTCTTACTGATTCTATGCAATAAAGGTGCCCTGGCTCGATTGGACAGGATACATTCAGCTTGCCTTAGATGCATTACCGGGTGCATGAAATCTTCGCCTATCAATGCTCTTCAGGTTGAATGTGCGGAGCCACCACTAACTCTGAGGAGGGAATATTTGGCATCCCGTTTTATCAATCGGTTATATCCACGGCAATATCACCCACTCCTTCAAAACTTGGCTGTTCTCGATTCACTGTGTAACACCTCCAACTACTGGACACATAAAGAAGTTCCTCTCGTGGTTAAGGCCTATAGGCGTTTGGTAAACATGGAATGCCCAGTGGCTGAGTCTGTTGGGCTCCCCATTTTTGATTACGATTTTGAGGTGTTATGCTTTAAACCAGAAATCCGGTATGATACAGGAATTTCCAAGAACTCCCCCTCTGCTGCAGCGACTTTCGATGCGTTGGTGGACAGGCGTTGGAGAGACTCTCAGCGGTTTTTTACCGACGCTTCAAAGCTGACAAGCGAAGGCTACACTGGTGCGGCGGTCTACTTCCAAAACAGCAGAATCTCCCTGAAATTTAGATGCCCGAAAATTTCATCTGTGTTTACCGGAGAGTGCGTGGCTATATTAGAAGCGTGCAAATATATAGAATCCCATAACATCTCCAAGGCCGTCATATTCACTGACTCGCTGAGTGGCCTCCAGACAATAGAGCAGAATCGAAATTAAAAAGCATCTGTTTGCAAGCTCCAAAAACCACAGAACTGTGGAACTGGTCTGGATTCCAAGCCATTGCGGTATAATGGGCAATGAGTGTGCAGACTTGCTCGCTAAGGATGCTGTGACTTCCGCCTCCGCAGAACTATCACACTTTACATGCCAAGGCTACGACCTACTGAGCCCACTAGAGAGGAGCCTACAAGGGATGTGGGAAGAACTATGGATCAAATCGAGCAAGGAGAAAGGCAAGTTCTACCATGCCATACAACCAAGCATTACACGGAAACCCTGGTTCTATAACTTTAAGAAAACCGAGAAGTACATAATTTCTGTTTTGTGCAGACTTCGCTTGGGTCATTGTTCCTCTCCAGTCTTTCTACAGAAAATACATGTTCGTGACTCATCTATATGCGAGTGTGGCCTTGATGAGGGTACGACAGACCACATATTCTTTAACTGCCCTTTAAATAATATACCCTCAGACTTATATAGTCAATTGCCCAAATTAAAGATTCCTCTCCCTGTGAACTTCCCATCCCTGCTTACCCACTTCTCCCCTCAACTACTCGCTCTCTTAATGTCATTCATCCGTCTCAACAGTATTAAACTCTGAAACTGGCTGATAGCACCATCCGTACTCATGATGAGATCTCCAGTCTATATATGTATATATTTACTACTATGTGTTATACCATACTTTTATGTTATCGTTTGTACCTAAATGTATTATCCATTTGTAATTATGAATACACACCTTGTGTGTGTGTTTGTTTTGTATTTGTGCCTATTGTATATTTATGTATATTGTTTCAGTGTTCCTACTAACTGCAACAGGTCAAAACGTGCTTCACCGAATCTAATTCAATGGGCTTACTGAAACCCAAATAAACACACGCTTCACCATTGCACGTTTGTTAGTGGCAGAGTCGTCGGATACCAAGTCTGACACCGCTTGCCAAAAAGGAAAAAAAAATATATATATTTACGTTACCGTTACGAAGTTTTAAAAAGTTTATTATTTGTTTTAAATTAATTGTTTTACAAAATCGAGTCAATATTAGTGAATTATTTCAATTAATTACGTAAAAAGTAATGCATTGCGTTCAGTGAAAATTATGGAAGTGTGTAAGTTTGTTGTTGTGAAGTTTCAGCTATGAAAGTTGCCTGTAAAAATGTATGAGTGAGTTCAAATAGTGTGTTTATATTGGAATTACAATAAATACAGGGGTAAGTTGAATCATACATGTACTTACGTGTACCTATGCTACCATTGTTGCATAATACGGTAAAACAAAGTTATTGTCATGCTAGCTTTGACTTAAAAGTTGTACAGGGAATTTATGCGTTTACTATGAAGTAGATTAAAAAATCATACTAGTTAAACTGCCTTAGCGCTCCTTACGTATATGCATGCCTAATAAAAAGTCTAGCCATTAGAATTACATATGACCTGCATTGAGTTAGATTAGGTAATTATAATATATACTTTAATGAATTGGGTAAATCTTTCACAAGTATAAAATAAAATAACATAGGTATATACTTGCTATATCCTTCTTTACATGAAATGAAATAAGTACTTATTTAGATTTTCGTTACAGGACAACGTAATAAGTGACTTATAACTTTATCAGTGAAATACTTTTATCAGTGATTAAAATAAATAATAATAAATAAGTTGATTGTGATTTATAACTTAATCAGTGAAATACTTTTATCAGTGAGTGAATAAATAATAATAAGTTTGATTGTGATTTATAATTAGTTGAATAACTGTTACATCTGTGTCCATTAAATAATTACAAGTATTAGTTAAAATGAATCGAGCACCGAGAAAGAGATTGGCTAAAGCTTCAAATATCAGTGCAGCAAGCGACAGCCCGAAACCAAAACGAAAGAAGATAGATCCAATAACTTATATGACTAAAATGATAAAACAGGCTGTGACCCCAATATGTATGAAACTGTCTCAACTAGAAGGGCAAATACGGTCTGCATCTTCTTCAGCAAGCAGTGGATGCAGTTTGACGATTTTAAGAGGGACTTCCTGGATCATTACTGGGGAGAAACAGAACAAAATAACTTGCGTCGTAGGATAGTTCAAAACACTTGGGACGGTTCAAGAACGACTATGCAGGGACATTTTATTGGTCTATGTGGCCAATCAAAAATGTTAACGTATCCAATGCAAGAGAATCAACTCGTGGGGGATATAATACGCCATTTCCCGAAGGATGTACAGTTTGCTTGGTCAACTAGTAACGCTTCAACTATTTTAGAGGCCACTGAATTTTTAAGAAAACTAGACAATATCAACATTCAACGGGGGCGCGATCTTCAAGACACTCCTAAGTCTTCTCTTCCACCATCACATCGGCAACATGCTTCTTCAGGTCGACAGTTTAACAAGAAATTCAACTATCAACGGCAATATCAGAAGAATGCAACGCAAAGTGGTGATAAGGAAGAAAATAATGTATTGGTATCAGTAGTTAACGATGTTAGTGATAGGGAATCTAATAATTTAACCATTGTTGGTGACATGTGCTCCAATGCACCAACTACGACAGGAGCATAAATATTATCTGTATCTTTACATAAATGTTGTCCATGGGGTGGAAGCCTGGATCAGGATTAGGTCGGCGTCAAACAGGAATCTTAAAACCAATTAGACCTAGGGGACAGGTTAATAGATTAGGTTTAGGTCACGAATTATACAATCTTGATTTTTTTGATTATCCTAATACAATCATAGAATTATTTAAGCTTAAGTTTGATGTAAATAGTAGTGATTTAATTAAAACAGTAGGGACAGTTAATTCATTGTTCGAGGAAGAAGACCATATCGTACCAGAGATACAACAAGAAGTAAAATCTGAAATAGTTGCTGGGGTGTTAGGGAAGAATGTAGTTAGTTTAGTCGATACCGGTAGTTATGTTACATGTATTTCAGGGACTCTTTGGGAATTAATATACTCTGAGCTTAAGGATAAAGTTGCTTCCAGTTAGGTCAATTCAAGTTAAAAGTGCTTGGGGTGGGAAGAGTTCAAAATTTCAACACATGACTATATTACCAGTTGAATTTAATAATATTACTATTGATACTAGATTTTTAATAATACCTAACTTAGTGAATCATATGATTTTAGGGTTTGATTGGTTATTAGCGAATAAAGTAATTATTCAATTAGAGAATCCACCCTTTGGATTAGAAATTGTTAAAGATAATGTCAAATGTTCTATACCATTCTGTGAATATAAATTATTAAGAAGAATAACTACGGAACCTAGCTTTCCTGAATGTTTAAGAAAAATTAAAACCGGATTGCCTCTTCAAGAAATTCAAATTAATAAATTAAAGGAAGTCCTTAGCTTACATAGAGAAGTATTTACTAACAAGTTAGGGTTGGCTAATTGCTATGAGCATGAAATTAAAATGACTAATCAAGCTCCAATAATTAAACGATCTTATCCTGTACCGTACGCATATAGACAAAAAATGGAGGACAAACTAACAGAAATGGTTGATATGGGCATAATAAGCCGTGGCTCTACGCCTTATAGCAGTCCACTAACGTTTACTATTAAGCCTGACGGTTCAATAAGAGTATTGTTAGACGCTAGAGAAATAAATAAACACATGATTCCGGAATCAGAAACACCAACAATGCAAATAGATGTCTTAAATTCCTTTCATGGGGTAAATTTCAATAGTATTATAGATCTAAATAATGCCTATTTTCAAATTCCTATATCTAAAGACAGTAGGAAATACACTGGGTTTACTTTTAATGGTAGAAGTTATTTCTATAATCGTCTACCGCAGGGCCTCCGCACGTCTGTAGGAAGCTTTAGTAGGGCTATAGATCTAATACTAGGACAGGAAGTACGTGAATTCTCTGTCAATTATTTAGATGATTTAGCTATTCTGACAACCGGAACCTTAGTAGAACACTTAGATCATATTAGTATCATTTTGAATAAACTAAAGTCCGCCGGTCTCACTTGCAATATAGAGAAATGTAAATTCATTTGTAAAGAAGTTAAGATGCTAGGGCATATTATCTCTACCGAAGGAATTAGAACGGATCCTGAGAAAATAGAATCTATTAAGAACTTTCCTGTACCTAAAAAGATAAAACACTTAAGGGCATTCCTAGGCTTGTGTGACTATTATAGGAGATTTATACCGAATTATAATGCTAGTATTCAACCATTATGTAGGTTACTTAGGAAGGATAAGGCATAGTCTTGGGATCATGAGGCTCATCAAGCTTTCGAAGATCTAAAGGATAGGTTTTTACAAACTATCATGTTACATCATCCGGATATGTCTAGGCCATTTTACTTACAGACTGATAGTTCAGGAGTAGGTATAGCAGGAGTATTATTTCAACGTGATGATCAGGGGGAAATGAGAATAATTGGGTTTTGCAGTAGGGCATTAAGAGGGGCCGAGCTAAGATGGACTGTAACTGAACAAGAGTTTTGGGCTATTATTTACTGTTTAAGGAAATATGAAACTTATGTTAGAGGCGCGCCGCGGCTGATTATAATTACAGATCATAAAGCTTTGACTTCACTACGAACTTGGAAATTATTCAATAGCCGGATAATTAGGTGGATATTATATTTAGAGCAATTCAATTATACAGTTGAACACGTTAAAGGAACTGATAATGTAGCGGTAGACGTCCTTTCTAGGTTTCCACCTGGTGGGACATGTGTACAAGATGATAAGGATAATTATCCCGAGATTCATTACATGGAATCCACTAGAAATAATAAATTGATAAGTGATTTAAAAAATATAGCATCTTTCCAGTCCAATGACAGTGAAATTAAAGAAATTATAAAAATTTTGAACAACCCAAGCGATATAACTATTAAAAAGAGATTAAGAAACATTGCACAACGTTGTCATTTCAAGGAAAGTGTGTTGTATTTTTCCTCAGGGACCAATAAAGTAGTTACATATTTACCTGCTGAATTAAGGGACCTGTAATTTTGCAAATTCATGAGGAAATGGGACATCAAGGGGTACATAAGATCTTAGCATATTTAAGAGATAGATTTTATTGGATTGGTATGATAAAACTAGTTAAAGATGTTTTAAAGAAATGTCATATTTGTCAGTTATCTAAAAGCGATAATGTTAAATATGTAGGGGAATGTCAATCAATTGTAACCGAGCAAGTAGGTGATATAGTTATGGTGGATCTTTATGGTCCCTTACCAAAAGGAAAATTTGGTGTTGCTTATATTTTAGTAATACAAGATTCATTCAGTAAATTCATAAAGTTGTATGGTTTAGCTAAAGCCACATCACAAGCAGTAGTAACTAAATTAAAACATTTTTCTAAAATAATAAAGCCTAAAGTAGTCATGACGGATAATGGTAGTCAGTTTAGTTGTAATACATGGAAAAATTCATTAAAAGATATGTCTATTAAGCCAATATATACAACAGTTCGCAATCCTAGACCTAATACAACTGAACGGGTTAATAGAGAACTAGGAAGATTGTTTAGGGCATATTGTCATAAGAACCACAAGGGATGGGCGACAATATTACCTCGTATAGAGTCTCTTTACAATAACACATTCCATGAGAGTACAGGATTCACACCTAGGGAAGTTCTCTTTGGTAATCCTAATCGTATGTCATTTGGCAATTGTTTGCCAGAATTAATTAGAACCAAAGACGCTGACTTAGTTCGGATTAAAGTTAAAGAAAACTTAAAACAAAACAGTGTGAAACGACAAAAAACATATAACCGCTCACACCGTTTAATTAAATTTGAGATTGGAGAATCAGTAAAGATTAGGAAGGCTAATAAATCTGTAGCCCAAAAGAAGGTAATTAAGAAATTTGAACTCTTATATGAAGGACCATATATAGTAGCCGCTATACCATACACCAATGTATATACGTTGGTGGATCCTAAAATTAACATTATTAGAGGTAAATTCAATGCTATTCATTTAAATAGGTATTATAATACAATAAATTAATTAATAAAATTAATTAAATTAATTCTACCTTACCAATTTAATTGTTACCTATAGGTAACAATTAAATTGGTAAGGTAGAAGTTAGACATGTGTTGTAAAATAATTCTCTATTTAATTTCTTCAATTATTAATAATTCTTATTGATTATATATTCTTGACTTAGGTAAATACTAAATTATTTTATTCTTGTATAATACTTTAAAAATTAGTAAGAACTTAATTACAAATCATTGATTATATTTAGGGTTAGGTATTTACTTCTAATTCTTATTAGTTATAATTCTTAACTTAGATAAGAAACTAAAACCTGTAACTTGTATTTAAGATAAATGTTTGAAAAAAAAAAAAAAAAAAAAAAAAAAAAAAAAAAAAAAAAACGAACAAATGATGGAGTCGGGGAAGGCCCGTAGAAACCAATTATACTATGACCCGCGTACATTAAGTTACTTCAATTACTTATAATAACTTACTTTAATTATAATTACATTATAAATTAGATTCATATAATTACCACTTCCACTTCATTAATGAATGGTCGTAGTATTCAACTGACTTCTATGGAGGGGAGGAGGCGGCCTTCTCGGTATAAACAACATTGTTAAGCATTGTAGACATCCTTTATCAATTAGTAAATTGTAAATTAGTTTTCCGGAAGTTCCAAACTAATTTAGGGGGCGGTTGTAACGGATCTCTACTCACACGAGTAGATCCGTATGATAAATTTATGTCTGCAACGCTAATTCTTCTTGAAGAAGACCTTCAAATTGGAAACATAAAATAAAGAATAATGAGATTCGATTGTTTTATTTCCCCTTTAAAAAAATATCATTCTTAATTGAATAAATCTCATTTTGATATGATAAAAATTATTTATAACTGCCATCTGCTGGCAATTAACAATTACATTTAAAATCAATGTCGGATACACTATATTCTCTAAGCAAATAGTACTTAGTTCATCCTATTATCACTAGATGGCGCTAATTATAAATTTTAAATGAATCAATTTATTAAATTTTAATAATTTACTTATTTTCAGCATGTCTAGTTATTAAACGTAAGTATAAGTAAGAGAGTACCTTAGGGGTGATTGGTTCATTAGTTGTCACTTTATAGCCAATGTAGAAGTAGAATTCATAAATCTGGAAATACATATATTAGTTTAGGAAGGGAATTAAGGTTTATGTTGGATTCCAAATTATTGATAGATTGGCAATAATTGATGTTAGAATATTGATTGTGCCAGTACTTACGACTACCATTCAAAATATAACATTAAAATTCCAATTAATAATAAAGTTATGGTCAAAAATATGAAAGTATTGAATAGAAAAGACAGTCAATTTAGTCAAACTTAGACCCTAGGTATAATTTTGAATACAAGTTATGATTGATGTATGTATCTATTAAATAAGCAAATACATATTATGTATTATGTAAATTCAATTAGAATGCCAAGTACAAATTAAGTTATGTAGTAGAAACATTGAATTCCAAACATTCAAAATTCAGGATAAGTAAGCTATAAAAATATCTTAAAATTTCACATTTAACCAAAAGAATATGCTAAAAATGAGATAAATTCTACTCCTATAAATTCATGAGGTATCACTGTTAGTTATAAACATGAGTTTGCTTATGAATTGAGAAATTCACATTATACTTAAAAATATTGGTCCAGTAACTTAGTGAAAATTCAATCTGTTAAAACTATGCCAATGCCTGTAATTATTATGAAGTACTAACATATCTGAGGAATGTAGACTACATATAAACTAGAATATAGCAGGGAAGTAGGAAATATTAGGAGTTTAGTGGTAGAAAATAAAGATTAATTTACCAAAATTTTAACAATTCATTACAGTTGTTCCTTCAAATTTGAGGTGTCCCATGATGAAGAATGACAAGTTCTTATAAGTAGAAGCTATGTAGATATCAGAATAATATGTAGAAGCCAGATAAACATTAATTTAAATAGAAAATTCAGATTACCAAAATTAATAACTTGAATACAGATTAAAATGTTACAATATTGTATTGTTAGAATACATCATAGAGCCTTATATTCTTAGAAGTGGTTGAAATACATATCAGTTAGGTTTATATCAAATTATTATTATTAGAAATAATATACATGTATGAATGAAATTTCTTGGCACTAAATTTAGATAAATAGTATATTAATTGACATAACGTTGGACTTTTCACAATTCTTTAGAGACCGTACTAGAATATTCCAAAAACACTTATTCATAAATATTAATTTTATTAGAGAAAGACAATGAGGTATTCTAAACCACTTATTTATATTTATTAATTTTATTTAGAATTTAGGTACATTTGAATGGGTTCTGTATGTTTAGATTACATAATTAAGATTTAAAGTTAGTTAATGGTTATTGGAATTGTTGGAAGTGGGAAAGAGTGTAGATCGGTGTTGCTAGGTTATAGAATGGGTTTTACGGGAAAAGAACGAATGATACGGATATGGGAGGTGGTTTAGGAAAAGTTTATAAAAACGAGAGTGCGGGAATCTCGTCCTCTTTGATCTCCTGGTTTTCAATAGTAACGTAACTCTGCTCGTCCTCTTTTGATTTTCGGAATTTCGTCGGTAACGTAGCTCTCTTTGATCTCCTGGTTTTCAATAGTAACGTAACTCTGCTCGTCCTCTTTTGATTTTCGGAATTTCGTCGGTAACGTAGCTCTCTTTGATCTCCTGGTTTTCAATAGTAACGTAACTCTGCTCGTCCTCTTTTGATTTTCGGAATTTCGTCGGTAACGTAGCTCTCTTTTGTTTGCCGGATTTTCAACAGTAACGTAACTCTGCTCATTCT
Organism: Nudaria mundana; assembly: GCA_963556515.1. Taxonomy (NCBI): domain Eukaryota; kingdom Metazoa; phylum Arthropoda; class Insecta; order Lepidoptera; family Erebidae; genus Nudaria; species Nudaria mundana. The sequence goes on from OY748309.1 coordinate 11,673,812, forward strand.
CTGAGTGGCCGGTATCATCTAGTGCGAGTTGCAACCGTCGACATGTGAGTATCTTAGGTACCTGCACAATACACCTACCCCTACAATTATTTATTATTTATATGTATTTATTTTATTATACGCCTTTGTTTAGAATCCTGGCCAGATTCTATTCAGAGGGATACACACACATTTTACTCAAGCATTTATCGCTTCTAAGACTTCTGGGGATAGAAATGAATAGATATTTTATATCTATTGCATTTGGGAAAGAGATTGAGTCTGGTCTCTTGGCGATAATTGTACGACATTACATACTAGTCCGCGCTATGAGAGTAGCACTAATTTAAGTGATTCAAGATGCAGCTGCAGAGCAACGAGGAGACGAGGAAGACGTCATTTGAGGTCAGATCTTTTCATCTATTAAAATCTTTGTGAATTGTTTTATCCAAATACCCTCCATGTATTTACCAATGTCATGAAGTTTTACCCACATAATTTTGATAATTTAGAAATTGGTCACACCGTATGGACAACGAACTGACGAATGATTTCTAGAGTTTTAGCGTGTAAACTGAAGAATATGGTAGAATTATGGTAAAATTTGTCTAAGGGCTCGGAATGCGTACATGAACGATAAAGTAAGGATAAATTCATGATTCAGTGTAATTGTCGTAAGATAAGTGTCCATTTTGTTCAGATTGAGGATGTGTAGGTGCGATAAATCCAGTGTAGTTTATAGACATCCAGCGTTATTTAAATGTTCTATATTGTCCTGGTAGTGCGTACAACATTCTAGGCACATTCTAGTTCAATGATTGTGACAGCATAATCGAATCTCCAGTGTCCATTCTAATTAGTTCTGTTAGCGCGTGTAGTAATGACTAAATAATCACTACTTAGCCAATTTTAACGAGATAATCTTGATGAAATCGTCTTGATCCGAAGGAGGAAGCGTGGCAGGAACTACCCGTAAATAATGGTCATATTATCATACTTACTACCTACTACATATCTACCTACCTACCTACCTTCTTTTCTACCTACCTAATTAATTAATATTGTGAATTGAAAAGTTGTCCAAAATTGAATATAATTACAATACTGATTCTAATATCTTTATTGTAAATTACCTACATACATATTATATTTCATACTGTTGCTTGACCACCCTGAACTAACCAGCGAATAACCTGAGGTGTATGAACAGAGTCATAAACCATTAGGAGGATTGATCTGAATTACATATACACTTTAGTGTACCACATTTCGCCATATCATTCATGTAATGATTGGTAATCCTCGTCCGTAGTCGGAAGCGCCTAGGTGAGGTTGAATATAACAAATTATATTTGTATACTTTAGTGTACCACATTTCGCTATATCATTCCTGCAATGATTGGTAATCCTCGTCCGTAGTCAGAAGCACCTAGGTGAGATTGACACAAATTATGTAAGCATACTTGAGTGTACCTATATTTCGCCAAATCTTTCATGCAATGATTGGTAAAACCAGTCCATTGTCGGAGCTACGCCTAGGATGGCATAAACTAAATTAATTTATATTAGTAACCTTACTGTGTGATACCTAATTATATATTTGGTGAATCATGGTAATAGGTGAGGTAACTTGGTTCATAAGCCTGTGGGAATTCCTTCTTGAATTCATCTCGCATACCTTTATTATTGAAACCGCTAATGGAATGATAGTATCAGAATAATACTACCCCCTATGTGTTTTATTATAGGAATTTCCAATTTTGTAAGATTTTGGATAGCGGACGGTTTGAGATGGAAGCATTTTAATCTTGGGTTAAATTGTTTCCTGGTATGCTGAACAAGCTTCAGTTGATATACATGAAGATGTAGCTGTATTTGCTCATCTCAGAAATCGATTAAATCTTGGTCTACTAAGCGTTTGGCGCTTGCATATTTTCAAAGTTATAACATACCTGGGTATCCTCCAGTCTACTCGGAGTCATGTCTCACCAGAGGAGATTGGAATTTATAAGAGAAGCCTAAGTAGTTCTAACAGCCTGGTTCGTTTAGAACTCCGATATCCAAGTCAGACTAGCTTGATATTACTTGGCACAACAATGGAATATTGAGTGAACTCCTACCCAACTTACCCACTCCTTATAGTACTTATTCTGATCTATCTGTAGAATGTAAATAACAGTTACATAATACATTTTCAAGAAGGCTATTCTACATAGGTGAAGGTAATTATTCAATAAACACTCTACAATAAATATGGTTGTTTTATTATACCTACTTTTCCCATTGTGGTCAAGCAAATGTATAAACTATAATCATAAAACCCATACTTACTTATCCCTTCATCCTATATTAATCCTACTCGGGTTACCAGAAGCTAATTCTTAAATACTTGTATCTATCTGCTAAAATAGTTCAGAATGGATTTATGTTACATTAATGATAACTATCTTGATGTATATCTGAGTGTTTGTGGTACGGACATTCATATGTTTACAACTTCAACCACTTTGCTGGCATGGTTGCAACTTGGCTTACCGATGGTCCGGACTCTCTTGGCCTAAGGGCAAGACGAGATAGACTGTATCGTGTATTGCTGATTGTATTTCATGGGCAGCCCTTGTGAATTTGAGCACTGCTCCGGACTCACTGGATTTCCTTGACTGGACCAGATTGAGATAGAGTTGATGTATCATTGGATCAGGGTTTCTACGGTAGATGTATCCTCGGATCTTCTACAATTCGTCATTTTATAAATCATGAGACTGTTTGTATGAACTTTCTTGCCAAGCATAACTCCTAGCTGAGCTATTATGGCTATCACTGGGTATACTTACCTATTGATAATAACATCAATATTGTGGATCTGGAACTCGTTCTAATCCCTTCGTGATCAGCTGTTCAAGCTGCTTCATCATCTAAAAATATCTTCACGAGAGAATATGGTGTATGGATTGATTCTCAGTCAGCCTCTGCGTGGCTGGGGCAGTGAAGGCTATTTCCAACCCCACATTGATACCTAATTACCTACAGTCCATTACCCCTCCTAATTATCATGACCATTCGGTAAACATTTAATTATTGCAACTAGTCTGTATGTTACATCCCTAAGTTCTATAATAACCACAATAAATTCACTATCTCATTATAAATAAATAGGTACTCCCTTGTTGATAAAGCTTTAATAATTTATTACAGTAATCTAGAATATTATTATCAATATTAATGTCACTTTTAGGTTATGTACACAATTGACACTAAAATACCTTTCATCTATTACTGATAGGACAATCTGAGTTACTAGAACAACTTGTCTAGGTTTAGGAAATTAAAAGCACTAGTTAGGTCTAACAAATAATTTAGAATCACTATAAGATATTAACTTCACTTATTTAGGTTTGAAATAAGAAGCACTATTTAGGTCTTACATTATAGTTCTGAGCGCATAATCACAAAAGGAATCCGGTTTACTATGACACAACGTAGAGTCCTACCACTAATCACTAGACGATCGATCACTTTGCCCAATCTTCAGTAAAAGTTCATATTAGAAGTACATTATAGGTATTCTAAATGGAACTATATAGTTGATATACTATCATCTTATCAGACAGAATAGTATAATCATTTTAGACGATTATAATGCAGCTTTCCATGTATTTCAGATTCTCCGTCCAGAATTAAAAAATTTATAATCCATGTTCAGTTTATTCTAAATATAATTCCTTCCATATTCTAGGTTTTCCTTCTTCTTAGTCTTTCTTTCTGTATTTATTTATAGTCCTTTCCTTTCTTTCTTAGTTAAGAGTTATATTAGTTAGTTAGATAGTTATAAGGGGGGTTTTTACACGAGTTCACTACGAGAAACACGATGTACTAATTGAGTAGCTTCTAAAATGCTTTGACGGCACTTTTCAAAACCTAACTCGGAGTCTGAAGTCCAGTCTATAGGTGTCTTGTCGTTTCGCTTCACGTTGTGTAGATATTTATTCAATTCCAACTGCATTTCAGCTTGCCCAGGTAAACAGCTCCGGTAAAAATTGAGCATGCCGAGGAAACGACGTAGCTCTGCGACTGTCTTCGGTTTGGGGTACTGTGATATAGCTTCAGTTCGTTCTTGTGTCGGATTAATGCAGTTTGCAAAGACCTCGTAGCCCAGGAAATTGATCTTCGTCTGGCCGAATTTACACTTCTCAATGTTCAGTATAACACCGTGTTCTTGAAGCCGTTGTAGTACTTTTGTAGGAGTAGTTTGTAGCGGATACTTTGAGTTTGAGGAATATGTCTACTGATTGGATGATCTCTCTATAAGTTTTGTGTGGTGCATTTTCCTTTTGCTTATTATGCAAGCACCCTCTTTGTCTAACCCATTAAACATTTTCGGCGACTTATAGAAGGCTGCAGAGTGACTATATACACCGACCACAAGCCACTCACCTACGCATTGACACGACAAGCCAACAGGGGGCCTAGACAAGATGCATTCGCTTCGAAGCGATTCGTTTGCGACAGTCGCCATCGCTTTGAAGATAACGATGTCAATTGGTAGACAAAGTCAATTGAGGTTCGTTTTCGTCTAGGCAATAGCGTTGGTCGTCACTTCTACCTTTTCTCTATGATCTGGAGATCTTGTCGCTGTCACAACAGTGTCAACAACTCAATGGTGTCACAACAGTTTTATTTATTTAAACAAGCGGGATTTGCTAAACAGTTTATAAATAAGACTATATGGAGGAATAATACCTAATTGTATTGGATATTACATTGAATTGAAAGTAAGTAGTTATTCTATTAATATTACAAATATGTTTGTGAAGATGTTATAAATAAAGTCTTGACTTATTCCATGAAAAGAATTAATCTTTTTTCCTTTTTCAGGAATAAAATCTAGTGCAAGGGAAATATAATAAACTAATAAAGAGCAATTCGCTACCCTTTTGAAGTTTATGGAAAGGTGCAGTACTTTAATCAGTAAAATAAAGCGATTTTACATAAAATTTAACAGGAGCAAGAGTAACAATGACGCAGTTTACAATTAAATATTCCATTCATATTCCAGCCACGGGGATCTATCAAGACCTCAGCCTGGGTTTCAAAGCCTGGCACAAAAACGTTCCTCGGGAACAACTCAATCCATTGGTGATCATTGCATCAAAATCCATTGTATAGTTTTAAAGATCTAAGCATACATAGGGAATGGAAGCGATTTTGTTTTTTAATATGTTATTATGAGTGTGATAGATATGCTTATGATTATGTAATGGTATATCACCCCCCATGGGTTAAACCGTAATGTCACCAGGAGACCCGTGAAGGGCTCTTGGAGGGTACCCTGAGCCTCTTGGTGAAATGGTAATGTCTATCGTCTATGTATTGTATACAATAAGTTGGTTGATTTATGCTGGCACAGTAACTTAAAGAATTGTTTTAGGTATAACCTATCATCATTCACCGAGCTTTTTCCCAACTCAGTTCGGGTCGGCTTTCCAGTCTATTGCGATTTGGCTGAACTTCGATATTTTCATGAAGCGACTGCCATCTGACCTCCACAACCCATGGGCGATATCGAATTTCTGTAGTTAGATCGGTCGGATTTTTGATTTAGGGCTCCAGCCACCCCTAACGACTGCCATAGATGTTAGTATGACAACCGGGACCAACGGCTTAACGTGCTCTCCGAGGCACGGAGGGGTCTCAATGTCTTAAGAAATGGTCACCCATCCTAAGACTGGCCTGAGTCGATGTTGCTTAACCTTTGCAATGTGTTAACATTGTCGGTTACCACTAGACCACGAGCCCCAGGTATAACCTATAACTAGGTATAATATTATTATAGTATTAGTAGTAGGTTTCATGGCTAAGTTAAGGTTATAAATAAACATTATTTTATAACCAGGCTACATCTTTAATTTAATATTCTATTTAGGTACCTGACATCTATATGTATATCATAACATAGTATGATATCTATACCAATGAACCCAGACTACTTCTTTAATTCAATATTCTACTTAGGTACCTAACATCTATATGTATATCATAACATAGTATGATATCTATACCAATGAACCCAGACTACTTCTTTAATTCAATATTCTACTTAGGTACCTAACATCTATATCATAACATAGTATGATATCTATACCAATGAATTGAGATACAGTGTCTCGCTGAAGCTCGAGAGTGGCTGGACCGATTTGGCTGATCTTGACCTTGAATTGATGTGGTAGTTTTAGGAAGGTTCAACCAATTGTAGTAGGTACCTATGCTACAATTGGTTTAGTACTAGGTATGATACTTAGTACTAGGTACAGTACTCGGCACAGTAGTGGAGATACTTACTAGGTGGGATGAATCGTCATCACACAAGTAATTGTATGTAGTTGTCTTTAGTTTTATTAAACTACCCACATTAAAAAAATACTGTTAGATTTTATGTTACCGTAAATACCACGTAATAGGACATAAGTGTAACAGTACATATATTTCTATACATACATATATATTATCATAGCTCCAGCCAGAGCTCTGCTCTACCCCATAAATCTAACAAGTGCATAGAGTAATTATAATGATAATAAGGTTGATATAGTCACCCTCTCTTTCCCATTAAAGTAGGCAGACATATATCCATAATATGGCATACTATTATGTTTTGTGAGCCCTATAAAAAAATCAACATTTTTTTGCAGACTTAACCCTTATTAACAAGACTTATTAAGAAAAGGTGTTAAAGTAGAGAATCAAAGACAGATTTTTGTAGAATCAATAAACATTGTTTAATGCTGAAATAAAACTTGTTTTTTACTTTTGTACAACTAGAGATATTTTTCCCGACATAATAATATTATAGCCTGTTATGATTGAGCATCGATCTTCCTTGGATTATTTAGCTAGGAGGAGCAGCGGAGTATGCAGGTTGTCGTGCATCCTCGTGCGTCCTCCAATATGCCTTCAGCAAGCCCAAGCATCGCTCTATTGTGTTTCGAGTTTGCACATGGGGCGACGTAGGTATATGTTGATGCTCGAGACCCCGGTGTGGCATGTAACATGGGCTTCGTCAGCCAAGGCCGCTGTGAATCACCTGCAACAATCACATAGGTCTTGATATATATTATATAAGTATATCTTTTATCAAACCGGCGACGGGAAAAATAATCACGCGGACGAAGTCGCGGGCGACCACTAGTAATACATAATTACTAGCCGTCCTACCTTCCCTGAACTGGCTAATTTTGGTCTTAAAATAGTCGTTTAAGACCAAAATTAGCCAGATCGGTCGGTACAATTGGCGGTATGAAGTTCACTGGGATAGCTTTCGACACCTACCAGGTTCTATTGTAAATCTAAACTTATCTCAAATCTATCTGTATCTAATAAATTTCTAGAATTGATTACTTGCTTTTAGGGTTCCGTACCCATAGGGTACAACGGTAACCCTGTTACTGAAACTTCATCTGTCACTATTTTTTAGCTTTACGCTGGATGTGTCCGATACTCAGTTTACCTAGCTCGCGTTATGCCTAACCAAAAGTAGAAGTAGGCATAACGCTAGTTAGACTTACTTCGAAACAGGCCAACAGCTATTAAGACCAAATAATAACCAGACCAACTGAGATTTAGTCTTTTAGCGCTTTCTTTCGAAAGTACTATTTTATGCGGGTGCAGCCGAGGTCATCAACTTGTATATATCTATAGGCATTTTTTTATTTTTTATTTATATATGCTTTATTGTACTCCAATACAGTATTAACGTATACAGAGCTTACTATATCTAAGAGCAGTACAATGGGCGGCCTTATCGCTTAAAGCGATTTCTGCCAGGCAACCTTTGGATGGAAAGATCTTGTAGAACGAAAAGGTAGTGGTAGAACATAACATAGCATCACGCCTTTTTCCCCGAAGGGGTAGGCAGAGGTGTGCAAACACCCACATCTCGCCAGCTATGTTAGGTCCCATGTAATAGGGGGCGAGCCTATTGCCATCTACCGGGCACAAGTTCCAGACTCTGGGATAATTATCTGGATAAAATTCTAAAGAGAATTATACATTATCCACCAGACCCGGGAATCGAACCCGAGACCTCGAGTGTGGCAGTCCGTACATAGTACCATTGTGCCACCGAGGTAGTGGTAGGCGTAGGTAAATATGCGTAACTAATATAAATACTTAATACATACATGTAGGTATATACTTAAACACACACACACACACACAAATATATATGTACATATATTATTATATTTAAAGATCATAATGTCAAACGACTTAGGAAAAATGGCGACTTAGGCAAACAGATACTTAGGCTAAAAGCTAATCGAAAATGAAGTTTAGGCATAACGCGAGCTAGGTAAACTGAGTATCAGACACATCCAGCGTAAAGCCTAATAACTTCGTAGATATGTACTTTTTTATGGCAGGATTATACATGCATTTAGTATAAATTTATACAAAATATCGATGTGTTTGTTTCAAATTTCGTTACAAGTATAAGTAAATTAGAGGCAAATATATTTTTTAAGCATCTCAATTGAGGAGCCATTTAAAATGTGCCATATCTCCTAATCTACTCATTATTAATTACTGAATCTTGTGCTACAAAACTAATATACATACTACTAAATGACGAAGAAATTGCGCATTAATTGAACTACTGCTTCTTTGAAAAATGACGACCCCTAAGTAAGGGTCTGAGGAGCCACATATAATGTATGATAACTTTTTTAATTTTAATACTACAAACTCAGATTTTGTCTACTAACTACTCTCGAATGCTACTAAATCATACCTAATTTTGATAAATATTCATCCATGATTTTCCTAGTTTTGACGAGGCTCCTCAATCTAAACATTCAGATTGAGGAGCCACCTTTATGGTCTTATAACTTTTGAAGTACCTACCTATTATACTACAAAATCGAGGACTGAGGCTACAACATTTTTAAACTAACTACTAAATACCTAAGTATCAATTTCATTAAGATACGAGTGGCTCCTCAATCTAAACGGACATTATTATTATACAATGTATATTATATTATAGATTGTATTGCAATAGATTTATGAATGATAAATTGACAGACTATTCTTAATTTGTTCATAATAAAAATACTACGTAAGTACTTACCCTCTGAACATTTAGGGATGAAATTCTTTTCGGTTTAAACTACAAGTGCTCGTCGGATTGATAACAGCAACATGCGTGAAATCTATGCACACGTAGGTAAATGGCATCTCCCTTAGAATCTGTAAAAAAACATGCATATTGCTATATATATCTTGCAAAATCATCAACTCCTTGCCTGATGCAATGACTGGTGGTTCTTTGTGTCAGGTGTTGTGTAACACCCACGATCCTTTAGTAGGTACAAGCCGGTGGCAATAAAAACAGAGGGAACAAATTTTACTTGGAATTGGAATAACATAAATGAATACGTTCCTTTAATAGGTAAATTTAAACCAAAACAATAAAACTTAACAAATGATATTAATCAATTTCTTATTGTCTTTATCTCGTAGGTAGCTCACAAATTTATAAAAGATAACTTATTTATCGTCTCAGACAAATATTGAATATTTTCATTATGCGATGTCCACAGTAAGCGCAGTGTAAGCATTTTATTCGTTTATTTATAATTAAATCAAATAAAAACAATCTTGTTACTTGTTAATTTTTTATTCTTACTATCAATCTCAATTCTCAGCAACTATTTACACACAACATCGCCATTTTGTTCGCTTGCGACAGGGATCTAGCGTTCGCTGCCTTCAAGAAGACAACATTCGGTAACGCGCACTGGCGCTTGTCATAAAGTGCCACTTGGCTAAGCATTTCTATAGAATTAATCATTTGACGATGTCGTTTCTATTGATAGAATCGACTGTTTACGACATTGTCTGTCAAATTAGCGATCACTAAGCGTCGATCACGTGACTAGGCGACAACTACTGTCACTCCCATACATTATTAGAACTTTCTATTGGCATTGTCGCTAATCGATTGCATCTTGGCTAGGCCCCCAGCAGCGACACGCCCCGCCGAGAACGTCAGTTACATTTCGTCAGCCAGTTCTGCACAGCGATTAAGTACGTAAACGGAGAAGACAACCCAGTCGCAGACGCGCTATCACGTATCGAAGATATCCAATGTCCTACTACCATCGACTATGAAAAGTTAGCTAACGATCAGAAGAAAGACTCAGAATTAGAAGACCTTCGTAAGCAAGTTAATCTACGATTTATTGATGTCACCATACCCGGAATGAATCAGCCAAAGCAGAAATCGAGCATCTCATGGAGTTGGGTATTTGCGAACCATCGCAGAGCCCCTGGGCGAGCCCACTCCATGTAGTTCAGAAGAAGGATGGGGGACTACGCATATGCGGTGATTACCGCAGATTAAATGCGGTCACTCTTCCTGAGCTTTACCCTATACCACGCATTCAAGACTTCACATATCAGCTGCATAACATGAAGATTTTCTCGAAGTTAGATCTGAAGATGGTTGGTTTTTCTTTCTTCGACAGCATGGTGACTCACATCGCTTTGCCTTGTCACCAAAACGATAATGAAATCTACATTCCCATGTAGGATCTCCGGGCTTGATTGTGGACTTATTATTCTCGCGGGATCTTGAGCGTGAACGGAAGGGCCGACGACTTCGTTGGTATTGTTGTGTAGGCCGACTGCGCAGCTCCGCTACTTCTAAGTTCATTTTTTCAAACTGCATAGTAAGTACTTGTAACTGAGCAGATAACACGTTTTCTGTTGACATTGCAGCGATGGTAGGGGGTTCTGAGTATTCAACCATCTTGTCGGCCATGGCAGCTAGCGTATCTAGAGATGATTCGGTGTTTACAGACAGCACGACTCGGATTTGAGTAGGTATGTGATTCAGCCACTCAATTCGTAGTCCCTCGTCCGTGATCATACCGCTGCCTAGTTCCCGCATCTTTCGTAGTAGTTGAGAAGGTTTTTGATCACCCAACTCGAGACCACTGATCAGCTTCTGAAAGTTCTTAACATCTGATTTGTCGTATATTGTGAGCAGACGATTTTTCACTACGTCGAATTTGTTCGAAACTGGCGGGTTGTATAAAATGTCGGTGATATGTTGCAGATCAATGCTTTGTAATTGTTGAAGAACGTAGCGAAACTTCTGGTCATCTGAAGTCTTGAGAGGATCCACGACGGCTTCAAATTGAATAAACCAGGCTCGTGGAATTTCTCGCCAAAACGGTAACAGTCTTGATTGTATGGACACCGCAGCTAGCTCTGGAACTAGCTTCGTTTCTTGTACAGACATCTTGATGTTTGTTGCTCGGGGTCACCAATTGTAGCGGAGGTAAGGTGTTCTTGAGGAATAAGACTTGTATCTAAATGTGAACTGTATTCCACTTCCTCTGATAGTGGATGTATGTCTTTCCTAGTGAATCCCAACTCTGTAACTTGCCCAGTAGACGCTACCAGTATGTTGTACTCATTGTTTAATTTTATAGGATAAAGCCCAGTAGTCATATACTCTGTGCTCTCGTTGAGGCTAAATGAACAGACTATTTCTCCGTCACACATACTGGGTACTTTAGAGTATTCCTCAGCGTTCATTCCTAACATCCTATATGGGGCAGCATTTATCATCCCTTTTATTTGTACATATTCATTTTATTATCTCTTCTGTTTGTTTCTTGATATCTATATTTTATATGTACTCCAACTTCCATTAACATTGATAGGAACTCCCTAGAATCAGTGAAATTGCATGCCAGTTCTATCAACCACGGGCCATTATGAGAAAATTTGCCCTTTATATCACCATACTGAAAACTGACCATTTGAGTTCCTGAAAGTGAGTGAGTTGAACAATTCACACTATTGTATATTATTCTGTCTCTACATTCAGAGGGCATGGGGCACGTTTTCAATCCATCTTTTACACATTCTAGTGTTGATGTTCTCTCAAACAGGGCCTTTAGCCATAGCTATTCTATTTTATTCTCGTTTGATATTAAATCCAGTAAATCTACTACTCTTGTTTTTAATATCGTGCTGTTATAACATATGTCTCTTAAGTCATTGATGCCTATATTAGACAAGTTCCCTTCTATATATAGGCATCTAATGAAATTTTCTAATAGAGGCTCCCGTGTCAGATTTTTCTTCAAGTCACCCAATGATATATTTGTTATGACAAAGTTGTTGTGCAACATGGCGTGCTTTACTGGGACCAATTCACTACTAGTATTTGGAAGAATAGGAAGGTACCTTTCTTTTGGGTCCATGGAGTTGATGAGAACTCTGACTTGTCTGACTAAACTCATTTTGTCTTCTATGTTATTAGACAACATCTCTCTTATGGTAGCTACATCATATGTGCCTACCCGTGAGTCTGGTATTGTCAGATACTTCTTTAAACTTTCGCGTTTTGTACACATTACAAGAGCCGTGGTCACGGGTGTATATACGGTAACGGGACTGTCCACCCGTGACCACGGCTCTTATAACAGGGCCGAAACGTCGGGTAATAAAGAGGTATGTATATATCTCAATAATCGCGTAAAAGACCCGTTAGTCTTAAGTTTATAATGGTATTGTCAGGTCAGGAAATAGAGACTCTTTCAACACAGGCACTCTCAAGTGTGGGGGTATATCTACAATGGGCTTCTTTGTCCGTACCATTTGTCTCTGGATCACCGGAGGTCCCCATTTTATTGCTGTTCTTGCCCAATTTATCGAGTAAAAATCCTGCACTTCTTTGTCCTGCTGCTTCATCAATAGATCTATTATCTTCAAAGTGCTCTCAGACGGAACAGGACTGTGAGATATCCACCAGTCGAGAGAGGATAGTTTAGCTAAAATCTTGCCATGTCTGTGACTGTCACTTCTCATTGAGCTGTTTTTGGGCGGGAAAAACTCTAGAGTCATATTGTATTGCAGTGCTCTTGCTTTGTCCACTACAATTGGGTATTTCTTGTTAAGCAAGCACATTGTTGTTGCCAGTGGGTTTGGGTCCTTAGTTGATTTGGAGAGATCTCTATTAGTTTTGTGTGGTGCATTTTCCTTTTGTTTATTATGCAAGCACCCTCTTTGTCTAACCCATTAATAATTTTCACTGCCTTCATCAAAATGCGTTTAAAATTATAATCTGTAGTTTGTTCATTGGCCATCGTGAAAGAAAAGAAAGTAAGGATCTGTTGATACTAAGAACAAACTACAGTCTACATGTCATAAAACATATATGGAAAACGACGCTGCGACGACGCAACGCATAAGTGGAGCCTTTTAATCTGTTAAAACTTAAAAATTACGAAGGGAAATTGAAAAGAAAAACAACCTTAAACCATTTTTTTTTTATTATTGTAATCTTTAACAGTGGTTTTAAAAATTTTGTGTTACCGCCTCTAGCTCTAATTACGGCTGGAGGCCGGTTCTTCATTGTCCCAATGAGGTTTATTATACGGTCTTGCGGCATGTCATCCCATTCTTCAGTTAGTGCTGCTTGAAGTTCAGCTCTCGAAGCTGGCATAGGATCCCTAGCCCGGACTTTTCTCTTGAGATCATCCCACAAGTGCTCAAAGGATTCAAGTCGGGACTACGAGATGGCCAGTCCATAACAGGCAAATTTATTGAATTTAAGTACTGCCTCACGACAGCTGCACTGTGTGGACGGGCATTATCTTGCATTAAGATAAAGCTTTCTCCAATGAAATCAGCATATGAGACGACGTGGTCAGCTAAAATTTCTTCAATGTACCGACTTGCATTAAATCTTCCCATATGGCGGCCAGTTTCAATGAAAACCAGTTCGGTTTTAATACTACAAACTACAAACTCAGTTTTGTCTACTAACTACTCTCGAATGCTACTAAATTATACCTAATTTTGATAAATATTCATCCATGATTTTCCTAGTTTTGACGAGGCTCCTCAATCTAAACATTTCTACGCACAATAATCTAGATGAGTTAATGACTAAGTTTTGGAAACTCGAACAGATTCCTGAGCCTATAAAATCACATACTGACATAGAATCCGCATGTTGTAGCACTGTAAGTCAACCTTACCCACCAGCTGGATCAACGGGGAGGCCTATGAGACTCTTTAGGGTTATCCCAGGGCGCCAGTTCACGTATGAACGGTGTGTGTGATGATAGGAGAATTCAATAAGGCACAACAGTAGAGAGGGTTCACAGAGAATATATTTATAACCTTATAACAATTAAACAATGGGTATTGAATTTAGTTATTAAGTTTACACAAAAAGATAGGTAGGTAGCTTCTGGCCTACTTCTTAGAATTACAAATGAAAGGTACAGATATTATTTTAATCTTGACTTCCGGTTATGCAGATGGTTCTTGGAACTAGAGTAGACAGTATTATTAATGAAGAACAGGGGACTAGATGTTGAACAAAGTACTTAGCTTAAGTATTTGGTCCACACGGTCAGCTGGGATTGTCAGGGGTGGCGCACGTGCTGTGGTCCTGTGAGCCCAAGACGACCTCGTGTATCCTCGACGTAGATTGATAAGACTTTATACGGTACTGCTCCAGAAACGTCGACTACCTTAGGAATTCTGCACCAAGACATCAGACATCAGTAACAAAATCAAGATACGCCCTTTGGAATGCCTAAAACAGAAAAAAATGCTTCCACGTTGTCCAAGTCGAATGGGAGGGAACACTCCCAGCTTCTTGAGATCACGTTAGATAGGACGCTTGAAATGTATCGACAATTGCTTCGATTAAATTTATATTCTTCCAAGTAAAACAACTTCTTCCAGAATGTAATTTTGTAGGTTAAGTATGCGACAGATGTAGTGTTTGAAGAGATATTATCAGTAAAGTATTCAGCAGTGGAAAGAGACCGACGACAGCTCGCGCTGGCTTTTTATCAACTCCGAGCTGTTTCTAGATTCTTCCTTTCCTGCAAAAACTAGTTCAAACCACTTTTCTACAAGCAAAACTTATCGTCAGCCGGAAACTCCTCTATAGATAAAAAGCAATATCATTGACATTTACCTTTTTAAGAGAATATTATGACATGGCTAGATAATACTCTGCCAAGTTCCCACTAAATCCTCTAGGGTGCGCTATACAATGCGTAGTATACCGTATGGCGAATGAATCATAGTCAAGACTTGACGTTTGTCGAGTTGACATCTATACATCAACTGACACTAATGACGTTCATAATATCATTACAAATGTTTGTTTACGTTTTGTGAGTGTAATGAAATTACGATGTTACAATGTGAACAAAATTTTTTAAGTCACACATACCGTGATCAAGATGGCAGGTTTTGTGTGCGCCTTCCATTAATCACTGAACCCGGCTGTTTAGGTAATTCATATCACATGGTTAAACAGCGCTTCATTGGCTTAGAAAGGCGATTTAAAGGAAATCCGGAACTTAAACAAATGTACAAGGTATTTATTGATGAATATGCCGAATTAGGTCACCTATCAGTGTCTAAAGTTAGGGTTCCTAGTAGCTCATATTTTGTGCCACATCATCCTGTTCTTAAGCCTAGCAGTGAGTCAACAAAACTTCACGTTGTTTTCAATGCAAGCGGGGCGACTTCATCTGGATATTCAATTAATAATTTACAGATACCCGAGCCTACAAGATTCACTTTTCAATATATTGCTTAGGTTTAGGACATACAAGTACGTACTTACAGGAGACATTACGAAAATGTACCGGCAGGTTTCTGTCCAGGATTGTGATCGTGATTTACAGCTCATTGTGTGGCGAGAATTAAATTCTAAAAATCATCTCATTTCCTTGACTCCCTTTCTAGACAACGAAGGTATCCTGCGTGTAGGTGGACGTCTCAACACTCCCTTTTACTCCTTTGAAAAACGTCATCCTATTCTTTTATCAGCTAAACATAGGTTGACACGACTGTTGTTTCAGCAGGAGCATCTACGTCTTCTACACGCCAGTCAGCAGCACCTGCTCAGCTCCATCAGAATTAGGATTGTTATGTTTTCGATGGAACATTAAATGAAATCACCATGAATTGGAAATATAACGATAACTTTTGGGTGCAAAGGGGCCCTTCTTACATCTATCGGGCCCCAGCGACCTCACCTGCTAGTGGCGCACCTGCTGATTAACGGACGAGGTTCGTATATTACGGTACCCATGTGGTGGCTTTGGCCCCTACGTGGATACCAGGTGGTACAACAGTGTTGGTCCGGGGGGGTACCACCGTGCAGCTGTGCTAAAGCCCCCCAAGTAACCCAGCCCAGGCTGGGTTGCGTTAGGGGTTCAGCAGCGGCACTGCCGGGCCCGGGGCGGTGTATGGTGCGGCAGGCAGGGGTCCAGTGGGGGCGAAGCGGAGTCTAGTGTGGGTGGTGTGGGCCGATTCGCCGGCCAGGGAGACCCTTAGCAACGGCGTTGCCGCGGCCGCCCGCAACATAGTCATGGGGCCCGCCTGGGACCAACCACCCCAGTAGGCTGCCCCACATGTTGCGCATAATCCTGTTGTGGGGTCGCCGCTCCGGGTGGTAACCGGTGTGGGGTAGCGGCGGCCTTGCATCAGGGGGGTTTGGGAGCCCTTCCGTCCGGCGGGTCGGCTCCGACCTAACCACACGGTTCTAGACGAAGCTAGCCTCTGCACTTTGTCACTTACTGCCGCACCAAATATCGCCCTGTCTTCACGCTTCCCCATATTTCACAATGACAGTGCAACAAGAGAATAGACGGTACACAGCGGCCCCTAGAAACCCCACAAAGTTGACTTCGTTTGAGGTGGAGTTCGCGAATATCCGCGGACTCCATGCAAACCTCGATACCGTCCACCATCACCTGGAGTCGGCACGGCCTTCTGTGATGTTCCTAACGGAGACACAGATACGCCGCCCTGACGACACGTCGTACCTCTGTTACCCGGGCTATATCATTGAGGAACAATTCCGCGATAAAGCCGGGGTGTGCGTGTTCGTTAGGGCGGATGTTTGCTGCCGCCGGTTGCGCTGTCTGGAGAACCCCTCCTACTCCGTCCTTTGGCTGCACGTGGATCATGGCTCCATGAGCCAGATCTACGTGTGCGTCTACCGCTCCCACACAGGGGACACTGGGACAACAAGGCTTTTCGAATACCTCAGCGAGATGGCTGACGATGCGCAGGTGCGGTTCCCGAACGCTGACCTGGTTTTCCTGGGGGACTTTAACGGTCATCACGTTGAGTGGCTGGGGTCCCTTAGGACCGATCATGCGGGACGAACCGCCCATGCATTCGCTCTCTCCCACGGGCTGACCCAGATGGTACGGGGGATCACCCGGATACCTGACAGGTCAGACCACACGCCCGCCTTGCTGGATCTACTGCTGACGAGTCGCCCAGCCGAGTACAGTGTGTCGGTACGCGCCCCACTGGGCACATCCGACCACTGTGTGGTGCACGCCAGCTTCCAAGTGCCACCGCCTGCTCGTGCTGAACAAATGACTCGACGACTATGGCACTACTCGTCGGCAGACTGGGACGGTCTCCGCGATTACTTTGCGTCCGTCCCGTGGAGCCAGCGCTGCTTTGTAGGGAAGGCGCCTTCGGATAGCGCTGCTGCCATTGCTGGCGAGATCAGTCTAGGGATAGAATATTATATCCCTTTCACTGATGTCGCCAGCATCCGTAAAGCTCGCCCCTGGTTCGGGCGTGAATGTGCCGAGGCTGTCCAGAAAAAACAGTCGGCATATCGCGCCTGGGTCAGGGCTCGGGCGGCACGTGACCCGAACGTGAACCGCCTCAAAGCAGCGTACAATCGGGCCACTAGGTTCAGCAAGAGGGCCTTCAAGAGAGCGGATGCCCAGCGCGTCGCGCGGCTTGGTCAGGAGCTCACATCCCATCCCACGGGCAGCCGTGGATACTGGCAACTGGCCAAAGCCGTACAGTCAAATTTTTGTCAACCCTCGCTGCCACCACTGCGTTTTCCTGATGGATCACTGGCTCACAAAGCCCAAGAGAAGGCGGACATGCTCGCAGACCTCTTTGCGGCTAATTCCCGGGTCGATGACCGTGGCCTGCAGCCCCCCGCCATCGCCAACTGTGGCCACACTATGCCTGATATTGTTATCAGGCAATGTGATGTACGGGTAGTGCTGCGGTCACTCGACACGCGGAAAGCCAGTGGCCCTGACGGCATTCCGGCGGTGGTGCTACGAAAATGTGCTGCTGAGTTGTCTCCAGTATTAACGCGTCTGTACCGCCTGTCATACTCTACAGGCCTCGTGCCGGAGGCCTGGAAGGAGGCGAACGTACAACCGATCCCCAAGAAAGGGGATCGATCCGATCCAGGCAACTATCGACCCATAGCTGTCACCTCAGTCATTTGCAAGGTGCTCGAGCTTCTTATTAATAAGCAGCTCATGCGATACCTGGAGGATCACTCGCTAATCAATGATCGGCAATATGGCTTCAGGCCAAAACGATCAACGGGTGACCTCCTGGCATTCGTCACGCATGTATGGGGTGAGGCTATGGAAAAGTTCGGCGAGTCCTTGGCTGTTAGCCTGGACATCGCCAAAGCTTTCGATAGGGTCTGGCATGCTTCGCTCCTTTCCAAGCTTCCGGCATATGGTCTACCTCCTCAACTGTGCAGCTGGATTGCCAGTTTTTTAAACGAGCGCCGAGTGCGGGTCCTCTGCGATGGCCAGGCTTCTCGCTTTTTGCAAGTGAATGCCGGGGTACCGCAGGGGTCCGTACTGTCACCAACTCTCTTTCTTCTGCATATCAATGATATGCTTTCCCTCGGGAACATTCATTGCTATGCAGATGACAGTACATTGCACGGGAGTTACTCGGTTCGTCCGACGGCGGGGCGATCTGTGATAGAGGAGGAGAGACGACATCTCGTGGGTGATCTCGACCGAAACCTCGATAGTATCTCCCAATGGGGTGCCGAGAACTTGGTCGAGTTCAATGCCCACAAAACACAGGCGTGTGCATTTACAGCGAAAAAATCCCCTTTCCTTCCCCTACCCACTCTTCAGAATGCAATATTACCAATGAAGGACAATCTAGACATCCTTGGCATAGACGTTCGTCGAGAGCTCAATAACACAAAATACATTGAGAGATGTATTGGGCTAGCTTCGCGGAAACTAGGAATACTGAACAAGGTAAAGCGATTCTTTACACCGCACCAGAGGTGTCTGCTGTACAAAACGCAGATTAGACCCTGCGTTGAATACTGCTCTCACCTCTGGGACGGCTCCGCGAAGTATTTGCTGGACGCACTCGACGCTATGCAGCGACGCGCTGTTCGCATTATAGACTGTCCGGAGGTAACGGGAAGCCTTGAGCCGCTAGCCCAGCGCCGAACAATTGCTTCCTTGGCCGCGTTCTACCGTATTTACCACGGTGAGTGTTCTGAAGAGCTCTTCAACCTGATCCCACCCTCTCCCTTCCGATCCCGAACAACGCGTGCCGGGCAGAGATGTCACCCTCATACCGTGGAAACCGTCTTCGCGAGAACCGAGCGTTTTAAACGATCGTTTCTCTGCCGAACGATGGTGGCTTGGAACGCCCTGCCTGCGCACGTGTTTCCTCCAACATATAACCCTGGGCTCTTTAAGCGAAGCGTGAAGAGGCACATTACAGGGTCGTCAAGTTGAGGGCCACTCTCTATAGTATTCCTGTGTACTGTGAGAGTCGCCCGACGTCGCCTCAGCTTACCATCAGGCGAGTGGCGTCAATTTGTCGACCTAAATATAAAAAAAAAAAAAAAAAAAAACTTTATTACTCGCTCGGTAAGAACACTGAACAGAACAGAATGAAGGAACATAACGGAAGTTACATACAACCAGTGTTGCAAGTGCAACGACACGGGTAGTGTTGCCAGTTCTACAAGTCTCTACGTACATAATAGGTACTACTCAACACTCCCACTAAAATTTAACTTTCTTAAAACAAAAAACAAAAAACAATTATTTACTTAGGTACATACAAAATCTGATTTCTCAGAGAGGTGAAAGTTTGAATGGGTAACGATTTGGTCAAAATATCAGCTAATTGACAATTACTTGGTACATAATTAATTTTAACTAAATCCAATTCAACCTTTTCCCTGATAAAATTATACTTAACATCTATGTGTTTTGTTCGCTTATGATAAACAGGGTTGTTGATCAATCTAATTGCACTCTGGTTATCAACATTTAATGTGATACAATCACATCCTACACACAAATCAGACATTAATTGCTGCAACCATAGTATTTCTTTAGCTGATTCACAAGCAGCTACAAATTCTGCTTCCGTAGTGGAGAGAGCAATAGTCCTTTGTTTTTGACTGGACCATGTGATTGGTCCTCCATTCATTAAAAACATATAACCAGTAGTAGATCTACGGGTGTCTATGTCACTAGCAAAATCAGAATCTGAATATCCAACAAGATTATCGCTATCTCCATATTTTATACACAAATTCTTAGTATTAATTAAATATCTAATTACACGTTTAATGGCATTCACATGTTGCTGACTTGGATTGTTAACATATCTGCTTAATAAATTCACAGTAAATGAAATATCTGGTCTTGACACAGAACTCAAAAATAGTAAGCAACCTATAGCTTCTCTATAAGGAAAATTTACAACATTTTCATCTAAATTATTTGTAATAATTACATTGACATCTGCTGGGGTATTAGCAGGATTTGCACTACTCATACAAAACTTCTCAATAATTTGGTTTATATAATTTTCCTGATGGATATATATTCAGTTATTTACCCGCTCTATTTGCATTCCCACAAAATATTTTAAATTTAATTCTTTGACTTTAAAAGCTTGTTTTAAATACTCTATTATTTCTCTAATAAGTTGTTTGTTGGATGATATTACAAGAGCATCATCAACATAAATTATTAAGAACACTTTAGTACTTTCAAAATATCCAACATAAATACAATTATCAGCCTGCGATTGAACAAAACCATATTTAATTAAAAACTCAGTGAAAGTTTTGTTCCAGCATCTAGATGCCTGCTTCAAGCCATACAATGACTTATTCAACTTTAACACAAAGCTGTTTTTAATTGGTAAACCTTTAGGTATATCTATGAAAATATCTTCTTCAAGAACCCCGTTCAAAAAGGCAGTTTTAACATCAAACTGTTGAATATGTAATTTATACTTAGCAGCAATAGACAGTAAAAATCTTATGGAATCATAACGGGTTGTTGGAGAAAATATTTCCTGATAATCAATATTTTTAATTTGATTAAAACCTCTAGCACATAATCGAGCCTTGTATCGTTCGATTTGATTGTTTTCATTTCTTTTAACAGTAAAAACCCACTTCGTAGTAAGGGTTCGCTGACCAGAACTTTGGACTGCTATCCAAGTATTATTTTCTTCATGTGCAGACAATTCTTCCTGTATTGCCTTAGACAACTCAGATTTTTCTGGACTATTTAGTGCTTCTTCAAATGATTCGGGTATTGACAGCTCTACAAGATTAGCTTCATATCTCTTGTTAGTCCTTGGTCTCAAATTGATATTGTTTTCCGGTGAGCTCTCAACTGTCCGAGACGGTTCATAGTCTGGATCGTCACCACTGGTACAGCTCAACAAGCTGTCCTCACTCTCGGTTGGTGAACTTCCAACTAAAGTATCATCCTCATCGGTCACTTGCATTTCGCTCTCATTTATATTTAGTATTTTATCATCATCATCTACAATACATATTTGTGCTATATTCTTCCTAATATTTGGAATTTTATGTTCATCAAAAATTACATTTCTTGAGATATTTATTTTCTTTGTTTTCATATCATACATTCTGTAGTTAGTGTTGTCATAGCCAACAAGTATCATTTCCTTACTTTTCTTCTCTAACTTTGTTCTTAACTGATCTGGAACATGAACATAACCAATACTACCAAATATCTTTACATGACCTAACTGGGGTTTGATACCGTTCCACAATTCAAAAGCAGTTTTATTATGAGTTTGAGTAGAGGATGTTCTATTTAATATGTACACTGCACAGTTGACAGCTTCTGCCCATAGCTCCAGTGGGACATCTCGTGCATATAACATTGAACGTGCACTTTCTACTATTGTTCGATTTTCCCTTTCTGAGCGTCCATTTTGTTCTGGTGTATACGGTGCGGTACGTTCATGAACTATCCCCTCTCTGTCCAAATACTCTTTAAACACTTTATTAACATACTCTGTTCCATTGTCGGTATGTAATGTTCTGACATTGTGCATGAATTTATTTTTAATCATAGCATTGTACTTTTTGAAGGTTTCCATGACAACACTTTTGTGTTTAATAAAATAAACATACCTGTAACTTGTAGCAGCGTCCTTGAACAGTAGAAAATATCTCATCCCTTGAATAGATGAGACATTCATGGGTCCACAGACATCGCTATACACTAGATCACCAGGCTGTAGTTCTCCTCGCATAGATTTGTGAAATGGGAATTTGCACTGCTTTCCATACGCACATGCTTCACACACAAAGTTATTATTATTTTTTTTTTTTTATATATTTGGTTCGCCAAATTGACGCCGCCCGCCTGGTGGTAAGTCGTGACGACGTCTAGCGATTGTGGGCCACTCTCACAGCACACATTACTATTGACAGTGGCCCTCAACTTGACGACCTACTGATGTGCCTCTTCACGCTCCGCTTAAAGAACCCAGGATTATATGTGGGAGGAAACACGTGCACAGGCAGGGCGTTCCAGGCCACTATCGTTCGGCAGAGAAACGAACGTTTAAAACGTTCGGTTCTCGCGAACATGCTATCCACTGTGTGGGGGTGGCATCTCTGCCCGGCACGAGTCGTTCGGGATCGGAAGGAAGAGGGTGGGATCAGATTGAAGAGCTCTTCAGAACACTCGCCGTGGTAAATACGGTAGAATGCGGCCAAGGAAGCTATTGTTCGGCGCTGAACTAGCGGCTCAAGGCTTCCCGTTACCTCCGGACAATCTATAATACGGATAGCCCGTCGCTGCATAGCGTCGAGAGCGTCCAGCAGATACTTCGCGGAGCCGTCCCAGAGGTGAGAGCAGTATTCGACGCAGGGTCTAATCTGCGTCTTGTACAGCAGACACCTCTGGTCCGGTGTAAAGAATCTCTTTACCTTATTCAGTATTCCTAGTTTCCGCGAAGCTAGCCCTATACATCTTTCGATGTAGTTTTTATTATTGAGCTCTCGACGAACGTCTATGCCAAGGATATCAAGGTTGTCCTTCATTGGTAATAATGCATTCTGAAGAGAGGGTAGGGGAAGGAAAGGGGATTTCTTCGCAGTAAATGCACCCGCCTGTGTTTTGCGGGCATTGAACTCGACCAGGTTCTCGGTACCCCATTGAGAGATACTGTCGAGGTTACGGTCGAGATCAGCCACGAGTCGTCGTCTCTCCTCCTCAATCTCAGATCGCCCCACCGTCGGACGAACCGAGTAACTCCCGTGCAGTGTGCTATCATCTGCATAGCAATAAATGTTCCCGAGGGATACCATATCATTGATATGCAGAAGAAAGAGAGTTGGTGATAGTACGGACCCCTGCGGTACCCCGGCATTCACTTGCAAGAAGCGAGAAGCCTGGCCATCGCAGAGGACCCGCACTCGGCGCTCGTTTAAAAAGCTGGTAATCCAGCTGCACAGTTGAGGAGGTAGTTATTTTGTCCATTGTCAATCATTTTCAATCCTTCAACAATACTATTTGCACTCATGTTCTGAATTTGTTTTATGTTTATATGTCCTAACCTCTCATGCCAAATTTTAATGTCACTTTGATTATTTTTAACTAAGTTACATGTATCTGGAACCACTGTTTTAATGTTCAATTCATACAAATTGTTTCCTTTAATGTTTGCACTCATCACCACTTTATTGTTTATGTAAATAAGGGCACTTAAGTTTTTCTTAACAATAGAATATGTTTTTCTTATGATCACACCTTCTGAAAATAAATTTCGCCGTAAACTTGGAACATATAGAACATCATGAAGCTCACTTAGCTCCCATTGTCCATTGATAAATCTTTTAATGACAATTTTTCCAATGCCCGATACCTCCACAGTTTGTTTGTTTCCTAAGATCAACGACTTTTGATCACAGGGAAACAGTTCCGCAAAAAAATCCTTCCTGAATGTCATATGGGCAGAGGCACCGCTATCCAATATCCAAGCATCTTCTTCAGCTTTGCATGCATTATTTTCTATGTAAAATGCTAACATATCTGCACCTTCTTGGGGAGGTTTTCTAAACTGAGATTTTCTTGAGTTTCTTGGAGCACGACATTCTTTGGAGAAATGACCCCGCTTGCCACAATTGTAACATTCAAACCTATGTTTGGTACTTTTATTTGCATTTGTATAACTTCCACTCGCTACCTGTTCATTTGTTTTTGGCCTTGGTTTCCACTCTTTCTTGGCAACGAGGAGAGCTGTCTCTTGCTCCTCCTCACCTGTTAAACTTGCTTCTTCGTCCAACAAACGAGCAGTTAAGTTTATGATTGTTTGTTGTTTTGGGTCTAATGACATCCATGCTTGTCGCAGTGACCTATACTTAGAAGGCAATGTTCCCAGTATTTTTGTCATGATTGCCATGTCACTGACAGCTTCGCCACTTTCTTTTAATTGTTTCGCCAAAGTTTCAACTTTAGAAATGTGTTGAGCCACACTGTCATTTGCCGCCATTTTGTATTGGTAAAACTTTTCGTGTATAAGCATTTTGCATAATTCACTTTTTTGTTCATATATGGATTCAAGCTTACACATAATTTCTAATGCGGTTTCACAATTTTCTATCAATGTTATTTGCTTGAAATCCATGGACGATGTAATAATGAACATCGCCATGCCGTCATTTTTCGACCAATCGGCAAAGTTCGTTTCCGGTTCTGGTATTGTTATATCAATCGCCTTCGCTTTTAAAGCACATTTAATCTGGAATTTCCATTGTCGGAAATTATTTCCGTCAAACTTTTCCAAATGCATAGTTCTCGTGGCGTCCATTCTTGATAATATTTTTCTGTTTCTAACTTCTTTACCGGTTCTTCTGTACTTACTACTTTTTTATGCTGCAGGGTTTTCTGTGCCCATAACCAATTAGGATTGTTATGTTTTCGATGGAACATTAAATGAAATCACCATGAATTGGAAATATAACGATAACTTTATTACTCGCTCGGTAAGAACACTGAACAGAACAGAATGAAGGAACATAACGGAAGTTACATACAACCAGTGTTGCAAGTGCAACGACACGGGTAGTGTTGCCAGTTCTACAAGTTACATTTTCTATCTCTACGTACATAATAGGTACTACTCAACAATCAGGGAGTCTGTGTGGGCTGTGGGCGGGCGCGTGCTGGCTCGCACTGTCGCGCGACAGTGTGTGCGGTGCCGGCGCGTCGCCCCGCGCACTATCACTCCACTTATGGGCTCGCTGCCTCCTGAGCGTATAACGCCCGATTATCCATTTATTAGTGTTGGTGTCGACTTCGGTGGACCGTTTCCGGGAATCACCAAATGCTATTTAGCTATATTTATTTGTACTAGGTACAAATGTATTCATTTAGAAGCCGTAAGTCAGCTTACTAAGGAAGCTTTTATTTTATCTCTACGCCGTTTTATCTCTTGCAGGGGAAAGCCACCTGAGATCGTATGTGAAAACGGACGTAATTTTGTAGCAGCTGCCAGGGAAATTAGCGATTTTGTGTCAGGAAATTCTTCTTCTATCACTTCCTTCGCGTCTCAACAGTCGCCCTTTATGTCCCATCTCTTCCTCTCCTAATGACTTCCAACCCCTAACTCCAGGGCACTTCCTGATTGGCCGTGCCTTGACGTCTCTGCCGTCTCCCCAATTGGCGAACGTTAATGAAAACCGGCTTGATCGATTCCAGAGACTAGAGTTGATTAGGCAACATTTTTGGAAGCGGTGGCAGTTGGAGTACATTAGCAAGCTTCAGCAGAGGACAAAGTGGCGCATCAACTAAATAATTTAAATATGTGGTGGAACAGTCCTCCATTTTTATACGTACCTGAATGTAATTGGCCCCAATTAGGCACTAATAAAATTCACGTAGATGAAATACCTGAATTAAAAATTAATCTTACATTAACGGGTGAGATAAATATTATTTCCTTAATCGATTTTGACAAATATTCTAAACTTAAAACTATACAAAGTTCCCTTGCTTATTTATTAAGGTTCTTACATAACTGTCGTAATCCAAACAATAAAATTGTAGGAGTATTACAGCCTGAGGAACTCTAGTCTTCTTTTAAACGATTAGTGAAATTCTCTCAAGCTGATAGTTTTCAATTGGGGTTGAATATTCTTCGCAATAAGTAAGTATCAAATTCTAAAAATCATCTCATTTCCTTGACTCCCTTTCTAGACAACGAAGGTATCCTGCGTGTAGGTGGACGTCTCAACACTCCCTTTTACTCCTTTGAAAAACGTCATCCTATTCTTTTATCAGCTAAACATAGGTTGACACGTCTGTTGTTTCAGCAGGAGCATCTACGTCTTCTACACGCCAGTCCGCAGCTCCTGCTCAGCTCCATCAGGGAGTCTGTGTGGGCTGTGGGCGGGCGCGTGCTGGCTCGCACTGTCGCGCGACAGTGTGTGCGGTGCCGGCGCCCCGCGCACTATCACTCCACTTATGGGCTCGCTGCCTCCTGAGCGTATAACGCCCGATTATCCATTTATTAGTGTTGGTGTCGACTTCGGTGGACCGTTTTTTATAACCGATAGAAAGGGAAGGGGGTGTAAAATCACCAAATGCTATTTAGCTATATTTATTTGTACTAGGTACAAATGTATTAATTTAGAAGCCGTAAGTCAGCTTACTAAGGAAGCTTTTATTTTATCTCTACGCCGTTTTATCTCTCGCAGGGGAAAGCCACCGGAGATCGTATGTGAAAACGGACGTAATTTTGTAGCAGCTGCCAGGGAAATTAGCGATTTTGTGTCAGGGAATTCTTCTTCTATCACTTCCTTCGCGTCAAATGAGGGACTTACGTTTAAATTCCAGCCAAGTCGTTCTCCCCATTTTAATGGCTTAATTGAGTCAGGCGGTATCAAATCAGCAAAATTTTATTTAAAACGAACTTTAGGCAATGCTCATCTTACATTTGAGGAATTGGCGACCTTATTTAATCAAATAGAGGCTACCCTCAACAGTCGCCCTTTATGTCCCATCTCTTCCTCTCCTAATGACTTCCAACCCCTAACTCCAGAGCACTTCCTGATTGGCCGTGCCTTGACGTCTCTGCCGTCTCCCCAATTGGCGAACGTTAATGAAAACCGGCTTGATCGATTCCAGAGACTAGAGTTGATTAGGCAACATTTTTGGAAGCGGTGGTAGTTGGAGTACATTAGTGAGCTTCAGTAGAGGACAAAGTGGCGCATCCCAGGCAGGTCTCTGCAACTCGGAGACTTGGTTATTATAAGGGAAGACAACATACCTCATATAATTTATGCTTTCGATTGTCGGCACTTGGTGGAACATATAGTAATACATTATGAAATGACTCACTTGTACAGATATTCCACAATTTTTTAATTATTAGTTAGACCTGACCGGTTTCGCTCTATGGCATCTTCAAAGGTGCTCCACACTTATTCACATTACATATTTTAAAAAACATTTACAACATACTTTGTGTTAAATAATCGTGAAGCTAACACTGGCCTCCATACTTGATTATAATATAAAACAAAAACTAATGTGGGTACATATAAATAAAGTTAATGTCACAGTATAAGAAATTTACCCAAACAGTATGGAAAAATTACCCTTCTCCAAATTAATATTAATGTTTCTCAATTATTACAATAAAATGTCAAATTTCATTACTGAATTGGTATTAAAATGACTCATATCAAAATTAAATTTATAAGTTACAACATTACAAACAATAAAAAATAAAAATCAAATCACAAATCTGTCAAAGAAGAATGTCACATCCCTTCAAACAACACATGTACAAATAATCTAATATGTCAAATAATGCATGTCAACTAGTAATAATATGTCCAACTAATTATAAATATAAAACTATTAAAAACTTGAAAACCTACTCATTAAAACAGTTAAATTCCAAATTATGTCAAATTGTTATATCAGTCAGACACGTGGATGACAATTTACATTTTAAAATATTAAAAGCGGTGAATTATTGAGATCCAGTTGTTGGTTCAGTAACGCATCGCGGTTGCCCAACAACAACTTATTAATTTCTAGAGCTTCCAAGGTGGTCAACTTCTTACCTTTGTCGCATATATGTAACGCTCTGAAATTAGATTCTGGGTCGAAGATATGATTTTCCATAATAAGGTGTTCTGCGAAATTCGACTCAGTCTTTTTTAACTTCCAAGCACTAGTGTGTTCGGAAACTCTGGTATGGAAAGACCTACCAGTTTGTCCGATGTATTTTTGTCACACTGTGCACAACTAAGTTCATACACCCCGCTCTTTTGTCGTATGGGAGTTCTGTCTGAGCTATTGCCTATCAAGCGCCTCAAACAATGGCTAGTATAGAATGCTGGTTTTACCGTGACTAGAGATCTAGAGCATCTATAAGACACATGGCCTATGTACGGGATGCGCGCCCATCTTTTGTTCTCCGAAGTTGGTGCGTCCGCCTGATATGCCAAAAATGCGTTTGGCATATCAGGCGGACGCACCAACTTCTTGTGGAGCACCTTTGAAGATGCCATAGAGCGAAACCGGTCAGGTCCTACTAATAATTAAAAATGGTGGAATATCTGTACAAGTGAGTCATTTCATAATGTATTACAACATACCTCCCTTACATTGGCGTCTTGGACGGATTGCCAAATTATTTCCCGGCTTCGACGGAATTGCCCGTGTGGCTGACGTTGCCACTACTGCAGTCACTTATAGGCGAGGTGTCAAGTACCTCTGCCCCCTACTGGACGAGACAGAATCATTGAAGACCGCAATCTCCAAGGGCCCCCAGGATGTTCGCGCCGATGAACGCTGTTGCGAGTAGTTACCAAACCGGTCGGCGGCGACGGGCCCCCACTTACTTCATTACCAACACATTTGCTATTCAATCGTTCTACGTATAACACAGCCGTAGCCTATATCTATAATATTGTAATAATAAGTTATATTCAATTTAAGTGTTATACCTATTTCTGGAGTTCTTATTGATGCATCAAGACCCAGTATCCAACACTGTCTCCACATTCAGAGGGCATGGGGCACGTTTTCAATCCATCTTTTACACATTCTAGTGTTGATGTTCTCTCAAACAGGGCCTTTAGCCATAGGTATTCTATTTTATTCTTGTTTGATATTAAATCCAGTAAATCTACTACTCTTGTTTTTAATATCCTGCTGTTATAACATATGTCTCTTAAGTCATTGATGCCCATATTAGACAATTTCCCTTCTATATATAGGCATCTAATGAAATTTTCTAATAGAGGCTTCCATGTCAGATTTTTCTTCAAGTTACCCAATGATATATTTGTTATGACAAAGTTGTTGTGCAACATGGCGTGCTTTACTGGGACCAATTTACTACTAGTATTTGGAAGAATAGGAAGGTACCTTTCTTTTGGGTCCATGGAGTTGATGAGAACTCTGACTTGTCTGACTAAACTCATTTTGTCTTCTATGTTATTAGACAACATCTCTCTTATGGTAGCTACATCATATGTGCCTACCCTTAAGTCTGGTATTGTCAGGTCAGGAAATAGAGACTCTTTCAACACAGGCACTCTCAAGTGTGGGGGTATATCTACAATGGGCTTCTTTGTCCGTACCATTTGTCTCTGGATCACTGGAGGTCCCCATTTTATTGCTGTTCTTGCCCAATTTATCGAGTAAAAATCCTCCACTTCTTTGTCCTGCTGCTTCATCAATAGATCTATTATCTTCAAAGTGCTCTCAGAAGGAACAGGACTGTGAGATATCCACCAGTCGAGAGAGGATAGTTTAGCTAAAATCTTGCCGTGTCTGTGACTGTCACTTCTCATTGAGCTGTTTTTGGGCGGGAAAAACTCTAGAGGCATGTTGTATTGCAGTGCTCTTGCTTTGTCCACTACAATTGGGTATTTCTTGTTAAGCAATCACATTGTTGTTGCCAGTGGGTTTGGGTCCTTAGTTGATTTGGATGATCTCTCTATTAGTTTTGTGTGGTGCATTTTCCTTTTGTTTATTAGACAAGCACCCTCTTTGTCTAACCCATTAATCATTTTCACTGCCTTCATCAAAATGCGTTTAAAATTATCATCTGTAGTTTGTTCATTGGCCATCGTGAAAGAAAAGAAAGTAAGGATCTGTTGATACTAAGAACAAACTACAGTCTACATGTCATAAAACATATATGGAAAACGACGCTGCGACGACGCAACCCATAAGTGGAGCCTCGCTCTAAGTGGGTGGCGGCGGCGCCACTGTGGTGGCCATGCGGACGCGTTGAATTAAATTTTCATACATTTATATGGAGCCGCCAATAAGTTCGTGGCCGCGGCCTTTCAAATGTTAAAATATTTAATAATAAAAAAAATGGAAAGATTTAATTAAAAATATAATAATAAAATAAATTGTTAAATCTTAAGTTAGATTTAGTACATTGCATATTCATAAATCCTTTTGTGCAATGTTTACATCTACCTTATGTAGTAAAAATAGGGAAATGTCCGATGGTATTTTATCTAACAGATTCAGGAGGCTTTGGAGCAACTGGAGGTTTTATTTTCAAACCAGAAATCTCGTCAGGTTGAGTCTGTGGTTCTCTACCTGTCTGTAACAATTCTTTATAAAGCTGGATTATAAAGTTTTTTGGTAGTATTGTTTTTCTATTTGCTCCTGAATACCTCCGATACAATAACCGATACATTAAGTGGGTAGTCGCAAAATATAGACCTAAAATTTCGAGCTCCTAGTATTTACTGTTTTAAAATATAATTAACCATCAATTTCACCTAAAATATATGTATTAGTTGCTGCCGAACACCCCACTTCTCGCACTACATAAAATTTTCTCACAACATTATCATAAATATCTCACTTCGTTACCTAGACTTGTGTTTACATTTGACATGGATGGCAGATTCGAGAAGAGCTTGGAGGAGCTTGAGGCACTGTTCACAAGCCGTCTCCACAGTCATGAGGAGAAGCTGCAGAGGGCATTGGATTCATCTGTTCCAGCACACACGGACATAGCTGAACTGTCTAAGGATTTCCATTAATTCAAGATCTTTGTTATGGAATCTCTGGGGCACTTAAGGACACAGGCTCAACTTTTTTCACTAGGTATGGACCACCATGAAACCACCATGCGTCGTAAAGTGCTATTACTTCATGGTGTCCCTGAAAAACAAGGGGAAAAACTACATTCTGTTGTTACCGATGTGTTAACGAACAAAATGCAACTGTCGGATGTGAACACCAACTCTGTTGAAGTCTGTCATCGTCTCGGTGCCAGCAAAGGTAAGCCCCGTCCTATTGTTATTCGATTCCGAGACATGGAGTACCGCCAGTTGGCGTGGGACAATAAAACAGAATGGAAGGGCACTGAGTTTACCGTCTCCGAATATCTCACTAGAATCAGGCATCAGGTTTTTATATCAGCACGCAAGCACTTCGAGATGAAATACGTGTGGACTACCGGAGGAGTTACAGCATAGTAACACCGGATAAGACACGCCATAGGATAGAATCTATGTCGGAGTTAAAATCTCTCATGGTACAATTTCCTAATGGCTCTGAAAATACCACGAATATCGTTAATAGTGATGCATTGAAGACACCTGCTGCCCCTCCCCCTGCCGACACCAGAAAGCCTAGGGCCTGTCGACGATAACTTTTGTTTACGTGTTTCATTCATTCATGCTGTGTAAGTGTTGTGTTAATTATTGTTCATCACTGTCCGCTGCAGCCGCACTTGCTGCTTCACTTCATTTGTTTCGTTCCTTTCTATGCACATAAGCATTGCTAACCATAATTTTATATTTAGCGTTTAATGGCGGTATCATAACAATGTAATAAATAGTTTGTTGACATGCACGCCGATGTCTCTGACAAGTGACAACTACTGACTATCGTCAATCAAATGACATCTCCGTAGTTGTCACAATGACATGTCGCTGACGTTCACGTTTCGTTTCACTATAGTGAGCAATTGTGCATAGATCAAATCTGCACTGTGGCTGTTTATTTTTGCTTAATTCATTGCAATCGCATGATCGGTTATCCCATGTTTTCTCCGACTTTCCTAAAAACCTCAATATCGTCCACATTAATGTCCAGAGTGTCTCTCACCATTTTTCCGACCTTCTAGCAACCTTTAGCAACAATCGTGTCGATGCCCTATTGATTTCAGAAACTTTCCTAAAACCGTCATTGCCCTCCTCCCTCTTTGCTATTCCTGGATTCGCACTCATCCGCAAAGACAGGGTTGGTAAGGGATGTGGAGGTGTGGCAATATATCTACGAGATGATATCCCGTACAAGGTTATCAGTGCCTCTCCACCGGATGACATCGGATCAGCAGAGCACATTTATCTGGAAGTTAAGATTCAGTACTGTAAGTTACTACTTGGTGTGTTCTACAGTCCGAATCTTAGAGTTAATTACTTTAACTCACTTGATGCTCTGCTGAATGATCTCTGTCCTGAGTACAACCGCGTGGTCCTGATGGGCGATTTCAATACTTGCCTGATCAAGGATGACTGCCGCACCCATTCTCTGAAGTCTCTTTTGTCCTCTGTCAACCTTCACATCCTTCCTCGTTCTGCTACACATCACTTTCCTAACCGCAACCCTTCTCTCCTTGACTTAATAATTACTTTCTCTCCTGACCTTGTGGCCTCTCATGGTCAACTCACTGCTAGCTACTCCTACCACAATCTCCTCTACTTATCTTTGTCTATCCGTCCTCCCAAACGTAGGCCTGTATTTTTTAATGTCACGGAATTTCGGGGGTGTGGACCTGGAGGCATTGCAGCTGTCTTGAATAGTGCTCATACTGACCTAAAAGTTACCCTTTTGAACACTGCTATATCTACTCTCTACGACCGGCACGCACCGAAACGCCGTATAAAAATGAAACACACACCGGCTCCTTGGATCACCGACAACATCAAAGCCGACATGGCTCGCCGAGATAAGGCTAAACGTAGGTATAAGCGGCACCCGACGGAAGCCAATTTCATCCACTTTAAGGTCTTACGCAATCGTTGCGGTCGTCTGTGTCGCGATGCTAAACGTCGCCACTTTCACAAGTCTCTTGACACTCGCAATTCCTCCGAACTCTGGAAATTTCTCAAAGCCAATGGTATCGGCAAATCTACTAACTTTAACAGCCATGACTTCGACTTATCGGCTCTTAATGCACATTTTTCACTTCCTCCTCTGATTCTTGATCCCAGTGTAAAGTCAAGTACTTTGCACGATCTCTCGCTACTGCCGGTACCAGACTCTCCTTCGTTTAAACTAACTGCTGTCAGTGAAGATGATGTTAAAAAGTCACTCTTGTCTATCACATCTTCTGCTGTTGGTAACGATGAACTATGCTCAAGAATGTTCACTCCTATACTTTCCGCTATCCTCCCCATTCTCACTCACATATTTAATTACTCTCTGAGCTCAGGTTGCTTTCCTCGCGCCTGGAAGCACACTGGGCCCCCCACATTATCCCACTACCCAAATCCCAAAACCTAACTCTCCCGTCGCAATTTCGCCCTATTTCCATCCTTCCTTACTTATCCAAAGTTCTTGAGCATTTAGTTCATCGGCAGCTATCCAGTTATCTGACGTAGCAGAATCTTCTCAGTACCCTACAATCTGGTTTTCGGCCAGGCCACAACACAGTGACTGCCCTTCTTAAGGTTACCGACGATATTCGTTGGGCCATGGAGAACAAATCTCTCACTGTATTGGTACTTCTGGATTTCAGTAGTGCTTTCAACTCCGTGGACTTCGATGTGTTGATTGGTGTCCTTAAAACACTTAACTTTTCCTCGGAATCTGTATCCTGGTTCGATTCATATCTTTGTGGGCGCTCGCAGTGTGTCCGCCTTGATGATTCATATTCGGATTGGCACGATCTCACTGCGGGTGTACCTCAAGGCGGCGTTCTTTCTCCCTTGCTTTTCTCCGTTTTCATTAACTCTGTCGTTCGAGTCATATCCTCTAACTTCCATCTATACGCGGACGACCTGCAGTTGTATCGGCACTTTGCGTTGAACGAATACAGAACTGCAGGCTATTGCTGCTGTTAATCATGACCTGAGTGCTATAAATAAATGGGCAAAATCTTTTGGTCTCCTAATAAACCCCACTAAGTCTCAGGCCATGATAATTGGCAGTAGGCAGATGAGGGGTGGACTAGATGCATCTCCTCCCATTTTACTGGACGGTTCCCCTGTCGTGTACACTGATACCGCAAAGAATTTGGGTGTAGTTATGGACTGCAATCTATCCTGGAAGACTCATGTTGGCGAGGTAAGTAAGAAGGTGCATTTCACTTTTCACACGCTTAAATGCCTCCAGAACTTTTTGCCCCTGAATATCAAAGTCTCACTTGCTCAGACGCTAATTCAGCCTATCTTGGACTACGCGGATGCCTGCTATTTGGATGCTACTGAGGAGCTGTTGGACAAACTCGAGCGCTTGCTAAATCTCTGTATCCGTTTTGTTTTCAATCTTCGTAAATATGACCACGTCTCACACTTTTGCAAGGAACTCGAGTGGCTCACAATCCGCCGTCGCAGAGACACTCGGATATTATGTCTCCTTTTTAATATCCTGTTCAATCCCGCTTATCCTTCCTACCTGCGGGAGCGGTTCTCTTACGTGAACGCACCCGGTACCCAGTGTAGGTCTCACCTTAAGTACCGACTAAATTGTCCCTCCCACAAAACTGATTTCTTCTCCTTTTCCTTTACTGTTCATGCGGTCAGACTGTGGAACTCACTCCCCCCTGACATACCCCTTTCCGACCTGAGATTTTTTTTTTTCGCTAATCATACAAATTTCTACAGTTTTGGTATCAATAAGGGTCGCTTATTACGGGAAAAATAATCAAAAAATTCCAGCGCTTATCATAGTTCTTAAAACAACATATCACGATCGTGAGTTCTGGGTTTGACTTGTACATACGCACGTTCGTGACTGCGAAGGTTTCAAATGTATATGGTGCTATTAAGTCGTATCTTATTAACATTACTTGAATCTATAATAACGGCCATAACATTAATAGTATATAATTTGCAGTAAGAGACTTCCTGTAAGTCGAGGTACTGAATGAAAATAACACTCCAAGGTAGTTTTAGAAAATTACTATAGACTTTAATGTGCACAGTCTTTTAAATCACAGTCACTTGTTTCTTAATAATTACAGAACATAAACAAATCCTTATTATATCTGTATATGTCTAAATTATAACTAAAAATATCTAACAAAAACAGTCTTCTGGTATCATAATAGTTATAAAACTTTAACAAATCTTTGTTACATTATCTATTATGTATATTATAGTAAAAAAGTTGTTAACAAAAGCAGTCTTCTGTCACACAATTAAATAAATCTTTTGAAACGAATCAGTCTAGTAGTCTAGAAGTAGTATGTAAAAATATCGTAGATATCCTAATTTACTTATTATGGTATAAATAGAAACAATCTTTGTCGCGACTTAAGCATAAATAAACATCACATTTTCGGCATCTTATCTTGGAGCGAGAATTACAGGTCTCTAATCTGCATTTGCGTGGAGCTTTAAGACCATCACAGATGGGAAAGTGGTCGTAGCCATCGTACCTTTTACCAACTGACGGGTCGTTAGCTGGTTTATATCTACCAGAAAGATTTGCCTCAAGATTTTCCTCCAACTCCTCTAGGGGAGGCAATGAGCACGATCTCTACTTGGAGTATTCATTAGTGTTTCAGCTATTTCGAATCGAAACGCAAGCAAATCCTGGATCCGGTTCTTTGGTGTGTCTTTTGCTGAGCAATCACATCTGTAAAGACGCCAAGCATTTACAACGGCCAAGTCCAGGAAATGCAGTATTACTTTAAGGGTCCACTTACGTGTTTTCATGAAGGTCCTATAATATTCCATTGATTGATCCAGTACGTCGACCCCACCCATAAATGAATTGTATGATGTAATTGTTCTTGGCGCATCCACATCAACATAGCATTTCTGATGCTTATCAAATCGTTTCATCAATAATCATCATCAATATCTATATTTGCTCCCCCAGTGCAGTTTGAAGTAGTAAGTACAGCTTTGCTGTCTTTCCATTTGACCACCACAACATCATTTGAGACCCTTTGGTCAATGTCTCCCCTCTTCATCCTCCTGTCTTCTTTAAAACTCAGCATTTGACGTTCGGGAATACGATTAGCCATGATTGTGCCTGTACCATGATAGCCTCGCTTTTTTAATTCGTCCAGTAGTGGTATTGTTGTAAAATACCTGTCAAAAAATATACAGCTGCCTGGAGGAACACTTTGTACAAGGTGAAGGACTACGGCAGGTCCAAGTCCGAGTGGGTGAGAAAGAGCAGGGTTGTTCCCGTAATAGATTTCGAAGTATACCATTAAGCCTTCACTAGTAATAACTACAAAATAGTGTTGCTACAATTTCATCTTCGGCGTCGTCTACATCTAGATCGGAACAGTTTCCGTCCTCCAATAAAGTCAGCACGAGGTCGTTATCTAATGGTAGCCCTAAAATAAACGAAAACTATAAGTAAATATGTAACAAGACCTGAAGATTATACAAGTGCACGAATGTGAGTTGGTTGAACTCCGACCTACAACTCACGATTGTGACCTACCAACTTTACAGCACTACTGATCTAAAGTTTTTAGTATTTTGTCCATGACAAAATATTTTACCCGTAGATTAGTCTATTAACAGTACAATAACAAATAAATATGTAAGTAATTAATCAAAAAAGTCAATAAAATCAATAAAACTTACCTCATCCTGTGCGCGGATCAAAAAACGCAGCCATCATATCGGCCGACACGTACCGACTATTCTCGCTTTCGCGCCAAAACATTTTTTAATTCGTTGGTTGATAAATTCACGATCATGTGAGCGCGGTTTGGTGCTTTAAAATGAATTATGCGCGCCATAGGAATTATTCAAAGTTTGGACTCACAATTGTATCACTCAGGTTGGAAAGGGATACAAAGCTGTAGAATTTTCATCTTTTTAAAAAGAAAGTAAAAGCTCATTACCTCTCCTCTTAATCTTAGCTACCTATTATATTGTAGTGTAGTATACCTTTATGTAAGTTTATTATAGCACAGTATGTATTTATACATGTATATATGCCCCCCTTAGTTTATGTAAGTTTATTTACTTGCACTGCACACGCGTCACCCTCTCTCCCCTACATCTCCGTCCAGGCCTGCTGTAAGAGATTCCTCTAGGAATAAGCAGTGCCCTTGTACTATGCTCACTGTATTGTTTGTACTACTGTTTTTGTGTTCTTGTTTATATGGGTGTTGTACATAAATAATAAATAAATAAATAAACCATGCACTGTTCACGCAAATGTCAAGTGATTGAGAAAATATGACCATATAACCACCGTTTTGTCTTAAAATTATCGATCGATAGGCGATCTGTGAGATAATTTGAGTTGAAGAAACTGTAAGCATGAAAGAAATTAATACTTAGATCAATAAATGTTTTACCAAATCAAAAATACAGGTAATAAAAGTTTATCTTAATTTTGTTGTTTTTGGTTTCCTGGCTTGTCTGGTACTTGGAAAACATAGAAATTTCTTGATAATATTAGGATGGTTCAAATTTGTAACTTCCTCAATAAAGCGGCTTATCGCTTCTTGGGACAAATTATTTACCATCCCAACAATCCTTTTATAATCACCATCAACATTGGCATAAAATAGTAGTGCACTTAAAACCTATAGGGGAGACTGAGGACACTTTGATCCCCCCGTTTATATTTTTGCTCCAAAATGGCGAATTTAAGTAAATTTAAGGACGTTTTGTAACTATCAGTTTCGAAATTTATCTAGTTGTAAGCTGTATGAGTTAAATATGGATCGAGTTCTATTTCAAATCGAAATTGGCCTAAAACTGTAAGCATAGATTTGTATCGAGTGTTCCATACTTGTGAGAGACTTGGTTCACCCCCTTCGTTAGACATGATCCACCCGGATCAAGTCTCTCACAGATTGGGGGACACTAGTGCCACTAAATAACATCAAGTATGCCATGTGCATGGAAGACTTCATCTAATAAAGTTTTTTATTTATTGTATGAATTTTACTATTGTGGAAACAAATTAAAATACACAACATTGACTAAATTAGTTTTATTTAATCTGTAGTACTAGTAAGTATTAGTGTAAGTATCCTTAAAAATAATCAACACAAAATTAAAGCACCTTACTAAATGTAAGCAGGATTTACTTTTCTATTTTAAATTGCCTAAGTGACTTGGGGAATTGAAATGCACCAATTCGTTTCGAAGTGGACTTAAAATTAGGCGAAGGGAGCTTCTTCACCACTTGATACTTGCCAATCACACTAGTATCTGGATTTTGTGGCCATTTGAATCTTTTGTCATTAATTTTTTTTGCAAATTTGATGTCTAGGCTAGCCAGCGACTTATTTACGATTTGACCCACATATCGGTGTGGTATACTTCTTTCTGAAACAAAATTCACCACCACCCAATCACCTTCATGAACATTATCTTCGTCGAGATCATTTACGTCTTCTTCCTCTTCACTATTCTGTTCAATTTCATCTTCTATAAAATAATCGGATTCTGGCAATGGCGGCAAGGTTATATCCTCTTCAGAATTTGAACTATCCTTGGAACTTCGTCTTTGTCTTTTCGCTTTTATTGCTTTGTCAGGTCTTTGCTGCTTTGTCGTCCTTTCTAAGTTCCTTTTGGCTACTTTAGCTGCATTCTTCCTTTTCTTATCTTCTTTTCTATGAGCTTCTTCTTCTATTTGATATTTTTCGGGAGTGTCAGTAATAATTCTTGTAGCACCTTTTTTCCTGTTTTGCTGTTACTTTTAGGTGGTCCTGCTTTAGGGTGTGGTCTAATAATTTCGGAGCTTACATATTTAGAGCTCGACGGTACTTGGAAATCGGCAAGAGTTTTATTTTTAGCCACTATAAGTTTATTATCATTCACATGTGAGAAAGCTTTATAAAGATAATGGGTTAACATTGAGTGTAGAAGCAGCCTTTGTGGCATTTATAGACGTTAACTGTATAATATTTATACAATTTAAGGACGCTTCTGCGGTTGATTGTGCAGGACAGTCACCAGAGCAAGACATATGAGTGTCCTCTACTACTGGAAGAGACTGTTGTGATTGAGCAGCAGAAAGCGAAATGTTTTGATCTGTATGAGACTGCTCAAAAGGCACGTCAAATGATTCCAGGATTCGGGGAGATGACATTCTCTCTGCAACGTTATTGTCGTTTACAATATCCTCGGCGTCAGTCATATCATTATCCGTCATGTCAATAGCTTGATGGGCAATATTGTTTTCCTGAGCAAGTCTTTGAATGTCTTCTGGATCAGCAACACAATCTTCCGGACGGTCAGTAACATAAGAAGAAAGGAATTCGTCGTCAGTGAAAATTTCGCTGTTATAAGGATAAATTCCAGTTATTTCGAAACTTTTTACTATGTTTCGAGGAGTCATAGCTAAAGGGTATGCTTTGCCTATACAGCCGCAGATATCATATATTATCAACGGACGACCAGGGTGAGCCAGCATCCAGTCGTCACATGCCGTGTTATAATAGGATTTGAGGGTTCCAAAAAGTATCCTGTCCAGAGGCTGTAATTTCTGTGACGTGTGAGGTGGTATCGTTAATAAATGGATACCGTTTTCCCTAGCATAATTCACCGAATCAATGCTGATGTGGCTCTCGTGGTTATCCATGATTATTAAACATGGATTGTCTTTGGAACACCTAATGTTTTTTTTTAAAAATTTCAAAAACAATACAAAATTAAGAGCAGTCCATCCACTTTAGTAAGCGGCTCCGTCAGTAGCAGGGGGACCATTGTCTATCATTCGATTTTGCCAGTTTTTGCGTGGAAAAATTAAAAAAAGATGGTGTACATACGCCTGCAGCACTTATTGCACAGCAAAGGGTTACTAATTCTCCGCGTTCAGGTGAAGTTACCTTGGAAACCTGCTTCAAACCTTTACACGCAATAATTTTTTTTGGCTTGTGCTCGGTTGTAATACCTGTTTCATCTAAATTCCATACTTCTTGGGGCTTAAAATGGAATCTTGTATATAGGCTTTGCAAATTTTGAAAAAAAGTAGAAACATTATGCTTATTGAAACTTGTAGCCCGCGAAAGGCTAGTAGCTTCTGGTACTCTCAGAGACAAATTAGTATGCCGACGCATGAAGCCATGAAGCAATTTCGTTTGCTTTCCATTTTTCTGGCATATTTTTATTGTTTTCTACTGCAAACTGGAAAGCCAACAGTCTTGCTGCTTTCGGTGTAAGTCCATGGTATAATTTGCTCGCTGTCTCCAAATACTTAGATAAATCGGATTCTTCGTTTTTGTTGAAAACTTACGCCTGTTTATAATTAGGTTCATATGTTGGAGACACACCTCCTGTAGCTATTGCTTCTCTTTTTTTTAACGTAGCGCTTCAAAGTCATTACGGACATATTATAGGATTTGGCGACACCTAGAAGCGATTTTTCACAGTACATAACATCATAAACAGCTGATCTGAGTTTATCTTTTTTAATATGCTCCCTCTTTTTACTCCCTTGTTTAGTTTTATAAACGCACGGCATTTTGAATCTGAAAATAATAAATAAAACTACTTACATAAGGAACTTCGAGGCTCGGGACGAAACCCATACTGACACTTTCGGAGTGTCAGCATGAGTTTCGTCCCGGGCACGGGACCATGGATCTGGTGTTCGCCCTAAGGATTATGGCGGGTAAATACAGGGCGAAGAACACGCCCCTGCACTGCCAATTATTATACGTTCTCTGAAACTCCCTTGCCTAACAATGGCGCCCCCCACCGGGTTCGGATAGAAGGGGTAGGCCCAAGAAGTCCTGGCTTGACATCTTGGTAGGTGACATGCGTGTGTCGGATACATATATTTATGTAAAATATGTAGATGATGCTTCGTCATAATTCTTTGAAATATTATTATACTTGTGGGTAAAAGTGGTTCTGTACCTATACGTTAATATTTGTAGGGTAGTTAAATATTAAAACGCACTGTCAATGTCTGCCGACTCCCACCATTGAGACTTTTATAAAAGGCAGTGTTGTAGTACGATCCTGTTCAGTTTTAGTCTACGAATTTACAAGTATTGCTTAATGTATCACAAGTTATTACAGAAGTATGTACCTATACCTATGTAGGACATAGGTACTAAAGCCTAGTTCAGCAGATAATGTGTATATAAATAAGACTATAAGTCAGTTTAGCTACTAGATATTACGTGTCGACTGTTGTCAATCCTTGAGGAGCTTCTATATTAAGATAAGTGTTTTGTATTGTTATTATGTTTAAATACTTGTAAGATATTATAATATGACCCTACCGAGTTTCTTGCCCTTCTTCTCGGGATTCTGTGGTAATCGAATGGGTGAACGAATAAATACAATCAGTCTTGACTTTAGTGTTTCATTGCTTAGGGGTATAGGTACCTAATGGTATTCTTCTGCCAGATGATATCGGAGCGATACTCATCATGATTAGACATACGATTATACGATCACAAAGCTACCTATAAAGAATAGCTTTCAGTATAATGCTCTATGTGGAACCTTAGGGAGTTATGTAACATAGTTACATAATACATAGTGTGAGTATATTAGTTATTATGATGGTGGTATACCTGGGATCTGCTTAGGGATTTATGTAACGTAGTTACATAGTGTAAGTATATTAATTATTATGTTGGTGGTAGTTCACCATCATCAAGATTAGGTACTTACAAAGTGTGGATGTAGGGTACTCCTCTATCTACAGTATAGTCATCCTACAAATGTAGGTACCTGGACTCTTAGGGAGTTATGTAACATAGTTACATAATACCTAGTGTGAATATATTAGTCATTATAGATCAGGTACTAAGACAGGTGTGGGTGTGAGGTACACCTCTGCCTAGCCCTTGTGGGATATAGACGTGATGTATGTTTGGCTTCCTGACTAGTATAAAGCTTTGTATGTTATGTAAGACATAGAATACTATGAATAGTAGGTAGGTAATTCAGATTATTCACCTACAAGACATCTAATTACGAATGGGCTAAAGCTTCTCTTATTCTTTATCACACGTGCAAATGGTCTCACGTGTGGGCGAAGTGGAGAAGGAAGAGCCGGCAAGCGGAAACTGAGCTCCGAGGTCATCTTGGCCACGGATGAAATCCGGAAAATGCGTCTCCATGACGATGATGATGACTTCCACAAGGAACTATAAACCATAATAAATCTCTAGGGGACACTTGTTCCGGGGACCAAGTCTACCTCAACACAATGTACCATGTCTCCCAAAATGACAATTTCACAAGAACTATATAAAAGTAAGTAAACTACTTACGATTCACTTTTCACGATTCGATTATTAGGATATTCATGAAATTTGCAATGATATTATCCATCTAAACAACTTGTTTAATAAAATTAACTCAAAAAAAATAAAACAAAAAACTCACCAATATTAGTTCCATGTGCTCGTAAACAATATTTTGGCGCCATTTGCAAATGGGACGGATTATTGACATAATTGTTTTTTCTGTCAATTGGCAGCAATGTTAACTTAGTGTTATCACATTAAAAAATAGTCTAATACGCTTAGTAATTTAACCAGATGAGAACCACACGGCCGGGCCCGACTGCCCCGCCGGCTTGCTCTCGCTCACTCATTCGTCCAATTTTGTTTGCGGTTGGATGACGTGCGT
Organism: Nudaria mundana; assembly: GCA_963556515.1. NCBI lineage: Eukaryota > Metazoa > Arthropoda > Insecta > Lepidoptera > Erebidae > Nudaria > Nudaria mundana. Next base: position 11,716,719 of record OY748309.1, read on the forward strand.
ATGTTGCCATGGAGCGTATAATCGAAAGTGTTCGAAAATTTCCGTGCTTGTGGAAAACGGACATAGAAGAGTACAAATTAAATGACGTAAAAGAAGCAGACTAGGTGGAGGGAGAGGTAGTAAAAGAGTGGGATTTGCCGGATGGTGAGTATTTTTAATTTATTTAAGTACACAATTACATTTTTTTATTCAAACATTCTTCTATTAAACAACCTCTGTCGAATTCGATTTGTTTGCCACGGCACACTGCCCAAAGTATTAAAATAGTAACAAAACTCCTCTCGGATAATGAAGTTATCCTCTGTAAATCGGTATCCCGTTGGTGTCAGTGGCAATTAGTGATAGGTCGTTATGGCTTTTTCAAATCACGTAACTAAACCTTGATGAATTTTCAAATCTATTTCGACAATGTCGTGCAGAGTGGCATGAAACGTGATTCCGCTGTTGTTTAGTGATATCATACACACAATGAACTTTCCTTCGTACTTTTCCAGGCTTAGGACTGGGTGTATAAATCTGACATACAGGCGTACTTAAAAGTTGATTGTATATACATAATCAAATATATACAAATGCTATATACACAAGGTTATTATTTACAAATTTAAATTGACATTCAAAAATGTCAACTGCGTGACTTTTTAAGTAAGGCCCGTCTTACTGAAAATGCGTTCACAAGGGACCGATGTAGCCAAAATATTTCCGTAGCTGTAATACAGCTTTGTGTGCAGATGGTTCTTCCACCAGTTTAGGGGGCAATTGAACTGACCTTCACTGTTGAAGACTGGCAACATGTCGTCACTTACATAAGTGTCTACATCTTTTATTGCCCTTGATAAAGGAGTTCCCATTAAACACTGCGTACTAACCATTTCATTAATAATACTCCATGGAGAGAAGTGGTCGTTAAAAACCTGCATGTTTGAAGAGGAAGACGCTACTGGTTCATGATGTATACTTATTAAGTCCATCACCATGTCTTGACCTTTCCTTCTCGTCGTTAGAGCATCATTTTGGTCGCTGTTACCGTTGTACGTGTGAAAACCTTTAATTTATAACGCGAATCTAAAAATGTGCACACAGCAAACGTACGAAGTTTTTCTACGGCGGCGAACCGGGTTTCCAATCCCTCCTTCAAATCAGTGACGACGGAGAGAGCAGCTGTACAAAATGATTCTTCTAGCAATTTATCGCACGCTGTAAGAAGGCATCGTGTCATCACTATTACACAACTGCCGGTCACATATTTTTCGCCACTCATGGACTTCGTAGCATCGTCAAAAGGCTTCAATATTCTTCTCAGGTCTTTAAATAGCTCCCATTCCTCATTGGTAATAACAGGTAGATTTTTATTCAAAACAGCCACAGTAGCTCGTATAAATTGTTCAAGTTCGACAAATCTGTCGGCCATGTGGTATGTAGAATTCCACCTCGTAGGCACATCTTGTATAAGCCTCTTTGGTATACCATTTGGAGATTCCATGGTTTGCGACTTCAAAATAGCTTTTCCATGGCAGTCGTACTGGTTTTAAAATGTCGTACAATTTTCTAACCTTCTCCAAATTAACGGCAACCTTTTTAAGAACATCTTGTACAATAATGTTTAAAGTGTGTCCATAACAGCCATAATGTTTCCAACCAATTTCCGCTATAGCTTTTTGTATGTTGCTAACATTATCAGAAACTACAAAATGGATTTTATTGTGAAGATTTTATTCAGCAACAATTTCAAATAATGAGCATTGTAATAACACTGATTTTAGTTCATATTGCTCCGTTATAAAAGGTCCGGTTACTGCTATATAGCTTTCATTAGCGCGTGAGGTCCACATGTCGGTGGTTAGGCACAATTTTATATGATCATAGGATCTTAAGATATTAATTTGTTCTTTAACTTTTTCTTTGGTATTTTCATAAAGAGCTGGAATCATTTTATTTGAAACGGTTTTACGGCTTGGTAGCGAAATATCCTGGAATCCAACTTGCAAACTTTTTGAACGCATTTTCTTCTACTAACGAAAATGGTTGATATCCTTTTCTTTTTTTGGTCTGCTGATATTTTTCGTGCAGCGCCATACGTATCTATTCGCTGTTGACGTTGTTGAGCTGCGGTTCGTGGTAGAGGTTGAGAAGACTGAGGGGAAGCAACTGAGACGACGTTTTGTTGTTCCACTGTTCTGGAACCTGAAGGTACAGCTTCAATAGCCATACTGTTGACTGCTTCCTGTGCTAGTGCTGGCTGTGATTCAGGTGGTAAATTTTGAAATGATGTCAGCTCATCCCTGACAGCAACTTGGTGTGTTGATACCTGACTATATAATTCGATATGGCGGTTTTTCAAGTGAGTTTTTAAATTGCCTGTTGTTGTTTTATAACTAATTAATTGACCACAGACATTGCACTTAGCCTTTTTATTTACCAAGTCTTGTTTAACAAAATGTTCCCACAAAACACTATTATTTACACGGGACATATTTAAATTTGACTTAAAATCTGGGCACTACGCTAATAACATTAATTATTCACAAAAAAAAATACACAGTTTTGTATATTATAGTAAATACACTAAGTAACTTGACTAACTTTCTAATAGGTTTATTCACAAAGAAGTACATACTATGCAAAGAATCATTAGTACGCAAATCACAACGGTCAATTTCTATAGTCTCATCAACCACGCGCGATTGCATAACAAACAACAATAACAATAATCTAATGAGAAATGGGACACTTTTTTCTCAGCGCTTGTCAAGGTCAACCTTCGAAACGAAAATAATATTTTTAAAACAAATGAAACTTATTTATTCAATTATCGACTTTCGTGCATAAGCGAAACGTCATATTATGCATTATCACATTAATACTCGTAACATAAATTTCAATATTTCAAGCAAATTCAATGTACCTATCTATGCATCTGTGTGAAATGTGCGAGTGATCTATCTTATATCTTACTTGCTCGCTCTTACCGTTGCGATATCGTTACGTTGCCAACTGCACGGACAACATTCATAACGTGATTTGTAGAGCGTTATGTATGACTTTATGAGATAGCTACGGTTTTTGTTCGCTACAAAACAAGCGATGGTTGCATACACGTAGTGATAATCATAATAGAGCGTTGTAAAAAATAAATAGTTGTGCGTGGATAGAAAACGCGTAATCGTTGTCAAGCTAAATAGATAGTTGTACAACTATTGATGATATATAACGCCCATCGCTAGTGGCAATAGTTGATTTGATTCTGTTTGGTTACTGGTACTGGTACTGTAGTTGGGTTATCTTTGGCACCGAGTATGTATTAGTTCTGTTAGTCTCGCTAAAACTCGAGAACGGCTGAACTGATTTGGCTAATTTTAGTCTTGAAATATTTGTGGATGTCCAGGGAAGGTTTAAACAGTGAGAAAATATGGGAAATTGCAACATTTTTTTATTGGTTCTGAGGCGGTACGAAGTTTGCCGGGTCAGCTAGTAAAATATAAATATTACGGACCTTAGGCAAACGGCAAGTCGTTCTTCGATAGAAATACACTCTCGCATTTTAGTATTTTTTTTTATATCTTCTTTAATCAAATCGTGAATCTCCAGAAAAGTTTTTTATTATTTTTTTATTTTTTTATATTTAGGCGACTGAGGCGACGTCTGGCAATTGAGGGCGACTCTCACAGTACACAGGAATACTATAGAGAGTGGCCCTCAACTTGACGACCCAGTAATTTTTTCCCCAAATATGTGGGAATCAAATTCTCGGGATTTGGGTAATTAAGTATTTTTTTATGGGAGGTAGGTAGTAATAAAAGTCATCAACCATCATCATCCAAGTGCTCTTTATATTTATATAAAAGTAATTTTAACAGTTAAAAAAACACAAGTATAGGTACAAAAAATCGGTCAGCTGAAATCGCCCACGACGGGTTCCGTTCCGTTAGAAAACGTTCAAAGAATCAAAATATTTATACAAACGAAAAGAAAGGACGCTTATGCAAGTCATTACAATATTCTTAAGAAAGAAATACCTACAACGTAATTATACATACGGGTTGGGTGACAAAAATTGGGTGACATCGATGAAATCGGTAGGTACTAAAAATTATAGTTTTAATGCTCAAATATTTTTTTCGTCAAATTAAACTTCTGCAATACGATGAAAGACTTGATGAGTTTTTCAATTCAATTCAATTTATTTATTTCAGATAATGAAAATACCTTTTATATAGAACAGTCAATTACAAAACCTAAAATTACCTAATACAGTTATTTTAATTGCCGTGGATACTTGTATCATTGCCGTGCACGCATTTTCAGTGTCGTGACACGTAATTTTTAATCTTGTATATCTACTAGTTTATTTAGTTATCTGTTAGATATTAAGCAAGAATTTATCAAAGAAGCATTATCAAAAATTGTAATAAATGCGAATTGTTATTTTTAATAACTCTTAAGAAAAAGAAAATCCACGGAATGAAGATTTTTATTGGCCTGATGAAATTCAGCCATAATCTATATATAGAAATGGGGAATGACTCGTAACAGCATTATTATTTCGTGGTCTGGGACACGAGAATTTTATGCAGGGTTATTTTAAAACTACCCTAGATGTTTAAGGTACTGTTTCTGAAGGTCTTATGTAGCAAGTTTTGTTTTACGAGTTTGCAAAACCTTTAAAATTTTATTTCCATACAAAAATGAATAAGGTCTAGATGCATAAATAAGTCCTCCTTTATATCTGTAGCCTACCAGTTTATAGATATCAAATTTTTCATTAGATATCATGCTATGTATACAAGCCCCGCATTTAATTTTCTTTTGTAAAATTTTGACCACACCTCTAGCTACATAACCTATTACTAATTTTTTAAACGAAAGTGGCGCCGTGCCATCCAGGAGCGCTGTCACAGGAAAATTTGTCAGTTCATCAGTTGACCACAAGTCGATGGACGGGATAAGTTCCATCGAATTGTTGTCATCTTCTATTTCATTTAAATTCCTTGCTGATGTCGTTGAGTTAATAACTTTTAATGCAGAAGTGCAAGTCAAAATAGCAATATTTTCCATCGGTATACAGTTTCCGGTTTTACTTGCTCTTAGTTCTAAATGGCATAGTACGAGGGTGGATTGAAAAGTAATCGGCCTAACCACGAAAATAAATACATTATAAATTAAATATATTTTTATTTTTCAATGTAATCACCATCAAGTTCAATGCACTTTTGCCATCTTCCCTTCCAAGCATTTAGCCCGTTAAAAAAAATTATTCTTCCTTAGAGTCAAAATATGCGTCTACTGCTGCTTCGACCTCGTCATTTGTCAAAAAATTTTGACCTCCCAAGTGCTTTTTTAGGTTAGGGAACAGAAAAAAGTCTGACGGTGCCAGATCAGGTGAATAAGGTGGATGCGGTAACAGTTCAAAGCCACAGTTGTGAATTTCTGCCATTGATTGGACAGACGTGTGAACACGAGCGTTATCTTGATGAAACAGGACTTTTCTTCTGATCATTCCTAGACGTTTTTCTTTTATTTCCTCTCGTAAACGACGTAGTAAGGTGCAGTAATAATCAGAGTTTATTAGTCTGACCCCCTTTCAAGATAATCAACCATAATCACACCCTTCGAGTCCCAGAATACTGAAGCCATCACCTTACTTGCCGACAAAATCGACTTAGCCTTTTTGGGGGGTGGTGAACCAGGTCTTTTCCACTGTTTTGATTGTTGTTTTGTTTCCGGTGTACAGTAATGAACCCATGAATTGTTTCGTCCATAGTAACAAAACAATTCAAAAAATCACATTCATCAGCTTCAAATAACTCCAAACAGTCGCGTACAATAGTCAATCGCATCCTTTTTTGCTCAACTGAAAGCAGTCGCGGCACCCACCTCGCAGACACCTTGTGGAAACCCAACACGTTGACTATTATGTTTTGAGTACGTTCATAAGAGATGCCTATAATCTAGGCTATCTCTCTAATTTTCAATCTGCGGTCTCCCATAATTAGGTCAAGTATTTTTTTAACATTTTCGTCAGTAGTGGACGTCGAAGGCCTTCCAGAGCGGGGTTCGTCTTTCACACTCTCTCTACTACGCTTGAATTCTGCTATCCATTTTTTGACGGATGAATATGAAAGAGCGCAATCCCCTAATGTACTGACCATATCGTCATGGATGGCTTTTGATGACAGCCCCTTCTTATGGAGGTACTTAATGACGGCACGCTGCTCGATTTGCTCCATTTGCGGAAATGATGTCAGATTGCTTTGTTAATAAATTTATATAATTAACTATCGCACACGTTTCAAACTTCACACAATTAACAGGTCTGAACTGAACTAAATAATGTGAGTAGATTTATTTTCAGAACTAAATGGATCAGTGTTAGGCCGAGTGCGGGTGCGAAGGGGCTCTACCAACATCTATAGGGCCCCAGCGACCTCACCTGCTAGTGGCGCACCTGCTGATAAACGGACGAGGCTCGTTAATTTACGGTACCTATGGAGTGGCTTCGGCCCCTACGTGGGTACCAGGTGGTACAACAGTGTTGGTCCGGGGGGGTACCACCGTGCAGCTGTGCTAAAGCCCCCCAAGTAACCCAGCCCAGGCTGGGTTGCGTTAGGGGTTCAGCAGCTGCACCGCCGGGCCCGGGGCGATGTATGGTGCAGCAGGCATGAGACCAGTGGGGGCGAAACGGAGTCTAGTGTGGGTGGTGTGGGTCGATTCGCCGGCCAGGGAGACCCTTAGCAACGGCGTTGCCGCGGCCGCCCGCAACACAGTCATGGGGCCCGCCTGGGGCCAACCACCCCAGGAGGCTGCCCCACATGTTGCGCATAATCCTGTGGTAATGTAATGTGGGATCGCCGCTCCGGGTGGTAACCGGTGTGGGGTAGCGGCGGCCTTGCATCAGGGGGGTTTGGGAGCCCTTCCGTCCGGCGAGTCGGCTCCGACCTAACCACACGGTTCTAGACAAAGCTAGCCCCTGCGCTTTGTCACTTACTGCTGCACCAAATGTCGCCCTGTCTTCACGCTTCTTCTTCAAAATCTACAATGGCAGTGCAACAAAAAATAAATAAACGTTACACAGCGGCCCTAGGAAACCCCACAACTTCACATTTCGAGGTGGAGTTCACTAACGTCCGTGGACTCCATGCGAACCTCGATACCGTCCACCACCACCTTGAGACGGCACGGCCCGCTGTGATGTTCCTCACGGAGACACAAATACGCCGCCCTGACGACACGTCTTACCTGTGTTACCCCGGTTATGTCATCGAGGAACAATTTCGAGACAAAGCCGGGGTGTGCGTGTTCGTTAGGGCGGATGTTTGCTGCCGCCGGTTGCGCTGCCTAGAGAACCCCTCCAATTCCGTCCTTTGGCTGCACGTAGACCATGGCTCTATGAGCCAGATCTACGTGTGCGTCTACCGATCCCACACAGGGGATTCTGAGACAACAAAGCTCTTCCAGTACCTCAGCGAGACGGCTGATGAAGCGCAGGTGCGGTTCCCGAACGCTGACCTAGTATTTCTGGGGGACTTCAATGGCCATCACATTGAATGGCTGGGGTCCCTCAAGACTGATCATGCGGGTAGAGCCGCCCATGCGTTCGCTCTCTCCCACGGTCTGACCCAGATGGTATGCGGGATCACCCGGATACCAGACAGGTCAGATCACGCGCCCGCTCTGCTGGATCTACTGCTGACGAGTCGCCCAGCCCAGTACAGTGTTTCGGTAGGAGCCCCACTGGGTAGTTCCGACCACTGTGTTGTTCACGCTGGCATGAAGGTGTCACCTCCTGCACGTCCTGTACAAACGTCACGACGACTATGGCACTACTCGTCAGCGGATTGGGACGGTCTACGCGATTATTATGCGTCCGTCCCCTGGAGCCAGCGCTGCTTTGTAGGAAAGGCTCCTTCGGATAGTGCTTCTGCTATTGCTGGCGAGATCAGTTTAGGGATGGATTATTACATCCGTTTCACTGATGTCGCTAGTATCCGCAGAGCCCGTCCCTGGTTCAGGCGAGATTGTGCCAAAGCTGTTCGACAAAAACAGTCGGCATATCGCGCCTGGATCAGGGCCCGGGCTGTGCGCGACCCAAACGTGGGCCACCTCAAAGCAGCGTACAACCGGGCCACAAAGTCGAGTAAGAGGGCCTTTAAGAGAGCGGCTGCCCAGCGCGTCGCGCGGCTTGGTCAGGAGCTCACTTCCCATCCCACGGGCAGCCGTGGATTCTGGCAACTGGCCAAAGCCGTGCAATCTAACTTTTGTCAGCCCTCGCTGCCACCGCTGCGTTACCCAGATGGAACACTGGCTCACAAAGCCCAAGAGAATGCGGATATGCTCGCAGACCTCTTTGCGGCTAATTCCCGGGTCGACGACCGTGGCCTGCAGCCCCCCGCCATCACCAACTGTGGCCACACAATGCCTAATATTGTTATCAGGCAATGTGATGTACGGGCAGTGCTGCGGTCACTCGACACGCGGAAAGCTAGTGGCCCTGACGGCATTCCGGCGGTGGTGCTACGAAAATGTGCAGCTGAGTTGTCTCCAGTATTAACGCGTCTGTACCGCCTGTCATACTCTTCAGGGCTCGTGCCGGAGGTCTGGAAGGAGGCGAACGTACAACCGATCCCCAAGAAAGGGGATCGGTCCGATCCAGGCAATTATCGACCCGTAGCTGTCACCTCAGTCATTTGCAAGGTGCTTGAGCTCCTTATAAATAAGCAGCTCATGCAATTCCTAGAGGATCACTCGCTAATCAATGATCGACAATACGGCTTCAGGCCAAAGCGATCAACGGGTGATCTTCTGGCATTTGTAACCCATGTCTGGGGTGGGGCTATGGAAAGGCACGGCGAGTCCTTGGCTATTAGCCTGGACATCGCCAAAGCCTTCGATAGGGTCTGGCATGCTTCGCTCCTTTCCAAGCTTCCGGCATATGGTCTACCTCCTCAACTGTGCAGCTGGATTGCCAGCTTTTTAAACGAGCGCCGAGTGCGGGTCCTCTGCGATGGCCAGGCTTCTCGCTTCTTGCAAGTGAATGCCGGGGTACCGCAGGGGTCCGTACTATCACCAACTCTCTTTCTTCTGCATATCAATGATATGCTATCCCTCGGGAACATTCATTGCTATGCAGATGACAGCACACTGCACGGGAGTTACTCGGTTCGTCCGACGGCGGGGCGATCTGAGATTGAGGAGGAGAGACGACGACTCGTGGCTGATCTCGACCGTAACCTCGACAGTATCTCTCAATGGGGTACCGAGAACCTGGTCGAGTTCAATGCCCGCAAAACACAGGCGTGTGCATTTACTGCGAAGAAATCCCCTTTCCTTCCCCTACCCTCTCTTCAGAATGCATTATTACCAATGCCAAATTATCAAACCTTGATATCCTTGGCATAGACGTTCGTCGAGAGCTCAATAATAAAAACTACATCGAAAGATGTATAGGGCTAGCTTCGCGGAAACTAGGAATACTGAATAAGGTAAAGAGATTCTTTACACCGGACCAGAGGTGTCTGCTGTACAAGACGCAGATTAGACCCTGCGTCGAATACTGCTCTCACCTCTGGGACGGCTCCGCGAAGTATCTGCTGGACGCTCTCGACGCTATGCAGCGACGGGCTATCCGTATTATAGGTTGTCCGGAGGTAACGGGAAGCCTTGAGCCGCTAGCTCAGCGCCGAACAATAGCTTCCTTGGCCGCATTCTACCGTATTTACCACGGCGAGTGTTCTGAAGAGCTCTTCAATCTGATCCCACCCTCTTCCTTCCGATCCCGAACGACTCGTGCCGGGCAGAGATGCCACCCCCACACAGTGGATAGCATGTTCGCGAGAACCGAACGTTTTAAACGTTCGTTTCTCTGCCGAACGATAGTGGCCTGGAACGCCCTGCCTGTGCACGTGTTTCCTCCCACATATAATCCTGGGTTCTTTAAGCGGAGCGTGAAGAGGCACATCAGTAGGTCGTCAAGTTGAGGGCCACTCTCAATAGTAATGTGTGCTGTGAGAGTGGCCCACAATCGCTAGACGTCGTCACGACTTACCACCAGGCGGGCGGCGTCAATTTGGCGAACCAAATATAAAAAAAAAAAAAAAAAAAAGACTACTTTTCAATCCACCCTCGTACGTAGCTTTTTGTAAATCCCTTTGAGCTGGCCGGCATTGGGGTTATACTATACTCATATAATACTAGACTTAATATAAATCCATAATACACAGATGCCTTCAATTGGGAAATGTTATTCATTCAAGTGGCCATAATTTTGACAAGATCTCTTCGAAGTAAAATTATTTTTACAATAATGAGTTTTTTAGTTGACATGCAATCAATTAAAGTTAAAAACTGGTGGAATGTAAGCTTCCTCGGTTTATCTATCTTTTTATGATAGTTTTTAAAATATTTTATTGCACAACACGCCATTATAAATATAAAATATCAAGAGCACAATTATCATTTGAAACTTCAACCGTACTAACGAGCCGCGCGCAGCTATGCAAGACTTTTACATAGTCTGAATCTAAACTCTTTTGACGGCCGGACTATGTATCTAGACATTAATCTAAGCCTGGAAGATATTAAATTCCCCTTGGTCCTTTTTAAGCTTTATATGGCGTTCTATCCAAATTTTTCGCGTTTTAGTAAATGAAGCAAGACGTGCATCAAATTCAAAATCAGAATCATCTTCTGACGAGCTGTCTAATAAATCCAGAAGCAATAAACGCGTTTTTTCCGTAAAACGCGAATTCATTGTAACACTCTGTATATACAATTCTTACCAAAAAACAAGTCTACTCAGTCTGGAGGATTCCGAGTGAATGTATCATCTCGTATATTATCGTATCTGTTTAGTGTGTGATGCTTTCAGATAATTAAGATTTTATATGCAGATAAAATCTTACGTACGAAGTGTGTGTCGGATACATGGGTAGAGAGCATTTGTTCTCGTCGGCACCGAAGCATTTGATGCTCTTCTTGGCGATTCTCGACTTACTCAGCGTCCACAATTGCACGCCACGCAAAATATCGCCTCGTCATTTTACAATTAAAAAAATCACTTTACGTTAAAACCAAAATCACAATAAATTTGATTTTGTCCAAAATCACGTTCGACTCACTACACAAATAGCTACCGAGTTCAAAAGCCGAAAGTTTGATCGACTTGGATTTAACCACCGCTATAGTGTCAAAATGGCAACTCATGCTACCAAATGACTGAAATATTCGAGCAAACGTAGATGTAAACGAAACGCTCCCGAAATACAAAAAGCTATGTAACGTGTGCTACAGATTTTAGTTCCCTGACGTTACTGCAAGGGGCGCTGGTGTGAAATGTATGGAGGAATACGAAATCGTATTTCGAGCAACTTAACGTAAGAAACTCATACTAAGTCTACTTATGTGTGGAGTTGACTTTCAAACTATACAGGGTTATTTGTAATTAACTAGCATCCTCCTAGGGGTAGGTAGCAGACATCATAAGTAACAACGTTTGTTTTACGACATTTAATAAAACTGAATACATTACTTAATAATGAGTTTTCAAGTTTTTATTGGTATAACGCGACACTATTAAGTCTATGTTTCATTCATAAACTGAAGGTCGACTCACGCTCGTTCGCGCGCGATTGCGCTTCCAAATAATACCTACTAGTACCTAGGTACATTCTTCGCCAGATTATTAATTGCTCGCGTGGTTTGTTGCGTGTTGAAAGTAACTAGGTATTTACACTAAGTCCACAAACCCTTCATACTTTACCAGGCTTAGGACTGGCTACATTAAAAAACAAAAAGATGCCTAAGAAATGCTAAAGTTGAAACGTACCCACACTTATGTTTTAATGTCTAACATAGGTAGGTAGGTATTATGATATACTTTTGATTTTATAATGTAGGCGTATTTAAAAAGTGGAATCAGTGAATTTACAATAATTGAACTAATAGTTGAATTTTTTTACAATAATTTACAAAGTATGTACATTTAATTATTACCTCTGAGGTTCAAGTCCCGCTCATGCCGATGAGTATCGCGCACATAACGTTCAAATTAGTCACCTTCAACACCAACACAAAGACCACACCTATAAATTAATTGTTCATTAACTCTGGTTAATACTGCCCGATTAGTTTAAATTTGATTAAAGGCACTAATTATTTTTTTTATTAACACGTCCTGGCTTTCAATTTCTCCGCCAGAGTACACCATTGTTTTAACGTGTTTTATTAAAAGCCTCTGCAATCACACGTAATGTTTTAGGACCATATAGTCAAGATAAACAGACTGATCTCCGATTTAAAAGAAAATCATTACTTTTCAGTAGGCTCAGACGCATCGAATGTTGGTAATTTTAAAACATTTCCTTATGCCGTTCAGTATTTTGACAGTAATAAAGGTATATGCCAAAAATTATTGGACTTTTAAGAAGACGCTGACGAAACTTCGCTTGGCATTTATCAATGCCTTAAAAAAATCACTGCTAATGCTGGCCTCAGCATTGATCAAGTATGCATACAGTGCAGATAATACCTATGTGGATAGACACCACAAAAAATGCTTTTAGATAGGTTTTGAACAGTAGTATACACCCTTGAGCTCGCAGCGAGGATACACAGGAAAAGGTAATGGTAGGTACTTACACCGGCCCGTGCACCGCTTCCACTGGACAAACTGCTAGACATACACTGTTCTGTTGCTGTTAATGGTTAAAATGTTCGTTGCACACACGATTATCGATTAGGTTTAAAGATTAAGATGAAAATTGATTTAATTGAATTTATTTCGCGGAGCGCGTAAGGTCGTGGCTCGCTTCGAAGAAGTTGTTTTCTTTTTCTCTCGGAGGGGCGCGCGCGTCTCCTTGGCGCGCAATTTGAATTTCACTCGGCCGTAGCAGCTCGCTGACGTTATATATAAGGGGAAGGAATTAGGTAGGACTAAAGGAAAAGCTGCAAGCTCGTTCATACCCCCCCACTTGAAATACTTGTAGAATTTCAAAGTATAATTGAATTGAGACTAGAGATAGTGTAATTGAATTGAAACCTATCAAGGCTACGTGACAATGTAAATGTGAATAAATGGTAGTGTTTCAAGAAATAAGATTTAGTGTTTCGACAAATAAACAGATATCATATAACAAATAATATACATAAATTTTGGATTTGGATTTTAGTTTTACGAGAAATTATTTTAATTTTGAAGCGGTAAAGGACATAACTTAGCTACGGGTCTTTTATATTGACCTCTTGAAGTCCGAACCGACACAACGCGGACTATGCCGTCATGACCGGGATGCGTTTCGACAATTTTACCCAACCTCCACTCCAAGGGTGGCAGATTTTGTTCGATTATTATTACAACATCTCCAATTTTAATGTTTTCTTGTTCCTCAAACCATTTGGATCGCTGTTACAGAGTATGAAGATAATCTCGTTGCCAGTTACGCCAAAAGGCTTGGGTGGTTTTTTGTAATAATTGCCATCTTTCACGAGGCGGAAGGTAGACGTCCTCCCAATTGGGTTCCGGTAGACAGACCAACGGGCCCCCTATCAATAGATGTCCAGGTGTTAAGACATTAACTTCACCCGGATCCGTTGACAGCGCGCAGAGCGGTCGAGAGTTAAGGACGGCCTCAATCTTTGACAGGATTGTTATCATTTCTTCAAAGGTGAGCACCTGCAACCCAATAACTCGTCTCAAGTGGAATCGCATCGATTTTACCCCACTTTTAAAAATCCCACCAAAATGACTTCCCGTGGGAGGATCTAAGTACCACTCTATTCGCCGCTGAGCAAGTTCAGTGTGTAGTTCAGATTGTTCGTTAAGCAGAAATTGACGAATCTCATGTAAATAACGTCGAGCTCCAATGAAATTTGTCCCGCAATCTGTTATTATAGACGTACAAAGCCCTCGGCGGGAAACCATCCGATCCAGAGCAGCAATGAAAGCCTGTGTGGACAGCTCCGTTACCAACTCAAGATGAATCGCCTTGACGGCGAGGCAGACTATAACACATACATAAGCCTTGTATGTCTTGGCACTTCTTCGTCGACTCTCTTTGAGAGTGAAGGGTCCCGCAAAATCAATCCCGACATTTTGAAAGCAACAGGCTTGCTGCACTCAAAGTGACGGTAAATCTCCCATGACTGGTTTACACGCAATGGGTTTAACTTTAGAACACTGTACACACTTTGCCAGCCGTGACCTGATTAAATTACGAATTCCCAAAATCCAATACTGGTGCAAAATTAGTGACTGGAGCGTACGTGGTCCACAATGCAAATAGGACCGATGTAAATGATCAATGAGATGACTAGAAAGAATGGAGTTTTTCGGCAATAAGATTGGGTTCTTGGCAGACGACGGTAAAGCGGCGTTTTTCAAACGCCCCCCCACTCGCAGTAGTCCTGATTCATCCAGGATAGGGCAAAGTTTTTGAATTTCCCGACGACACGACTTGTTAAATTGGACTGAGGCAATGTCGTCTGCAAGAAATATCGTCTGTTCATGTTTTATAATTTTTGACAAGGAGGCACTGAGTTCGCCGGATGTAAGTCCAGAAGTCATTACTCTCTTGCCTTGTCTAAAATTGGATATGAATCTCAGACACCATTATGCCAGCACTCGCTGTATGTGATCTAATGACGATCGATTTTTCAGTAAATCAGCAATGAAGTCTATATTGGGCTGAGATTCGTTGTTAAGGGCAGAGGCTGCTGTCATGGCAGCCTTAAGCTCCGGTATGGGTCCCAATAGGAATGTTTCCACAGATACAGACCACAAAGAAGTCTCAAGTGATAACCACTTCGGTCCGGACCACCAAAGGTCCGATGATATAAGCTGACTGCACGTGAGACCACGACTACAAAAGTCCGCAGGGTTTTCATGAGTAGATACATGATTCCAATTCTTGAATGCGATTTTATCAGTGATTTGTACCACTCGATGAGACACGAAGGTTTTCAGCTTGAATGGAGGTGTTTTTAACCACGCGAGAACTGTACTGCTATCCGTAAACGCCAGTACTCTTACTATGGACAACTTAGACTGCAGTATCAGTTTCATGTGATGTAAGGTGCGTGCAAGCAAAAGTGCGCCACAAAGCTCCAATCGATTGATGGTAAGGGATTTTAGAGGTGCCACTCTGGTTTTAGAGATCAGCAGTCTAACGGTTATACGAGTAGGGCCTACTGAACGTAAGTAAACGCAGCATCCATAGGCCAGTGAAGAATCATCACAAAACCCAATCAGCTCAAATTGGGTAGCATTTGAAGGTACAACTTGCCGAGTGATTTTAATCAGCCGAAGATCCTGTAAGGATTCAACAAACTCCATCCAGCGATTAGCAATTGTTTCAGGGACTGGATCGTCCCAATTTAAGTGATTTCGCCACAAGTCCTGCATTATTAATTTGGCTACCAGAACCGTAGGTGCCAGCCACCCCAGTGGGTCATAGATACGAGCAATATTCGACAAAATAGATCTCTTGGTAGTTCCAATACTCAGTTTCGCAAATGAATAGGTGAAGCTATCATTCACAGGATCCCACTGGATGCCAAGAATTTTTAAAGTGCACTGATTTGTGTCGTCGCAAAAGGTTTTTGGTACTTGACAATGTTCGACGGGTAAATCAGCAAGAAGAGCAGGTGAGTTGCTGCACCACTTCCGCAACTCAAATACAACATACTTATTAGTAGGCCAACCTGACTTAATATAATCTAACAGCGGGCTTAACTCTAAATCCATTTTAGTTTGTCTTTGTATTAAAGTTAATTTGTTGTTTGACATAGGCACATTATTAACTACCATTTGTACCTGATAAAGGACATTTGTGCTTACATCTTCACTGTATAAATCGGGCAGAGGAGCCCGACTCAACATGTCTGGGATTTTTAAGTACTTGCCTGGGACATAATTCACTATTAAGGTTGCGCTATTTAGCGGCTCAAACTCGTTGATAGGTATTGCTCGGGAGCATGCTGTTTCACCTCACAGCGTGTAAGAAAGAAACAGCATCAGCGATGAGCAGTGCAGACGTATGCGCGCACACGTACGTACGCACACATGTTCAAGTTCATTGAAGCGAGCCAGGCGTGCCGCCCGCTCGTGGCTTCCTGCCCACTCTCGCGCGGGATGTATACAATGTTGACCTAAAACGTAAATCACTGAACTCTTTCGATTATCTTTACAACAGAAAAATGTTACCAACCTATTTACTGTCTAATTTAATAATACCTATTTATTGTCTAGTTACCTGGTTTTATACTTACTTTGAACTTACACTGCGTAGGTATACTACCTAAAGCGCCTAGCACAGAATTTGGTAGGTAGTTAGGTACTAATTACCTATAGCTAAGTATTCTGTGCATAAATAATGTATAAATAAGCTTATGTGAAAGTTTATGAAGATGGATGTTTGACTATTTCAAAACTAGGTAGGTACCACCCTAGGTACCTATTCTGTGTTGATGATACATCCAGTATTTCGGTTGACTACCAACTACCACACCACCGGACACCGTCTGACCTGCACCTGATAACTTTCCGGGAAGATTGACAGCATCTTACCAGTTTCTCCCACTGCCTCTTTCCAACTGCCGCTACCACTACACCCAGTTCGTGACGCACCTGCCGACCCACTATACCTTCGCACCGGCACTGCTACCCACCGCATGTCTGCTACCTTCACAAATTCTACAGCGTTGTTCTGGCCACATGAGGCACCTGCCGCACACGTCACCTACAGGGCACTCTTAATCCCCTTCTATATGTAGGTACCTACCGAGTATCATTTACCTTTATACCTACCATGCGATTGCGAACGTACCTAACTACCTACTGAGTGAGTAGGTAGTTAGGTTAGGTTACTACCCCGAAAATTAGTGTAATAATACCTAGGTAGGCAATAAACTGGTTTTCCAGAGACGCCCGGCAATGGACGTCGTACGAGCGGCCGCATCCGCGCGGACGTTAAATTTAAAAAAACGGTAGGTAATAAATATAATATATTATAACGAATATATAAATAATATGGTACCTACCTATGCTAACTTTTTCTCATATAATTTTACAATATGAAACACAATAACTATGGACTTGGCCTGGACTCGAATCAGTGACTGCCTTTCCAGGAAGAGCGTTCTACCCACTGACCAAGACACCACTAGTCACAGGTTTTCTGCTAGAGAAATTTTCCTAGTTATATTAGGGTAAGTACCCCACGCGCACAGATGCCCATAGTCCGCTGCGTTCTATACCGGTGTAGTTTTCCGACCAATCTGCGCTACACAATATTAGGCAGTGAAAGGTTAGGGTTGGCAATTCACTAAAAAAATATATTTTGAAAATATTTTATTATAAAACATTTTTTATGGCGGGGCGATTAGATTAATGGGTAGGTACCTAAGTACTTATACACGATATTGGTTTTATAATAACTATAATAAAAGTACAGGAAGTATAAGATTACATTTCCCTTTAGAAAATAATAAATATGGTGTGTTTTACATACAAACACACATGTGTGTACATTTTATACTTTTGTTTTTTTTTTGTATTCAACTCTTTTGTGTCAATTTAATTCAAATTGAGCCGCTAAAGTATGTAACAAATATTTCAAATTACTTACTAAATTGAATTTTTCTTTTTCATCTATAATTACTGAAACCGATATTATCAAAGCTGGTCGTACTTGGCTTTGACCGTAGCTGAGCTCTGTGCCTGAGTGCATCCTGGGTAACAAAGTAGTACATCTCCTATGCTCAGCATGAATTGGCAGGACTTCTAAGCCCGCCATGCGCCATGCTAGGATGCCTCACAGATGTCTCTCCACGTGTCTCTCTGATTAGCAAAGGGCACAGGGAAGAGTGGAGGTGGGCTATGCCATGACCACGTAAAAAACCCAATTATCAAAATCGATCCCTAAAGGGTAATTTTCTAGGAAATCTGGGATCTACCAGCTCCGGTAAAATACATTTATAATAAAATAATTCAAGCTTTTTTTCTTTTTCCGTAGTCCAAAAGTTAGGATTGTACTCAATTTTTTCATATTCCATGCCATTTGGCGTCCAAATTACAAAGTAGCAATACTTTCTCTTTGTGATTCTAAGTTGGCCTTGTACCTGATAGTAATAATTATGGTTCATTTTTAATTTAATTCCGTCTGCGGTCTCAATACAAAAATTTATCTTTTTTAAGCGGATTGCTTCTCTAGGCGTATATGCCGATGCTGACGCTGGACATTTTACTTCGACAATACTGTCACTGCCTATTATTCCATCGGGAGTAGCACCTAGATATGGTTTATCTATTTCTATAAATAACCCGCATGGTGTAATAGTTTTATTGATTTTGATTTGTAATTCCGCTATGGCAGTTGCTTCATGGGCTTTGCCATACCGTGTCGCATCATTGCCGGTAAATGTTGAGTACAACATTGTTTTTAAAACAGCAGTACATGGCGTCGAAGCCTTCATTTTGCAAATTTGGCCAAAAATTGACGCGGTAACTCTTTTTTTTCTCTCCACTATCCACAAGTCTGAATTTGATTGCCCGACTGTGGTATTTTCTAAAGTGACGATTTCATCAGCACTGAGTTTTAACGTCAGAAGAAAATCTTTTTTCTTTACTTCAAAAATATTAGGTGGCATATCTGGCTCTTGTATCAACGCACCGTAATTTGTGTCTGCGGATTTAAAACGTTTAGCCCTTTTAATACCTTTAGCTTTTTCTGTTATTTTTCGTTTTCGTTGTGAATTTAACCTAGTTTTTTTTTTAAATATATATTTATCTGTATATGTGTGTTCAACATCAGGACAGATAACGTTTTGAACCTTACGAATAAAAGTATAATCTTTTAAATTATAATGCCCTGCTGCTGAGAAGCACCTCGCTTCGTAGGAGCCTCTCTGTGTAAAATTAACTCTTTTACCTGCGAGAAATTTAGCTATAATAGAATTTAATTCTTCTGCAGGATTATTTGTTTCTTTTAATAACAGGCTTTCGGTATTTTGTAGGAGCCAACCAAGATTTTCATAAATATCGTTCCACATGCCGCTAGATTTTAGTAAAGGAACTAGATTTTCTTCGTTATTTTTTTTACAGTAATATTCTTTGCAACAGTCGTGCCAACCAAATACATGACATGGTCCATTTCTTAAATCTTCCTTGAGGATAAAAAGCTTTTCTGCTGTTAAAACATCTAATTGTCTCGCATGAGCCACAGCACCAGTTACAGCATTATACAAACGTTTAACTCTATCTAAAAGAGCTTTTCTTAGACGGACAGGTACAAAACCAACCTTATTTTCAGTTTTTTTCCCAATTTTTCTAAGCTTATTAGAATAATTTCTCATCAAATGATTGCTACATAAAATTTTTCTAATATGTACTTCAGGACCATAGATAGAAGCATCCCTAAGAGCGTTTGTGACACTACTATCGCCATCACCTATAATTTTGGTGTATTTTAAGCCATGCATTGCTATACTGGCTTTGAAACCATCTACAATGGCAGATGTTTCCATTTCGGTAGATGTTCCAGACCAATTTTTAAAACATTCATGCACTGGAGCTGCCATTTTCTTATTATTGGCTACCGAGCATATGGAACAATATGCGTTTTTGACTCCAATAAATAGCACTTTTTTCGTTCGATGCCCTATAATGCAACCTACACCTGACAGCGAATTAAAATTAGTGCCATAGCTTCGCTTAGCCCATGAGCCATCTGTGACAACGGTAATGCATGGCACACCTTGTCTGTCCACTTCACTCAACTCCAAAGCAAGTCGTTTTTCCTCGGTACCTGCGTCCAACATAAGCTGCAACGCTATGTCTTTTTGTATGGTAGCCAGTTTTTTATATTTTTTTATGTAATTTGTTTGACTCATATTTGGAATGTTGGCGCTTGCACATATTTCGTCCAGCTGTGCCCATCCATTACCAGTTTGTGAAATACCTTGTATAATATTAAGATTTATTGCAGCTTTATCAGTGCCTTGTGATTCAACAGTCTCTATTTTGTTGCACATTTTGCATTTAAAAATAAATTGTGAATAGAACCCATTTCTTAATTCTTTTATAAATTCTAAATCTCTAAATTGACAACCAAAGGGATCATGCCTAATAGTTTGCAACTGTTGAAATAAATGACTTATATTCACTAACCTATTTCCTTCTAATGTTGCACTTGCACTATTACTTATATTAAAATTATCAATTTGACAAGCAAAATAATTATCTGAATATGCCTCAGTATCACTAGATTTATTATACTCGTGTTCTTCGTGTGTTATTGAGATTGATTCTTTCTGTAGAGTCCTATAAACACATAACTCAATCAGAATAGGTTCTCAAAAGAAAACAAGTAGTTTTTTCTTACGGGTTAAATACTTACAAAACCGGTGTGTTATTAGTAAAATCAACGTGTGGTTCGATTACATCCAAATCAGCTGGAGATGAAATAACTTTGGCGCTAGCTATTCTGCTAGAATATTTTTTTACATTTTTACACAGTGAGGTGATTGTATTATGTATTTGTGCTTGAGTAATGATTTGTTTAAAAGATTCTCGGGGTGATCTAAAACAGTAGGTATTGACTACATTTGAAGATAAACAGTAAATTTATATACATCATATTGAATTTTTGTTACGTGTTTTCATAGAGTAAATATATCAAAAATAACTTACGAATGGGGTGTAGTCAGTACATAAGAAACGTCATCGGAATTAATATTTTCACTAGTATAAGTTGGTAGAGGAAAGTTTTGACATTCCACTGAGATCTCTTCATGTACGTTCAAAGGCTCTTCCGTAGACCTAAGAAATATACTTACAGTTACTTTATTTTCAATATTTCTCCTGTCATCATTAGAAAACCGTGACAATAGAATCAACTAAAAAAAAATTCTTGAACTAAGAAATATTTACGGTTGGCGTATCTCCATTACAGGAGGCATATTTTCTTTATTTGTAAACGTTCCCCTGAATGTTCTTTTAAACTTCCTCTTGCTTGCAATACTAAGTTTTAGACGCCCCTTTTGCCCCATTCGCCAGTGTTTTGAATCTATTAAGCATAAATAATAAAAAATAAACAAATAAACCTTGGGTAGTATAATATCGCTGTCTGCCTACACCGCCAATCACAGAGGCGGCCGTGTAAATACCACTTATTGTGTTTAGTTTTGTAACTATTCCTACTTATTTTGTTTCTTGTTATTTTTTACTACCTTTTTTTTGTAGTATTGTATTGGAATTATAATCATAAGTATTATTTCTTTCAAATCTTTATAACTAAAAAGATATAAAATAAAGATATCTATACTTATACTCGTATCAAATAAAATATAATCTCATGTGAAGAATTTTTTTTTCCTACCATTAGTTCTTTGGTGGGTTAGACTAAAGTATCTACACAAGTATCAGTGAAATGTCAGTTTGGATCTTGTATACGGCGTAAAACTGTGTCAGGCTAATCACAGAAATGACTCGGTTTATTTTATAGAAGTAAAATAACAAAATCACTGAACAGTAACATACTTGTGACAACCCTAGAACTAGTTCGCTCGTTTCGCAACCATGCGACGTTGTTCTCGCTCGGACTGCAGGTATCTCTGCTCACCCCTTCTGGGATATAGGCGTGATGTATGACTGTCTGTCATAGAATAAGTAGTCGTACTCCCGTTGAAATCGGTCTAGCCGTTTTTTAGATGACCAGAATGTGCCCGGAACAAACAAACAGACGGACAAACACATAAAAATAAAATAGTTTTTTTATGTAGGTTTCGTATATATCTATATTATGTAGGTATAACATGATTTATCGTAGGTTATAGTGCAAACTTGAAAGTAGGTACCTATCTAATTTGCTCAGAATCGGATTAGTTTTCAACTACCTAGATAGGTACCTACGTTAAATTTTATCCAAAAATTCACTCAAAGATAAAACAAGTTGTACCTACACTAAACTGCGTAAAGTAAAGTACCTACCTACATACCTATGCGCGTGATCAAGCGATTCATTCAATCAACGCCGCCGCCGCCACTGCCCGTTTCACCATTGAGAATTCTCACGTGACAGCGGCGCGTGGCAATGGACGATGGGGCGGCCGCAGCCTTTAGGACCGCGAAGATAAAAGAAGATGAAGAAAAAACCCTTGTCCGCGCCTCTCCGGTCAGCGACAGACAAACACAAATCACGTCTTTATCCCCAAAGGATAGACAGACCCTCGTAAAACGCCCACATTTCGACAATTGCCGTTTCCAGGGAGTTTATTTATTAATCGCTGGCGAGCCTATGGCATTTCCGGGGAGTATTTTGGCCAGATCCTCGTCCATTAGTCAGCATGTGCACCGCGTTCATATGAGGATGACTTAGGCCCTGGTGTCTGTTTGTAATTTCAGCTTTTCATTAATAGTACCTAGAGTGTATGATGTATATGTATATGTATAAGGTAGGTGACCTACTGTAATAAAATGTTACGACTTACCCATTTTTCAGTAGAAATAGTATCTTTCACCACAAAACACTTCACTAACCACTTTATCCAAACGTCTGAAGGAGTCAAATTCAAATAAATAAGGTGTATCGGAATATCAAACTTTAGTGCCAGGTCAAACAAATAAAGTAGTAGTATCGGAGTCCAAGGTTCAGTGCGAAGTCAAACAGATATAACAGGTAGTATCGAAATCCAAAATCCAAGCCAAAGGTCAAGTAGTTTACGTAAATAACTAATAATAACGCAGCGAGAGCCAAAATACAAACGAGCTAAAGAAGCCGCAGCAGCAAACTGAACTCTATTGAAATAATTTGAGCGTGTGGGTACGTGAGTAGTAAAATAACACAGTTGCACATGTGTGCGTGTGAGTGTTCCTCCGACCGCACCCCCCGCACCGCACGGGGGAGAATCGTGTGAATGCGAAGTAGCGATAATTCATCGTAAAACGGGTGTGTAGCAATTCACGAAAGGTCTTCTGATAAAAAGTGAATTCTGAAAAAAGTACTGCATGTATCGATTTAGAATAAAGTTTTCTGAACTCTTCGAGAGTTAAATTTTGTCGTCACGGTTTTAGTTTTTGAGATTTTACACTCCTTAAGCCCTTATTTACACAGAAAGTTGATTAAAAATAAGGCAGAAATTGCTAATGTTTATTGGCTTATATCTTTTTAATGGTTCCTAATTATACATTTTTAAAACCGTACCGACACAGTTAATGATTAGGCAAGACGATAAAACTTTAAAATTTGTTTGTAGGATGTCACATAGATGAGGTATGGACTCCAGAAGTTTCTATGGACAAAGTAGCGGCTAGCTCCGCCTTAAGTCATATCCCTGAATTCTCAACATCATGCGCTGTAGCCGTGCTTGAACTGACATTAGTGGTTTTAAAAAAATACTCTCTAAGGGCTTATGGTCGGAATCTACAAGGCACCCTTCTGGCCGTATATGTACTGGTGAAACCGCTCACACCCAAAGACTATGGCAAGAAGCTCCTTTTCGATTTGAGCATACCTTTTCCGAGCATCGGTTAGAGTTCGCGACGCGAATTCTACTGGGCGACCGTCCTGCAAATGCACCTACCGCGAAGGCAGACGCATCTACCGCGAGACGCACGGGCCGCTCCGGATTGTACAGCGCCAGCACACTCGCACTCGTTACACATTCTTTTAACCTACCGAACGCCGCGCGCTCACTTTCTTCCCATTGCCACTCGTTATCTTTCTTTAACAATCTGGTTAAGGGAATAGATATTTCCGAATAATTTGGAATTAATTTAGACAAGTAATTTACAGCCCCTAAAAACCTCTGAAGGTCTTTTCTGTTACACGGAATAGACATCTCTTTAATCGCTTTTATGTTCTCAAGATCCGGTGTCATCCCATTTTTATCAAATACATGTCCCAAATACGTAACTTCCTCTATACAAATTTTACATTTTTCTTTATTAAATTTTAAGTTAATTTCCCTCGACCTTTCAAGTAGACACTTTAACCTTTGATCATGAATTTCCTTCGAAGAACCCCAGACTATTATATCATCAATGTAAGTCTCTACCCCTTCCAGGTCTTCCAGAAGTTGTCGTATCTTGCCGTGAAAGACCTCGCTAGCACTCAATAGAGTCCAAACGGAAGTCTTAGAAATAGGAACCTACCAAATGGACTCGCGAATGTGCACAGATCTGCACTCTCATAATCCAGCTGTATAGCCCAAAACCCTGCGTTGGCGTCCAGCACCGAAAAGTACCGTGCACTTTGCAGGCGGGTGGCTAGCTCCGCTACAGTGGGCAGTTGAAAGTGAGCGCGCTGTATCGCGCGGTTTAACTCCCGTGGGTCTAAACATACTCGAATACCATTGTTCTTTTTAGCTACTAATACCAACGTATGTACCCATTGAGAGGGATGACTGACCTTCCTGATAACCCCTTTTTGTTCCATAGCATTCAATTCGCTCTTTAACCTATCACGTAACCCATGTGGAACTTTTCTTGGAGCACAAATAACAGGTGGAACCGATTTATCAATAACCATGTGATGTTTCCCCGGCAAACATCCTAACCCTTTAAAAAGATCACTGTAGTCCGACATTTGAATAGATCTTAGACGCTTAACAAGCCCCATAGTCTCACATGATTCGCGTCCCAGTACACTGCTACAGCACATGTCTGCTATGACAAATTTTAAATCATATGATTTATCTTTGTAAACCCACGGCAATACACAAACTCCTTTAGTAGGTATCACATTATGAGTGTATGAAAATAATGGAATATTTTTATTATTATTATATTATGAGTGTATGAAAATAATGGAATATTTTTCTTTATTATCATATCCTCACTGAAACTTAACTCTAAAAAGCTCTTAAATTTTTTTTTATTTATTTATTTCAGGCAACAAATAGAAAAGTTACAGTTGGTATAAACTTATTCTACGACCCATAGATAAAACAATACCTTAAAATTAAGAATACATATGTAGATTAGTGGTACCAACTGTAGTCTGGCCTATAACCTACTCAGAAGGGTTGTGTGTATAAAATCAAACACGTCGTTGTTTCAAGCTGGTATATTTACGACTGAGGCTCCCGGCGGCGCAGCCGCACATAGACACATTCGTACAGGTATATACCTACACAGACACTACATTAATTCCCCGTATGCAACGTAAGTACATTTGTGTCCCTACAGTAGCCCCCCCCTCACAAAAAATATTTATAAGTATTTCATCACAGTCACAGTTGTCACATTGGACGCGAATTTTGCTCCCGTGTTTGTAAATTAGTTTTATTGGAAATATGTCCAAAAATAGCACCGAAACGGCCATAGGCGACTTATCTAAGAAAGTTACGGCGCTGACAATAAAAATATCGTCGCAAACTACGCTAATTGAAGCGCAAAGTAAGAAAATTGAAGATCAGCAGGAGACAATTCAAAAATGTTTTACCGCCGTTAATAGTCTTTTGAAGGTAGTTAGTCAATTATCTACAAAAATTGATGAACTGGTGGCATCGAGTGGTACGAGCAGGATAGAACATTCGAACAAGATACCAAGTGACCAAGGTGCGAGCGAGATATCGCTAATTACAACGAGCGTCCCAATGATGTCACCAAACGTATCTTACGTGACTAGGCGCTCTCGCCGGGCGATCGCCGATCAAACAAAACTTAAGGGTGCGTCCTCACTTAGCGATGACTCTGTCCGTAACACTTCGCCTTCTCGACCAATTATTCTGAAAGGAATGCCAATGAAGTCTGATACGGATAACGATTGGAATGTGGTAAGCAGAAAAAAATCTAAACCTAAGCCTATTTCGAAAGGTGGGAATACGCAGATTTCGTGTATTCAAGCAGTAGTACCAAACAAGTTTATGCACATTTGGTCTCTGCATCCTGACACCACAGTTTAGGCCATTACGAACCACGTCAAAACCATTTGTGTCTCAGATAATATCAAAGTGGAGAAAATTACCCCTAAAAATAAACGAGACTATGCTTCATTTATGGTGGGTGTACCGGAACCAGAATTTGATAAAATAAATAGCGCAGACTCTTGGCCGATCAATACTAAATTTAATGAGTGGGTGTGGTTTCGAAACTCCCATAAACCAGCCACGGGAACGGCAAGCCACTAATACAATCAATATGTATTATCAGAACGTCCGGGGATTGCGAACCAAGACGAGTACATTCTACGAAAGCATATTGGTATCTAGTTACGACGTTTTTGCAATTACCGAGTCCGGCTTAAATAATTCTATAAGTGATGGTGAATTAATTCCCCGCGGATATACAATACTTCGGTGCGATCGAATGGACGGCAGGAAGCAGGGAGGGGCTTTAATGGCGGTGTCTTCTCACCTGAATATTAATTTGGTTAGAGTGGACAATGTGGACTCAGCCTTATTCGAGTTAGTTTGTGCAACGGTTAGTTGTAGAAATAAGTTTTTGTTTTTGTGCTGCGTGGTGTATATTCCTCCAGCGTCTAATTATTGTGAATATATGCAGTTATTCTAAATTTTGGAAAATGTATGTACAAAGTATAAGTCAGTTATAGTTGTTGGTGATTTCAATATGCCTTCAGCAAATGTAGATGTGCACTGTTATATGGAATATTTCACAGAGTTCTGTGGATTGCGGCAGGTAAATAACATATTTAACATTAATAACTGTATCTTAGACCTAATATTGACTTCGTTGGCGGGTGACATGGAGGTTATAATATCGGATGAGCCACTGGTGGAGGTTGACAAACAGCATCCACCGTTACAGATCGAATTGAATTTGGGCTCCAGTAGTAAGCAACTACCTAGTTCAGTTCATAATGTAGGTCCTAACATTACTGGTAAAAAGAGGTGGAACTTTACGAAATGTAATTTTGCTATGTTATATGAAGGATTTGTATGATAGATTGGAGCCCATTGTATTGTATTAACAGTTCAGAAGAGGCATTGACTTATTTTTATGAATTAGTGAACGATAATATAAGTACATATACCCCCGTTAAAAATGAAGTTGCAAACGGGCAAATAAATGTTAGGTATAATTATCCGGAATGGTATACGTCTGAGTTGATAAGTGACATAAAGAAAAAAGCAAAATTACACAAAATCTATAAAACAACAGGTTCACGATGTGATTACGAAACGTTTTCTGAGTACCGCTCATTAGTTAAACGAAAAATTAAATCGACTTTTGAGTCTTATCAGGATTGTCTACAGACTAATATTAAAAATGATCCCAAATCTTTCTGGAATTATATAAAAAGCAAACAATGTAAACGTAACCATAACACATTGAACAAGGATGGCAGGGAATTAAATGAAGCAGAGGGTGCTGAGTGTTTTGCGGCTTATTTCAAATCCGTGTACAGCCCCGAAAGACCACTGCTGGACCCCGCAGCGGCGGAGCGGGCGGCGGGCGGGCGCGCGGGCGCCTACCGCGTGCATGTTGGCGAGCTCAGCGCGCGCGAGCTGCGCTTGGCGCTCTCTCGATTGAAGCCCAAGCAATCGGTTGGGCCAGATGGAATACCACCGTTCATCATCAAAGATTGTCGGGCAGTGTTCTGGAAGCCATTGATGTACGTATTTAATTTATGTTTGGCAGAGGGGTTGTATCCGGAGCGGTGGAAGATTACCCGGGTAATACCCGTTCCTAAGGGAAAGGCCAGTGATGACGTAAGTGGATATAGGCCGGTGGTGGTATTGACGGCGTTCGCTAAGGTATTCGAATCTGCATTACACGCCTCTATTTACTCGCAAGTTAGCTCACAGCTGGATGACGCACAGCATGGTTTTCGCCCAGGTCGAAGTACGGGTAGTAATCTGCTATCTTTTATGACATATCTGGCTCCCGTCATTGATGCTGGAGGACAGGTAGACTGCGCATACTTCGACTTCCAAAAAGCATTCGATTTGGTTGATAACGACGTACTATTGTCGAAGCTGGCGGCGGTGGGCTTTACCTCACACTTGCTCCGTTTCTTTGCGAGCTACCTTAGCGAGCGCCGGCAGTATGTGGAGTACGCTGGGTACGAATCTAGCCCGTATTTTACCTTTTCGGGCATTAGCCAGGGTTCAAATTTAGGCCCGCTGGAATTTCTCTTGATGATCAATGATCTGCCGATGGTGTTGCAGCATGCCAAGTGTCTGCTCTTCGCCGATGACCTAAATGTGTATTTCTCCATAGTGGATGCTTCCAGCGCTTGGCGAATGCAGTCAGACATTGATCGTGTAGTTCAGTGGAGCAAGGCCAACAACATGTGCTTTAACACCGCTAAATGTGGAGTTATAAGTTACGGTCGCGGTAGGGCACCACTGAGCTACACATACGAAATGGATGGTACTGTGATACCATGCTTTAATTATACACGGGACTTGGGAGTTGAAATGGTGGGTGAGTTGACGTTTCGTAAACACATCGTTGACATATGTTCCAGGGCTTTTAGAAATCTAGGGTTTGTACTGAGAAATTGTAAGGATTTTAATAATACATTAGTATTGAAAATCTTGTACAATTCACTCGTCTGGAGTCACCTCGAAACGACGGCTATAATCTGGAATCCCCACGAGGTTAAATATAGCTTCATGGTGGAAAAAATCCAAAATAAGTTTACACGTTTTCTTTATTACAAAGAATATGGCGTCTACCCCAAGTTCCCCAGCAGCGCGGATGTACCCCAGCTTGTTCGTTCTCGGCATGGTCGGGTACGAGCAGCTGAGTATGCGGCGCGACCTGGCGCTGGTGGTGTACGTGTGGCGCGTGCTGACTGGCCGGGTGGAGCACCCCGAGGTGCTGGCGCAGCTCCAGTTGTGGGCCCCGAACGGGTACGTGGGAGCGCGTCGCCGCCCCCCTACTCTCAGGGTGCCCGTGGCGCGGACAGACCTGCTCACATTTGCCCCCGTGTCGCGCGCTATACGACTCATTAATGTTATAGCGGAGTATGTTGACCTGTTTAGTTGCACCCTGCCGAATCTACAAGAAGTCACAAAGCAGTGCATTATTGCTAACACTATCAACAACGTGTAGGTAATTTAATTTAATGTAATGCAATTTGATTTAATTTCATTTAATTTGACATGCATGGTTAATTTATTTTTTATTTGGTGACGATTTTTATTTTATTTTCTCACATTTAATTTTGTTTAATTTGACTAGGTTTCCTTTAGTTTGACTGGATTTTATATTATAACTAATTTGACTTGATTTTATTTAATTTGACTTGATTTTATTTTATTTGACTGATTTTAATTTCTTTGATTTTGTTATATTTTATTTTATTTTATTTCAAACATCTAGAGCATAGGATTATGAATTATTATTATTTTTTCTGTTTTGTATCTGTTAATATATGGGTAACTTGCAATATCGTATTAGTGCAAGCTGTAAAGCGATATTGCAAAGTGATAATAAATAAATAAATAAATAAATAAATAAAGCTTAGTAACTAACACAAAAATTATGCTTATAACTACGCGTACATTTTACGACACTTTATACTATCACTGTGACAAAAAAATGGTTCCGTACATGATATTATTATATATTCATTAATACACGACATCTGTGGCATGTACAGGTTGGTTGGGTGGTTGGACCGTGTGGACTTCACCACTGGTGGAGAACATCTCCCCTTTGCTGCTTCTTTAACAAACCAGTTGCGCACTCGTTTTTTAATACGGTTTCGAATAAGGTATAACAACACCAGGCATAGTGCTGTGGCAATAACAATTAAGATTATTTCCAAAAAATGTACTTTTTGATCAATAACATCGTTGTTTACTGATTGCGCAATGGCCACTTTTGATTGCTGGGGTTTACTCTGATTGTAACCCATTACAACAAATATTGCAAAATATAAAACAAATTAATAATAGTTAGGTAGGTGTATAGTGAAACTCGTATAAAGTTTAAATAACAGTACAGTGAAAATTACATACATTACATATACATTACATATTGATAGTTTAAGTTTAAAGGTGTATAAAAATCTTATTTATACTTACTCACACAGTCAAATATGACCTAAAATAGTAATTTTAACATAATCGTACAAAATAATAAAATGACAAATTGACAAAAATAAAATAGATTTAACATGACATACTTCGTTCATATGTTTTAACATTACAGTAGGAATGTTGCTGTTTAGGCAAAACGAAGCGGTGTTTTGATAACGCGACCACTTCGAGTAGTTTTATGAGGTAAAACATTACTGGAAGTGTCTGGCTTATCCAAACTACGCTCGCTGTTACAATGTAATACATTAGGATCATCATTTAAAAGTTCTGACCTTATGGTGTAAGCAGGTTTCAACCGATCTATAGACACAGAAGTTTCCCTATTCCCTATTTTTATTTTGAAATATTTATCTTTCCGGTCGATAACTATATACGGACCTTCGTATGGTGGTTGTAGAGATTTACGCATAGTATTGTTCTTTACGAATACACTCTTGTAAGATTTTAAATCGTTAGGCACAAAAATGGAACGTGAATTGCTATGGTATTTGGGTATAGGTTTAATATTTCTAATGGTATCTCTCAACTTCTGTAAATATTCCGAATCGGACTCTGTTATATTCGCGTTATCATAAAAATCTCCTGGTAAACGAATTGTTGTACCGTACGTTAATTCAGCTGCGCTCACACCACTATCGCTTCTAGTAGCGCTACGTAAACCTAGCAATACGGTGGATAACTCATCCACCCAGTTACTATTATTACCTTCTAAACGGGCCATAAGAGCCACTTTTAGTCCTCTATGCCATCGTTCAATTTTAGCGTTGCTTTGGGGATGATAAGGGGTTGTTCTAATTTTATGTATGCCCAAAAATTTCATCAATTTCGTAAATAAATCGCTTTCGAATTGCCTGCCTTGGTCGCTCGTAAGCTTCGAAGGACAACCAAAACGAGATATCCAGCCTTCAAATACTACCCTTGCCACTGTCTCGGCGTTAATATTCTGAACTGGGTAAGCTTCGGGCCACCCGGTGCAACGATCTATCATCGTAACGCAGTATCTATACCCGTCGGCTGAGGTAGGTAACGGTCCTACAATATCAATGTGTAGATGTTGAAAATGTTCAGCTTTTTCGAACTCTCCTACACCAGAAACCGTATGCCTAGTAACTTTTACACGCTGACACTGCATACAAGATCTTGCCCATTTGGCAATGTCCCTATCCATATCCGGCCAAAAAAATTTTTGTTTTATAAAGTGTTTAGTAGTCTTAATACCGGGATGACTGATGCCATGTACCAATTGAAAAGCTATTTCCCTAAACTCTTTTGTTAAATAAGGTCTAATTCTGTACGGGAATATCCCATAAAAAGACTGTTTGTATGGTAAAAGAAACTATATTGCAAATAATTAACAATCTGTCCTAAATCTAACTATGTGTAAAATGATAGTATGCGAGAACGTGTAGTCGATGTGAAGACGAATCACGAACTGGTTTTACATTAATTTAATTCTAATGCAATTACGTACAAAATAATCAGGTCAGCAAATACTGCTGACTCTACAATTCTACATGTACGGTTTGCCCGTACATATTCCCGGGCGGGAAAAAATGGGAAGATAGTTAGTTAGTAGTTAACACTAATTAAACATAAAACTTAATGATTAGCGCGGGTTTCCTTGTCACAGTTGTGTGTCCGAATGTTCACTGGGAACTTTAAAACCGGATTTATACACTACGGGGCTCGACCCCGTTTCTTTAAAAGACACTCGCGCACTTTTATTGGGCATTTCACTTACACATTCACCATAAGTTTGAAGTCTCGTTACCGGTGCAATGGACACAGCAACACACGCTGGCTCTACTGCAACGGCTGCCGCCGCACGCGGAGACTGGGGTTTGTTGGTAGCACCAACATAAATTGACTCAGTCATTCCTTCATCCTGTACGTTCGTTCTCTTCCATAAGCAACGCTGTAAACTAACGTGTGCCTCTCTGCGCAAATAAACATCAAGATACACAAATAAAAGTCTCCGTGTTTCTATTCTTCGCTCCTACATCAATTACCAGCCCTACAAGCTCCACACATAAAATGGTCCTTCTTCTCCGTCGAATTGAAGCGCAATAAGGATAAGAAATACGACACCCCGGAGCCCAGACTACGTCTGCAACGTGTACAAAAAACTTTTTGATGCAATCGCAGCAATTCAGAAGCCGCGCAACACCAGCCAAGGAGAAATCTTCAGCGAACGACGACCAACGAAATTGGCAAGTAAAAATTCGTCGTATTTTAAAAAAAAATTATTTCAAGTTCAAATTTCATACATTTTTTCGGACCGATTCGGCGCCATTCCTACAAGAATATTGTTGTGTCTAAGACCGACGCCATATTACCAGCGCTGACGCAATTTCAAGCTGCGAACCAATCAGCTTACCTGTCATCGATTGACAACGTCAACTGCTGCAACGGGATTGGACGAGACGTCGACGAAGAACGGTTTCCGCGAGCATAATATGTAACTTTATGTTCATTCAACAATCACTCAATTTTCTACAAGTCTACGATTTATTGGACTCTAAGTGAATTTGTTCAAGTAAAACTCCATTTTGTTATTTTGTTTTAAGTCGGGTCCGCAGCGCTAATTTTCTAACAAAACATCATAGCAAAACAAGTTACCAAAACATGTTAGTAAAACGGGTCCCGAACGTAGTTTCGAATGACGTTGCAGCGATAGGTCGTAGTGGCGAAAAACTTTTAGCGTGGTACGCTGGAGTGAAAAGTCATTGAAGCGAATTCCACTAGGGCGAATGACACTGCAGCGACAAACATTGTGGCGAAAAATGTTTGAAATTACATATATGCAACTTTAAAACTATAAAGGCGAAATAAAAAACAGATAGTAATAGTTTTAGTTTAATCAACAAAAAAGAACAGTTATTTACTGATTAATATTTCTTTGATTGTCAGTTTTTAACTAAATTAAATTGTTATTAAATAATCACATATTAATATACACGGGTATTTAATACTACAGCTCGTATAAAATCAACGGTGTTCATTTGGTTTTATTTTTTATAATCTCTGCTATGGCTTTTCTGCTTTTGCTTCCACACTATTCTGAGTCCTTGGAAGCTGCAAATTATCATTTCTTTCAACAAACCATAAAGCAGGTGGAAACAGGGGTTGTAAACGTGATTTGATAGTTTTGCCATTCGATTGCCGGGGTTTTGAACTCCCCCAAAACATAATATTTTTCGAAGGAATCAAGAAAATAAGTATGAAAAATGTAATTGAAGAGCAGAACACAACAGTTCATAAAATTTAAAGGATTCTGGCTAGAATCACTCAGACGCCAACAAAAAAAAAAAAAAATTAGAAATTCAATTATAAAAAAAGATAAAAATAAAAAAAAAAAACCCATAGCAGATTATAAAAAATAAAAACCAAATGAACACCGTTGATTTTATACGAGCTGTAGCATTAAATACCCGTTTATATTAATGTGATTATTTAATAACAATTTAATTTAGTTAAAAACTGACAATCAAAGAAATATTAATCAGTAAATAACTGTTCTTTTTTGTTGATTAAATTAAAACTATTACTTTGTCTTTTATTTCGCCTTTATAGTTTTAAAGTTGCATAATTATATGTAATTTCAAACATTTTTCGCCACAATGTTTGTCGCTGCAGTGTCATTCGCCCTAGTGGAATTCGCTTCAATGACTTTTCGCTCCAGCGTACCACGCTAAAAGTTTTTCGCCACTACGACCTATCGCTGCAACGTCATTCGAAACTACGTACGGGACCCTAGTAAAACCGCTCGTCCACTGCGCCTATTGTTGTATTGTTTTTGTTTTGTTTCAAAAATGAGTTCCGACGAAGAAGACGTGGAAGCTGTTATAGCAATAGTAGATTTAGTTCTCCAAAGAAGAAACAGAAATAGATTCTGGGTCCGACCCTACCTGCTTCCTCGTTCATTCAATATATATCAAGAACTGAAAATTGATGATAGGTTCGGTATAAAAAATTTTTTTAGGTGTTCAGAAAGTGATTTTCAAGAGCTGTTATCATTAATTTTACCAGATATAGAGAAAAAAACAACGTGGAGGAACGATGTGATTCCTCCTGACATGAGGTTACTGGTGACTACGCTTTTTAGCGACCGAAGACAGTTACACCAGCATGATATATCACCTATCGTGAATAGGTAGGTATTAAATAACTTTTTTCTTTTTATGAAATAAATCTTTATTTTTATAATTGAACAATATTTATACATCTGTAAATCTAATTATTAAATTTTATAAGGTGTTCTATTGCTTGTTTTGTTTCTAGTGTAGATTCAATTTGAGATGTGTCTGCATCAGGGCATAATATTTCGTTTTGTAATATCATGACCTGTGAATCGGTTAGTGAATCTGGTAGATTACCAGTAACTTCTTTTATAGAACCATCATTTGAAATCAGTAAATAACTGTTTGATTGTATTGCCATTGCATTAGATGATTGTATGTCTGGTAGTCTATTAGCAGATGTGCTAGCAGTTGAACATGTGGCTGAAGTTGCCATAATTTTTATGTCGGACTGTTCGTAAGTGGAGGTGCTGGCAATAGGTCCTGAAGTTTGCATAATTAGTGTATCGGGCTGTCTGTAGTTATAGGTGCTGGGAGTGTTGGCAGTCAGACTTGTGGTTGGCATAATTTGTGAGCCTGGATGTCTGTAGGTAGAAGAGCTTTCAATAGGACTGGATGGACTGGAGGAATAGGATACATCATTAATTAATGTATTTAAATTATAAATCTCCGAATTATCGCTCATACTAGAGGCAGATCTACAGCTGGTATACTCAATGTTTTCAATTTCATATTTACAAAGCAGACTTTGAATGTCTAATTTTAGCTTGCTTTGTAAAACTGGTTGAAATTTGCGCATTTGGGCAGCAATGTAGAGCCCGTATGTGGTAATTTCATCTTCTAATTCCAGCGTTTTACGTTTTCTTTCTCTAATTGCTTTCAAAGTAAGCAAAGCCTCTCCATATAAACCAGAATTTCGCCTTTTTTTTGTGCGTCCGATCCCTTGACTCTCAGTGACGGTGGTGTCAAAGTAGTTGGTGGTGGTGTCGGCGTAGATGGTGGTGGTGTCAGCGTAGATGGTGCTGGTGTTGGGGTTATTGGTGATAGGGTCGGCATAGCTGGCGGTGATGGTGTCGGCATAGCTGGTGGTGATGGGGACGGCATAGCTGGCGGTGGTGATGGTGATATCTGAAATAAATGCATAATGTTTATCTATTACTTACAGACACCTTCAACTGCTGCAGAATGGAGAAGATCTGTAGTAAGATCACTGGTTACTTCAAGGTGCACGGCCTTAGTACTAAAACAAATAAATAAACACATATAGGCTTTCGTTATTCGACAACCGCGACCCTTGCGATCAGTAATGTAAAATGGGCCCCCGAAATCAATACCACTAACATGAAATGGTTGATGTGGTGTGACTCTATTCGAAGGTAAATTCCCCATTATCGGATTGTGACCCTTGGCCTTCATAATTCTAAAAATTTTACAATTATTAACTGTAGACCTAGCCAATACTCTGCCTCTTAAAGGCCAGAAACTCTCTTAAATCGTTCATCAAAAATTGAGGACCACAATGTAAAAGTTTCAAATGAAAATGTTTAAAAAGTAGCTTAGTGAAAATGTGATTCGTGTCTGGTATTAAAACGCACCTAGGTATTTGGAGATTCGATATTGAATTTAAGTTTGACGCGAAGTTCGTCCATTTTTTAGCAATGGAGTTATCCACTGGGTCATCCCAGTCCAATTTGGAAAGCCAAAGTCCTTGTAAAATTATTTTAGGGATTATCGTACATGGGCTAAGCAAACCCAAAGGGTCGAAGAGCCTTGCTGAGTCGGATAAAATGGTTCTTTTTGTGGCTACCTTGTTGAGTTCCAAACTAGTAGAAAATTGCAACGAATCCTTCGATGGATCCCAATTTAGACCTAAAATAGTAGAATGAGACATGGGGTCTAGAATTTTAGGTTGAGAGGTGCTCGATTCATTTTGAAAAAGTGTTGGTAGATTAGTACGCCACTTGCGCAATGGAAGGCACGCAGCGTTAAGTTCAGCAGTGACTGAATCCACTTAGCAACGCAGATCGCCGTCAGTTTCAGCCCCTGACAGGAAGTCATCGACGTAGAAATCTTCCTTGATGATGGCAGCTAATGAAGTATCACGGCACTCCTTCGACAATTGCAATAAGCATCTAGTGCTTAGATAAGGTGCCGAGGCCGTTCCGTAGGTAATGGTGTTCAATTGAAATACCTTGATTCGATGTGTAGGTTCATCGCGCCACAGGATCAATTGTAAGTGGCGTTGCTTTGGTTCGATCAATATTTGACGGTACATCTTCTCAACGTCCGCTGAGACGACACACCGATGCTGCCTGTACCTTAAAAGAATCGAAAATAAATCGTCCTGTACTACAGGTCCAATATATTGTAAGTCATTGAGTGAGACACCGGTAGAAGTCCTTGCGGACGCGTCGAAAACGACACGAAGCTTGGTAGTCTCACTTGACTCGCGGATCACGGCATGATGAGGCAAGTAATATCCAAACACTGGTCGTGGAATCTCGCTCACATGACCTAAGAGTTCATATTCGTGCATGAATTCACTATATTGTTCTTTGAGAGCTGGTTTTTTTATGAATTTTCGTTCCAGCTGCAATAATCGTTTTAGGGCTACCTGGTAGGAATCACCCAAGGCTTGAGTATATTCTTTAAAAGGAATCCGGACACAAAATCTACCGTCGCCATCTCGGTAAGTAGTGCTAGTAAATAATTTTTTGCAATAATCATCATCATCATCAGACTCGACTTTAGATTGCACTTCTTCGAGTTCCCAAAATTTACGAAGTTGCTGGTTTATATCTAACGATAGATGACAATGTATCTTAGAATTCCGTTTATCATTACAAATAGGTGAGGGGCCGGCAACAATCCAGCCCAGCTGGGTTTCTTGCAAAACTGGCCTTTCAGGTCCCAGTTTTATCCTGTTCGTACCCAAAATATCCCAAAAGATATCACAACCTAGTAGAAGATCAATATTAGAAGGTTCAAAAAACCTTGGGTCGGCAAGTTGGACATGATGAGGAATGTCTAGATCTTGCATACGCACTGCAACATGGGGCAGCCTGTCCGTAATTCGAGGTAGAACGAAACATTTGACGCGCATACTATATGAACTAGTTAGTGAACTGAGATTTAAATAACAATGCTCAGTGACATTCATCACAGTACTACCTATACCCGATACGCAGTGATAGTCGTGATTATATTTTTGTAGACCTGTTTTCCTTTGAGCCCGGTCCGATATAAAGGATGACTGGCTGCCACAATCCAGTAAAGCTCTAAAGGTAAATGTTTTACCGTTACCTACTACCTTGACTAAGGCAGTAGAAAGAAGTGAGTGATTCGTAGACGTCGCAGCCATAGTAACCGAAGCGGAGGTACTCGCTGGTTCGGATTCGGTGACCGGACTAGGTAAGGTCTTACACTCATTATTATTGGTACTTGGGTTTTGCTCATTGGAAGATGATTGTCAAGAATGTTGTTTGTGTATTAACGTATTATGTTTCTTGTGACAAATCCTACAACCGCCCATATTACACTGACATGAATGATGACCTTTACGAAAACAATTGGAACATAAATTCAGCAATTTAATTTTAGAAATTTTGCCCGAAAGCGGTAATGATTTAAATGTAGTACACTCGTATAATTTATGATTTTCTTTACAGACAAAGCACTGAGCGTTAGGTGGAGATTCAACAGACGAACTAAGAAATGATTTTGTATTGGGTAAACTATGACGCTTGTCACTCCTGTTGGGTTTACTACCATTCCTCGTTTCCAACAACACTATGGAACGCTTTCGGAGAAAGTCGTAAAATTCCTCTAATGTAGGCGAGTCCGTATCACTCCTGTATTCCTCCCACTTAAGAGAAGTAACACCGTCCAACTTCGCGGCAGCTAAATAGATAATTAACGTATCCCATTTATCGGTAGGTTGGCCTAATATCTGTAAAGCGTGTAAATTTTTAGATTTTTTTTTTTTTTTTTTTTTTATATTTGGTTCGCCAAATTGACGCCGCCCGCCTGGTGGTAAGTCGTGACGACGTCTAGCGATTGTGGGCCACTCTCACAGCACACATTACTATTGAGAGTGGCGTTCCTCAACTTGACGACCTACTGATGTGCCTCTTCACGCTCCGCTTAAAGAACCCAGGATTATATGTGGGAGGAAACACGTGCACAGGCAGGGCGTTCCAGGCCACTATCGTTCGGCAGAGAAACGAACGTTTAAAACGTTCGGTTCTCGCGAACATGCTATCCACTGTGTGGGGGTGGCATCTCTGCCCGGCACGAGTCGTTCGGGATCGGAAGGAAGAGGGTGGGATCAGATTGAAGACCTCTTCAGAACACTCGCCGTGGTAAATACGGTAGAATGCGGCCAAGGAAGCTATTGTTCGGCGCTGAGCTAGCGGCTCAAGGCTTCCCGTTACCTCCGGACAACCTATAATACGGATAGCCCGTCGCTGCATAGCGTCGAGAGCGTCCAGCAGATACTTCGCGGAGCCGTCCCAGAGGTGAGAGCAGTATTCGACGCAGGGTCTAATCTGCGTCTTGTACAGCAGACACCTCTGGTCCGGTGTAAAGAATCTCTTTACCTTATTCAGTATTCCTAGTTTCCGCGAAGCTAGCCCTATACATCTTTCGATGTAGTTTTTATTATTGAGCTCTCGACGAACGTCTATGCCAAGGATATCAAGGTTGTCCTTCATTGGTAATAATGCATTCTGAAGAGAGGGTAGGGGAAGGAAAGGGGATTTCTTCGCAGTAAATGCACACGCCTGTGTTTTGCGGGCATTGAACTCGACCAGGTTCTCGGTACCCCATTGAGAGATACTGTCGAGGTTACGGTCGAGATCAGCCACGAGTCGTCGTCTCTCCTCCTCAATCTCAGATCGCCCCGCCGTCGGACGAACCGATTAACTCCCGTGCAGTGTGCTGTCATCTGCATAGCAATGAATGTTCCCGAGGGATAGCATATCATTGATATGCAGAAGAAAGAGAGTTGGTGATAGTACGGAACCCTGCGGTACCCCGGCATTCACTTGCAAGAAGCGAGAAGCCTGGCCATCGCAGAAGACCCGCACTCGGCGCTCGTTTAAAAAGCTGGCAATCCAGCTGCACAGTTGAGGAGGTAGACCATATGCCGGAAGCTTGGAAAGGAGCGAAGCATGCCAGACCCTATCGAAGGCTTTGGCGATGTCCAGGCTAATAGCCAAGGACTCGCCGTGCCTTTCCATAGCCCCACCCCAGACATGCGTTACGAATGCCAGAAGATCACCCGTTGATCGCTTTGGCCTGAAGCCGTATTGTCGATCATTGATTAGCGAGTGATCCTCTAGGAATTGCATGAGCTGCTTATTTATAAGTAGCTCAAGCACCTTGCAAATGACTGAGGTGACAGCTATGGGTCGATAGTTGCCTGGATCGGACCGATCCCCTTTCTTGGGGATCGGATGTACGTTCGCCTCCTTCCAGACCTCCGGCACGAGCCCTGAAGAGTATGACAGGCGGTACAGACGCGTTAATACTGGAGACAACTCAGCTGCACATTTTCGTAGCACCACCGCCGGAATGCCGTCAGGGCCACTGGCTTTCCGCGTGTCGAGTGACCGCAGCACTGCCCGTACATCACATTGCCTGATAACAATATCAGGCATTGTGTGGCCACAGTTGGCGATGGCGGGGGGCTGCAGGCCACGGTCGTCGACCCGGGAATTAGCCGCAAAGAGGTCTGCGAGCATATCCGCTTTCTCTTGGGCTTTGTGAGCCAGTGTTCCATCTGGGTAACGCAGCGGTGGCAGCGAGGGCTGACAAAAGTTAGATTGCACGGCTTTGGCCAGTTGCCAGAATCCACGGCTGCCCGTGGGATGGGAAGTGAGCTCCTGACCAAGCCGCGCGACGCGCTGGGCATCCGCTCTCTTCTCTTTTCTCTTTTCTCTCTCTTTCGATAAAGTGTCGATAAGAGTACGTATACCGCTGTGGGATTCTTTGGTCAACACTTCAATCGAAAATAAGCACCTTATGTGTTCATTTATCAACAAGCGCTTGTTGTCATATCGTTCACGCAGCATTTTCCACGCGATAGTGTAGTTGTCTGATGATACGGTGACCGAGCTGACAACAGCGCTAGCCGGCCCTTCCAAATAAGTCCTAAGGTAATGAAACTTGTTTATGTCATCAATAGACTCGATGTAGTGAATTAAAGACAAATATGTATCTCGAAAAGACAACCACTTATCCGCCTCACCTTAAAGGGGGTGATTTTGATATGAGGCAACTTTGACTGACTACCCTTACGACTATTGTTAGATGAAGATTCCGGCTTGTTCATATTGGAAATGGTCAAGTAACGATTGAGCTTCAGCTAAT
This sequence comes from Nudaria mundana, assembly GCA_963556515.1. Classification (NCBI taxonomy): domain Eukaryota; kingdom Metazoa; phylum Arthropoda; class Insecta; order Lepidoptera; family Erebidae; genus Nudaria; species Nudaria mundana. Next base: position 11,757,176 of record OY748309.1, read on the forward strand.
AAATGAAATAACAAATTTTCAATAGATTCGCGATCTTGCATTGGTTTCGTGGTATCTTCATCTGCCATTTCAATCTGGGATTGAATGTCGTCGAAGGTGCACGATAACTCGCGCATCTTACCCATGCGTACGCGCAGCTCGTTTAATTGTACGGAACTTATTTCCTTACATTCCAATAAAGGTTTTAAATATTTTTCAAATAAAGTTAATCGACCCTTAATATGTCCCCTCTGCTTGACAAGTTCCTTTAGACCACTCATTTTGTCGATGCAGCAATATCACAAGACAATTTAAGTAGATAATGTTAAAATAGATAGCTAACAAGTAACACAGCAAATAATGAACAGTGAATGCAACTAACTCGATAACAAACCTGTTCTGGGCCGGCCGTAGGACCGCGCTGGCTTGTTAGTAGGTAGGTACCTACTTATGACGCTGAGGAATAAATGCACCGTCACAAAATACACACAGAATTAATGTATAAAATATAGGTACTTAGTAATATGTGTAGCCCAAAACAACCGTATTTATGTAAAAAAGTATTTAGGATAAGTATTAAAAACTTTAGAGGGAACCTTTGTGCAAAGGTAGACGATTATCTATGTAAAATAACACGAAACTCAGTGTTCGAAAAGTTAAATTGTAGTTAACAGTTTGTATTTATACTTATTTAGGAAGTTTACTTTATTAAACCATTAAAATCATGTACCAAATGACTTGCAAAGCACTAAATAATTCGTATTCTTTGTACTAATAAAGATTAAATACGAAATTTAGAAAAAGGATACTTGATGATTTTAACTGGTGGGTGATTGTTAAATAAAATTCTATGAACTTTACTTACTCAAGTTGAAATAAAAGGATACAATTAGTGGAATGGATGGATGCACTTTCCTTGGAAACAGTTGCTGCAGCTTGATGCTGGCGAATTCCTGAAGGATAGGTCCGGTCCGTTCCTGATGGATGAATTCGTGACAACCGTTCGGCAAATTTGTTCCGAGTCGAAGTTGATCACGTCACCAAAATGAATGCGCAGAATCCTTGACTTGAAATTAGACGACTTTGATGGTTTATAATTGGTTTATTCCAGAAAGTTGACACTTTACAGGAGAACAGTTATTTTGATGTTGTCGATAGCTAGTCTCAAGACGCACTGATTTTTAGTAGTAATCTGGATGGCAAATATTCACTGCGATGACATGTTGCTATTATAACTTCGGCAGGCACTTATTGTTAGGCTGATTTGGCCTCAACAACCAACCACACCACCAAAGCTGTTAAAATATTTGCAGATTAGAATATTTTCATATTTATTACATTTTATTCTTATTATCTTTTAATAGTTAATTTTACCAAGTGCCATAACGTGGCTAAGAAACTATGTAGGTAACATCAATATAATGAAATAAATTATTATTATTCTCTTTATTCATAAGCTTTCTCGCTTCGGTCATATTGACAAGTAGGTATATACAAAGTTCAAGTCTAAGCCATTTGCTTACATAAGCAAATAAGTAGGATTTCCACCCATTTCAACGTCAATACAAAACACAAAACCCCTTTGGTACTTTAGGTGAGTCAACAACTAGTCAATTCAAGTACTTATGAGTACTTACCGAAATTATGGTTCGTTCAAGTAAGTATGTATGTATGTCATGATTATCAAGTGGATCAACAAGTTCAATATGCAATTCTCTACGCATCAACTATACAAACCAGTGCCCCTATCAGCACTCCCCTGGATTATCTCTAGTACCCATATTCTAACAGAACCAAATTGCATCTTTATACCAGACGCAGGTCACACTGACACCTACGGCTAGCATAAAGATCAACGAGTCACTTGCATAATTACACTTGCCAAATCCCCATCATTCGTATCATAATTTTATTTTATTTTAATAGAGGATCCGTCTTTAATTCAAAGTTAATTTTACTAAAGTAATTTGTATTTCATCCATCCCAACTCTACGAACGGAAGTGTCTCCAACAGAACAATCATTAAAGTTAGCTATTGAGAAGTTCCACTAGTTGTAGCATCAAATCTATTTAATGTTAGATACAGACACAGACAAAAGACTTCCTACAAGTACATATTTATATACTTACTGTGTCCAAATCTGACGATCAGATATGGCTGTACATATCATTCAATGGACATCACTAAATATTAATAAAAAACTAAAGGTAAAGTTAAGTTACGAAATTATAATTCAGTAATTCAAAAAGGCAGGTACTAACTAAATGCATAGAAAATGAGATCTCCGTATCTATATCACAAAAGCTTTAAACTACGAGTATTAACCCATTCTTTGTCTAGTATTCCTCCCCCAGACTCTGAGTTCTGCCATGACCTTTTTATGGATGTACTGGTTTTCTTTTTCTCAATAATGTATTATGTAAGCTAGAACAACGCTGTGTAATAATCATGTACATACAATACTTGAATTGAATAAATCATTGTTATAATATTATAGTATTAATAATAAAGACAAAGCAAGTGATGGTCTGAAACACAGGTTTCGCATAAACCTAATTCAGGCTTGAACTTTCTTTTCGAAATTCGCACTATTAACTACTTACAGCCACAGAATAAGTAGTAGTTCTACATTAAACTTACCGACATATCTTTCATGTTTGGCATTCTATTAGCAACAGGTGGCATTGCCTCATTGGCAATGCAATATTTTAAGACATAATATGTAGGTTGTTATAAACTACTAAAATTGTATTCTAGTCTCTAGGCTTTTCCATTATGTATCACAGAAGTCTGTACATAAATGAACAGACACATCGTTTTTACATAATTACATTTCATACCTACTTAATTACAACCCCGTTTCGGCCATACCAATAAGTGGGTACATCATAGACTACGTCTTTACCTCTTGCTCTACAGGCAATTAAGTAGGACCTCCATCTGGTACCCTAATTCAATACAACACAATTCTTTTCTTTTTCTTTTTTTGCTTGATTGGAACACGCTAATACCTTCATTTTTATAAGCAGACTAAATATAACTATAATAATCATTCAGTGGAAATAATTCAAAAGTATTAAAAGTTACTTTACGTAATAATTAAAAAAATGTAGGTATCAAATAAATCCAAATATAATTAGCTGATACATCTGAATCTACATCATAAAAGTTGTACCGACTTTCTATTCTCGCTTTAATCGATCAGCAATCTGATTCAGAATTATAACAACATGGGAATGGCTCACCAAATGGTGTGATTACACAAATGTAAATTTTTACATCACTCACTTCACACCGCTGGACGTAGCTCGAGCTGTTGTTTGCAGCTGGCCATGGTCTTCGTACACCGCAAAACCATTGACGCGGATATATGATTACGCCGAGTGGCGTATAAAACGCTCTTTGAACCCTCAGCAATTTGTAATAGCCGTGGAGAAGGTTACAAGTCATCTCGGTGTTGATTCTGAAACATGTAATATGATTAATATTTGTGAAACAGAGTATCAATCCCACTTCTGATGTGGCATAAAGAATAAGAGAAGGTTTAGCCTATTCATAATTAGATGTCTTGTAGGTGAATAATCTGAATTACCTACCTACTGTTAATAGTATTCTATGTCTTACATAACATACAAAGCTTTATACTAGTCAGGAAGCCCAACATACATCACGTCTATATCCCACAAGGGGTAGGCAGAGGTGTACCTCACACCCACACCTGTATTAGTACCTGATCTATAATTACTAATATATTCACACTAGGTATTATGTTACATAACTCCATAAGAGTCCAGGTACCTACATTTATAGGATGACTATACTGTAGATAGAGGAGTACCTCACATCCACACTTTGTAAGTACCTAATCTTGATGATGGTGAACTACCACCAACATAATAATTAATATACTTACACTATCTAACTACGTTACATAAATCCCTAAGCAGATCCCAGGTACACCACCAACATAATAACTAATATACTCACACTATGTATTATGTAACTATGTTACATAACTCCCTAAGGTTCCACATAGAGGATCATACTGAAAGCTATTCTCTATAGGTAGCTTTGTGATCGTATAATCGTATGTCTAATCATGATGAGTATCGCTCCGATATCATCTGGCAGAATACTATTAGGTACCTATACCCCTAAGCAATGAAACACTAAAGTCAAGACTGATTGTATTTATTCGTAATCCGCCCATTCGATTACCACAGAATCCCGAGAAGAAGGGCAAGAAACTCGGTAGGGTCATATTATAATATCTTACAAGTATTTAAATATAATAACAATACAATACACTTATCTTAGTATAGAAGCTCCTCTGCTGAACTAGGCTTTAGTACCTATGTCCTACATAGGTATAGGTACATACTTCTGTAATAACTTGTGATACATTAAGCAATACTTGTAAATTCGTAGACTAAAACTGAACAGGATCGTACTACAACACTGCCTTTTATAAAAGTCTCAATGGTGGGAGTCGGCAGACATTGACAGTGCGTTTTAATATTTAACTACCCTACAAATATTAACGTATAGGTACAGAACCACTTTTACCCACAAGTATAATAATATTTCAAAGAATTATGACGAAGCATCATCTACATATTTTACATAAATATATGTATCCGACACACGCATTGTGTTTCTGACACGAGACCTATGTACATTCGTCCACATTTAGTCTTAAGAAAATGTGTAATTGAGTAAATTATTGAAAAAGAGTGACCGAGAGTTTTATTGCCAGGTTCTTTCTCTCGGTTCTACTTATTTGCTTTGCGAATCTGGCATTACATGTAAATATAGAAGCAATGACATTTTTTATTTTAAGTACTTACTGACGTTTGTAAGAGCCATTTAGTGACCTATACAAATAAATAAATCATTTCATTTCATTTCACAATAAATCGCCAGGCAAAGTAACGGCGCAACCCTAGATTTAGCCTAAGATTTATAAAACCATAAGTTAAAATTTTTGTGCCGTTAGCGGCACACAAGTCGTAATTTGTTGGACAAGGTTTTTGTTTTACTTGGCTAACGGGGAACACACACAAGTCACTACCAGTATCTACTAAGAATTGCACTTTAGTCTTAAAGTCTGTAATAAATATACTACCTGTAGGAGGGCAGTCTTCGGTCGTCATCACTGACCGCCCGGCGCGTTTCCCTGATACTCGCAGGATTTGTCGCACCGCCTGGCTTTACTGCCGAAGCGTTGATGGTACCAACACAGCGGTTGGTTGTTGTACCTGGATCGGGAACTTGATCGGGGGCGACAACGGCTGCTGGAACGGTTTCTCGGCGTTGTATGGGAACGCCTGACCTCGGCTGAGAGCGCCTTTACCTGTTCCGTCAGGGCGGCGATTTGCCGCTCCATAGCTGCCACGTTATTATTTTGAGAAGTGGGTACCTCGACATTTGTCCTTGACGCCGCCGCGACCTGCATGTTGGGCGCGACCACGTCGTGCACCCTATCCGCAAGCTTTGCTAACTCCTCGAGATTGGCCTTGGGTTGTGACGCTATGATGGTCTGCGTACTTTGTGGTAAACGGCTGGTCCATATCGTTCGCAGAAAGTCCGCCGGCACGCCTGGGCCAGCCAGATTCCGCAAGTGTCGTAGGAACTGGGAAGGTTTTCGGTCCCCCAGCTCTTCGTGCACCAGCAACTGCTTGACCTTCTCCCTGGAGGCAGAAAGCCGTTTGATGAGCTCAGCCTTGAGCACATTGTCATATTTTCCGGTGGTAGGCGGAGCGGTAATGATATCTTCGACCTCCACGGCGTATTGTGGCTCCAACTTGGCTATTGTATGATAAAACTTGGTCGCATCCGTCGATATATTTGCCAGTACGAACTGGCCTTCCAGCTGCGCGAACCATAAAGCGGGCTTCTCCGGGTAGAATGGTGGTACCCGGAAACCGACGCGGCATGACTCGCCACTTGGCTGCGCGACGACCTTTGAGCCATCATCAGTCGACATTTTCGCGAGCGTTCTTGAGCTTCTTTTTGTTAGTGCACGTATCGGGGTCACCAAATTGTAGGGGTCTCGTACCACGAAAATGTTCTTGTTCACCTACCTACTTTTGAGTAGAAATAAACTGTCCGAAGCTAGGTAGGTATATATACTGTTTAATACAGGAACGTACAAGACACAAAAGTTTATTCACACGGCACAGAAGGAGAGGTAGAAGTAACATACAAGAACTATATATACAGCGAAAGTATACGCAATTTACGTAGGGAACTAGAATGGCACAGCGCACGATACAACATACCCGCATCGATGAGTTGAACCGATTGCCGGCGCTAGCGCCGCCGCCGGCGCGTTGAGCCGGCACATAACGCGGCCGGACAAAATATATATATCGAAACATTTACCAAATATTATAAATTTGTTTGTTGAATAATTTATTTTACTATATTTATTAATTACCACTTAACTTAACTTAAACTATGGAAAGGCTATACGCCACAATTCCATCCGTATGTGGTCGATATACCACCTCTTCGTACCTCTCGATTCGCTTCTTCTTTCATCATGCGCACCGCAAAGGAATAGAATTCCCTTCCAGCGTCATTGTTCCCCGATACATATAATCTTGGGATTTTCAAGGCAAGAGTAAATAGGCATTATTTGAGTTTGCGTGCTTCATCTTAGACCGCATCGTTACTTAACATCAGGTAAGATTGCAGTCAAACGCACTCAAAATTATTCATCATTATTTATGCTCGTTGACAGCCTATACATGCTCTAGCCCAGGTTCCGACATCCTTGTTCATGCTGGGCCAGAAATATTTCGAGTTTACTTGCTTCCATGTAGTCCTAATGCCTCAAATCATGTTGTGCCTTAAATGCGGCAAAACGATATGAGTTAGGTAGGTACGGTCTCGGCGTTTTCGTTGAGTTCTCGCACGTGATTGGCTGATTCATTCCGGGTATGGTGACATCAATAATAAATTGTAGATTAACTTGCTTACGAAGGTCTTCTAATTCTGAGTCTTTCTTCTGATCGTTAGCTAACTTTTCATAGTCGATGGTAGTAGGACATTGGACATCTTCGATACGTAATAGAGCGTCTGCGACTGGGTTGTCTTCTCCGTTTACGTACTTAATCGCTGTGCAGAACTGGCTGACGAAATGTAACTGACGTTCTCGGCGGGGCGTGTCGCTGCTGTTGGCTTGTCGTGTCAATGCGTAGGTGAGTGGCTTGTGGTCGGTGTATATAGTCACTCTGCAGCCTTCTATAAGTCGCCGATAATGTTTAACAGCAGCGTATATCGCCAAAAACTCGCGGTCATATACGCCGTAGCGCTGTTGCGTCTTGCTCATCGCTTTGGAGAAGAAAGCGAGCGGCGTCCATTCGTCGTTAATCTTCTGTTGTAGTACTGCGCAGAGACTGAAGTTCGATGCGTCTGTCATGATGCCGAGTTCACTAACAGAAACAGGATGTACTAATTGAGTAGCTTCTAAAATGCTTTGACGGCACTTTTCAAAAGCTAACTCGGAGTCTGAAGTCCAGTCTATAGGTGTCTTGTCGTTTCGCTTCACGTTGTGTAGATATTTATTCAATTCCAACTGCATTTCAGCTTGCCCAGGTAAACAGCTCCGGTAAAAATTGAGCATGCCAAAGAAACGACGTAGCTCTGCGCGACTGTCTTCGGTTTGGGGTACTGTGATACAGCTTCAGTTCGTTCTTGTGTCGGATTAATGCCGTTTGCAGAGACCTCGTAGCCCAGGAAATTGATCTTCGTCTGGCCGAATTTACACTTCTCAATGTTGAGCATAACACCGTGTTATTGAAGCCGTTGTAGTACTTTTTGTAGGAGTAGTTTGTGGCTATCTTCATTTTCTGATGATAATAAGGTGTCGTCAACGAAACAAAAACAGTGATCTATACCTCGCAGGACTTGATGCATGAATCTTGTAAACGTTTGACTTGAGTAACGTAAGCCTAGGGTCATTGATCTCCACTGAAAGAGGCCAAGTGTTGTAATGATAGCTGTCTTCTCTGCGTTTTGTTCGGCTATTGGTATCCAGTAGTAGGCCATCTTCAGATCTAACTTCGAGAAAATCTTCATGTTATGCAGCTGATATGTGAAGTCTTGAATGCGTGGTATAGGGTAACGGTCAGGAAGAGTGACCGCATTTAATCTGCGGTAATCACCGCATATGCGTAGTCCCCCATCCTTCTTCTGAACTTCATGGAGTGGGCTCGCCCAGGGGCTCTTCGATGGTTCGCAAATACCCAACTCCATGAGATGCTCGATTTCTGCTTTGGCTGCTTTATATTTATCCGGTGGTAGAGGGCGTGCGCGTGCAAATAGAGGTGGGCCAGTTGTTTCGATGTGATGTACAACTCCATGCTTGGTGGGTTCCTTTAAGGACACGGGTCGAAGCACCTCAGGATATTGCTTCAGTATATCATGGTACATTTGATCGGAGCTTATGAGATGTACTGAGTCGTAGCTTGTAGATACTTCAAGTGCGTCGACTGATAGCTCGGTGACGTTGTCGATGAGTTTCTTGCGACTAAGGTCGACCATTAGCTTGTAGTACCGTAAGAAATCTGCTCCCAAGATAGATGTCTTCACGTCCGCTACGATAAAACGCCAAGTGAAACAACGCCTAAGGCCGAGATTTAGCTTGAGTTTTTTCACCATACGTGTTGATCGGCGTATTATTTGCAGCAAACAATCTGTATGGGCTTGTAGTCTTGTAAATATCTCGTGAGGCGGTAGCTAACACAGAAATGTCGGCACCCGTATCCACCAGGAATCGTTCCCTCGTATTGCGGTCGAAAACACACAGGCGGTTTGTTGTTACGGGAACATCGACGTCCGCCGCGGTCGATGTTGCAGCTAGTTTAAAGATGGTTGGTTCTTCTTTCTTCGACAGCATGGTGACTCACATAGCTTTGCCTTGTCACCAAAACGATAATGAAATCTGCATTCCCATGTAGGATCTCCGGGCTTGATTGTGGACTTATTATTCTCGCGGGATCTTGAGCGTGAACGGAAGGGCCGACGACTTCGTTGGTATTGTTGTGTAGGCCTGCTCAACTCCGCTACTTCTACGTTCAATTTTTCAATCTGCATAGTAAGTACTTGCAACTGAGCAGATAATACGTATTCTGTTGACATTGCGGCGATGGTACGGGGCTTTGAGTATTCAGCTATCTTGTCGGCCATGGCAGCTAGCGTATCTAGAGATGATTCGGTGTTTACAGACAGCACGACTCGGATTTGAGTAGGTATGTGATTCAGTCACTCAATTCGTAGTCCCTCGGCTGTGATCATACCGCTGCCTAGTTCCCGCATCTTCCGTAGTAGTTGAGAAGGCTTTTGATCACCCAACTCGAGACCACTGATCAGCTTCTGAAAGTTCTTGACATCTGATTTGTCGTATATTGTGAGCAGACGATTTTTCACCGCGTCGTATTTGTTCGAAACTGGCGGGTTGTATAAAATGTCGGTGATATGCTGCAGACCAATTACATTTGTTCAAGATAATTCGTCTATTGACAATGCTGCAATGTACAATATTGGATTCGTGATCAAAACGATGTTCATTTAATAAAGAAGTCTGGACCTGAATCCAATAGAAAATTTGTGGGGGCTAATGGTCCAACAATGGGACGCCTCAACAGTGCGGACGACTCAAAACTTAAAGAATCACGTGCACGAGTTATGGGATTCATTTATTGGCTTGGACGTATGTTACAACATGGTAAGGTCTATGAGGAATAGACTAGAAGATGTTATTGTAGCTGGCGGTGGATATACTCGGTATTAATTTTTTAAATGTGTCGTGTGATATAAACACTTTTTTTTTGTTTTTCAGAAAAATTGTTTAAGTTACAAATATGTTCAAATACATAAATGTTATAAGTGTACCAAATATACCTAAGCCAATTACTTCTAATAATACAACAATTTTTCATGCAATTATGTTTTATTAAATTCTTATAGGAAACCACATAACATATTATTTTTGTTCCCTTTATTACACTTTATACATTTTTACTATATTTTTAAATAAACTTATAAAAAAATCACAAATATATTTAAAAATATAAAAAATTGTTACCTACTGGTATCGAGTACCAAGCTACCGGTGGTTAGGGCTCCAGAGATAGAAACTTCCGCACAATACGGGCCATATCCAACTGAACCGCCTTCTGCATCAAGCCCTTGACCCAGCTGCCTAACCTTCGTAAGCAAAGCCTGTAAATGTATTTCAATTTGATCGGTTGAAAGACTACACTGGGCTGGGTTCCCCTTTTCAAAAATACGCTATTTAACTCCTTTCTGTTATGCCACTTGTAACACAGTAAGTCAACCTTACCCACCAGTTGGATCAACGGAGAGGCTTTTGAGACTATTTAGAGTTATCCCAGGGCGCCAGTTCACATATGAACGGTGTGTGTAATGATAGGAGATTTCAATAAGGCACAGTTAGAGGGTTCACAGAGAGTATATTGTTATAACCTCAAAAATAGTTACACAATGTTTAATTTAGAGATTTAGGTTATTTAGTATACAAAAATAGGTAGGTATTGGCTATCCTATTACTTAAATTATTAATACATTCACTAATTACAGTCTTAGATTTTGAATTTAGGAGATGTTTCTTGCAGGATTCTAATAAGTACAATTAACAAAATGGGTGGCTGTTTAAGACAGCGTCCTCAGGTTTTCACAATTTAATACCAGTACTTAACTGGCTGAAGATCTGCGAAGTCAGCTGGCGATCTCGGTTTGATCTTCAAACCGCACCCTTGTCAGCCCAAGGTCAAATGTTCGTCCAATGTCCACTCTCTATTTCATCTAATGCACGACGTAGTTTTGTCAGACTATTGTACTGATCCAGAAACTTCAAGATCCAGAAACTTCAATCCCAGCGCCAAAACAAAAAATACCCCTTTGGTGCCTAAAACAAAAAATAACCTCGCTTCCACAACACTGTCCAAATTTGATTGGAATGGGCAATTACTGAACCTTGCACTTCTAATGAGTAACAAATCACGGTGAAAAAGACTATTCACTCGTGGATTTCTTCGTATAAAACAATAAAGTATGCTATTATTTTAAAAAGTTTGAACATCTTACTTACCATTACTTTGTCATGGATTTTCGCCAGGTAACGCCTGATTCTATCCAATATTTGACAATAAAGTATGCCAAAAGTATAATAAGACTGGTATGAAGCGTAGAGTTGGAGAGTGAATCGAGAGATATCTGGGCGTAAAAAGAGACCGGCAATTCTGCGCCTTCCCTTTTTATTAACTCGCCAGCCTATCTAGAACTTTCTGTTGATAAAAAAAACAGGTTAAAAATAAAAATTTACAGAAAAAACTTGTTCACGGGCGGAACTCAACGAGAGGTCAAAAAAATTGCTTTACCAAAGACAGCTATCTTTTTTCTTTGAAAAAAAAACATCTGATATGGCTAGTTCAACTTTAGCTAGGTTCTCACCAAACCCGATAGAGGACGCTATACAACGCGTATACTTCCATGTACGAACCCTTTACCTGTCTGAAATTGACAGCTAGGTGACAATTGACAATACTGACAAACGATCCGTCAACAAAAATGTTTGTATTCTGGGAGTGTAGTGAAAATATCATGTTACACACTTGGCTTTGCTCGTTATTTGCTCCATAATATTCAAATTCTCCAAATACGTACCAAACATTGCATTCCGAAAACCGATTCCTTCCGATGTTTTCAGAGGGTCTGCGCCGCTCCTTATTGTTATCCTTAAATTTAGTTTCTCACAGAAATCAGTATAATGATTGATTGTTCCTGATCCCGAAAAACTCCACTGAACGTTTCCCTTCTGTTGCCACATAAATTGGAAAAGAAGCAGTGGCAAGTAAGTCTTTTGGGTGGATCTAGCCGTAGTCAATAGCAGGATTTCCCCTAATTCTTTTAATACTCCCGAAACACTCCCAGGATGGCTAGCTTCCTTTAAAGCCATGATAATTTCATTCGCCATCGGGAGCATTTGCAGGCTGTTCGATAAAGCTGACTTCAACTTGTCATAAAACTTATCTTCCATTACCAACAAGATTGCTTGGGTCAAAGGTCCTAAACGGCTTAACGTTCCTAAACGTTCTGGCGCAAGAGTTATTCCTTGCAGCAGTAAAATGTGCTGATTTGTGAGTCCGTACTGCGATATATTTTGTGTGTTTTCCTGCTTCTTTGTTGTTATGATTACTCGCCCATCTTTGTCCCTTTTGAATCCCCTCTTTGCTACAGAATCCCGCACATAAAATCTAGTAACAACAGTTCTTACTTCGTCAAAGAACGACCTAAACAATGTAACAATCTCTACAATTGGCGTGGCAACAAGGAAATCAAACTTTATGCGTGCAGCTTTTATTTTTTCTACAACACTCTTCACTGTAATGTCAATGGTTTTTATTTTAGCGGTGTAGTTCAGAAATCGTGTATGACCCTGCTTATCGTTTTCCTCTTTTCTAAAGCACGTATACACCGTCATCAAGAATCCTGATAACTCATCTGATAGATCAAGATCAATAACAGCTCTTGCTGCATCAGCCGTTATTTTGCGCTCCTCTTCACTCCCCAATTCTTGTATTATTATTGTTATTAACCTATTATTATTGGAACGAAGTTTTATTGTTAACCTTTAGTATCTTTTCTATTTCAATGGGTTCATACCTGAGGGCCCCAGTTCCTGAGGCACCCGTTCCGGAGGGCCCGAATACGATAAATATAATTAAAATAGGTTTTTATGATTTTCAACTTGTAGAGTAAACAAAAGAAGTACAAAAAATGTAGGTATGTGTTTAAGACGAAAGTAATTTAGGTATTTGAAATCATAATAGGTATACAATGTGGAATCATAGTTTTTAACCCCCGACGTAAAATGAATGGGTATCATAAGTTTGACGTGTGTGTGTGTGTGTGTGTTTATGTGTGTCTGTCTGTGGCATCGTAGCTCCCCAACGGATGAACCGACTGATGTAGTTTTTTGTTTGAAAGTTGAATTAGTCGAGAGTGTTCTTAGCTATATTTGATAACTGGAGCGGCCGTGATGGTTACTCCATTAAATAAAAGATTGAAGTGGACTGTATGAATAGATTTACTTGTCGTAATTAATAAAGATTGCGAAGCCACGTTAGTGCCCGCTGTAGTGTTGAACCCCCCCAGGCCGCCACGTACGTTGTTATATGACGGTGCGCCGCCATACTGCCCGGGTTGAAGTATCCTCTTCAATGTTCCATCGGGAGTGGGCAGATGCAGTTGAAAGCGCGACGGATGGTCCCCTTCTTCGTCTTCAACTCCGTCACCCTAGTGACTCCGTCAACGCCGGGATAGGTCTTAGTGACCCGACCCAGGGACCAGAGCAGTGGTGGTGTTGTCTTGTCCTTGATTAGGACCAAGGCTCCTATCTTCAACTCCCCTCTGGAATGAAACCACTTCGTTTTGGCCTGTAGCAGAGAAGTATACTCGTTATGAAATCGTCCCCAGAAATGCTGTCTGATGTACTGGATCCTCTTCCAGCGCTCTAGTCGCGTGATGTTTGCATCCGTCACCTGGGGGTGAGGCACACATAAGAGTGGTCGTCCAATTAGAAAGTGAGAAGGGGTGAGAGCCGAGAAATCGTTAGGGTCAGAAGACAGAGGTGTGAGAGGGCGTGAATTCAACACCGCCTCTATGTGAGTGAGACAAGTGGACATTTCTTCAAATGTTAAATGTGTTTGACCAAGTAGTCTTTTTAAATGATGCTTGCATGATTTTACGCCTGTACTTTCAGCTAGTGAATTAAAATGGGGGCTATAGCAAGGCGTGAAAATAAATTCGATACCTTCCTGCGCCATATGAGATGCAACATTAGATTTAAGAAACTTATGTATGTCGTTGGACGCGCCTACGAAGTTAGTCCCGTTATCGGACGTAATGCTTCGGGGTTTGCCTCGACGCGCCACGAAACGATTAAGTGCGGCTATGTAAGCTTCCGTAGTGAGATCCGTGACGAGCTCCAAATGTACAGCTTTCACTGCTGAGCAAACAAAAATACACATGTAAGACTTTGTTAGTTTGCAGCCACGACCCTTGCGATCTGCTATCAATACTGGCCCGGCGTAGTCAACGTAAGTTTGATAAAATGGAAACTCGAGATTTGTTCTTGATGACGGCAGTTGACCCATCACAAGCTGTACGTTCTGAGCTTTATGTCGGAAACATTTAAGACATTGCTTCACTATAGATCTAGACAAGCTCCTGCCACCTAGCGGCCAATAGGTCTGTCTAATGTGCGACAGTAGCAATTGTGGACCGATGCGCAAGCTTTAAATGTTGCATGTGAAAGATAAGCTTAGTAAGTATGTGATTACTACACAAAAGAATAGGGTGCCTCACATTGAAGTCATAGGGGGAGTTGCCAAGCCTCCCGCCCACGCGGATGACGTTTTGATCATCAATGAAAGGCGATAAACATAGCAACCTACTTTTGTGTGGCAATTTTTGCTTATTTTTTTAAAGTTTAAATTCATCAGGGAACATTTCAAGTTGTGAAAAATTAATAATTAAGTTTAACGAATTATTTAACTCTGTCAATGAAAGATTGCCACACAATTTATTATTTGTATTTTTTAAGTTGTAAATAAATCTTTGTATATATGTAAATATGTTTAGAATTTTTGTTAGGCTGGAATATCTTTGTAACAGGTTTAGAATGATAGGTGAATGAGAGGTTTCACGTGTTACATGATGAACATTAATTGATCGCTACTACCATCGCCAATGAAATGCGTCAATACTTCCGGCAAATCGTGCTTCCCTGTGCTTGGCATTGTGGGCCATTCACATTAATTTTTTAATAAGAAAGACGGTCCGTACCACCATAGAGGTGTGTTCGTAATGAGGTCGGCCCGAAGACCACGGGAAACAAGATCCGCCGGGTTGTCCTTCGACGGCACGTAGCTCCAGGTATGACCACATGTGCTCTCCTGTATTTCGTTGACTCTGTTTCTAACAAAGGGTTTAAGATGATTAGAAGGTGTAGAGAGCCAACCCAACACTATAGTGGAGTCACACCAAAATTTACACTTGTGGATGGGTATGGTGAGAGATTCTTGTACCCTAGTACACATCCTTGCACCTAACAAAGCGCCACAGAGTTCAAGCCTCGGAATTGTGGTAGGTTTGGTGGGAGCTATACGATTTTTAGAGACTAGTAGTCGTACAGCAATGGCTCCAACACTACTACACGATCGAATGTACACGCAAGCGCCGTACGCCTTCTCGGATGCGTCGGTAAAAACGTGCATTTCGTGTGCAATAGAGTCTTCGCATAAAACCCAACGAGGAATTTTTAAATGATTTAAAGCTATAATTGTTCTCTCAAATAAAGACCAAGCATTACTAACCTCAAGTGATACTACGTCGTCCCAGTCGTATTTATTCAGCCAAAGATGTTGCATGAGAATTTTGTCTTCGACAACGCACGGACCTACCAGGCCTAATGGGTCGAATATCTGGCTGATAACAGAGAGGATATGACGTTTGGTAATTTTGTTTGTAGACGTAATGTTAATCGTGTAAGTAAGTGAGTCAGAGTCGCAAACCCAGTTTAGACCTAGTGTTTTAGACTGAGGTGAGTTGACACTTTGCTCAGAAAAACTAAGAGTGATTTCGATTCAGAAAGACGATTCAGAAAAACTCTGAATCGTCTTTGTTGTAACAATTTATTTTATTTAAAATTTGTAAATTATTTGATCGCCATTTGCGTAAGTGAAACTTAGCTGAAGAAAGAACTGATTTTACAATTTTGGTGACTTCGACAGTTTCCGATATGGTATCGCCGCCGCCAAGATAGTCATCGACGTAGAAGTTACGTCGTATGGCGCACTTAGCCCGACTATCCTCAGTGTTATCAGCCAAACTAACTAAACACTTTGTGGCTGCATAGGGAGAAAAAGCCATACCATAGGTAACCGTGTTTATAGTGTATGTGCGAAGTGGTTCCGTGGGATCAAATCGAAAAATTATTTTTTGGCGAGACCGTTGGTCTGGACTTAACTGAATGTTCCTATACATTTTTTCTACGTCACCTGAGACCACGTATCTATGCTGACGAAAACGTGTTAATATGGAAAACAGGTCGTCTTGTACGGTAGTACAAGTGTGTCTCTAAACGACATTCAGATGGTCGGACCGGTAGGTCCGACCATCTGAATGTCGTTTAGAGACACGCCCGTACTAGTAGGGGCCGATGCGTCGAAGACTACGCGTAGTTGAGTAGTGGTACTAGAATCTCGAATGACTCCATGATGAGGAATAAAATAAGAAATTTCAGGTGAGATAGTACAGTCATCGGTGTCTAACGTCATGTGACCTAAGCGCTTGTACTCTCGCATAAAGTTATAATATTTGTTTTGAAAGGAGAGATCACGCTTAAACCGTCTCTCTAGGGACAAAAAACGATTCCTAGCAATGATGTTGTCCTAGGGAACTTGGATCCTCCTTCAAAGGCATTTTAACGATAAACGCACCATCGGCATTACGTATGGTGGTTTCTTTGAAATGGTCTTCACACATTCTTTCCTCAAGCGAGAAAGAATGCTTGTGTGAGACTTGGTCAAGCTCCCAAAACTGTGTTAAGTCGGGAGTGACGTGGGAATGATGGCAAAAATGAGTAGACGTCGAGGAAAGAAAGTTAGATTGACGCGGAATACTACCGGATACAAGCCATCCGAATTTAGTTTCGTGTAATTAAGATAAATTCTTTCCTAGGTCAATCGTATTTGTACCTATGACATTCCAAAACACCTCGGCCCCTACCAGAACATCGACGGCCGACGGAACGTTAAAGTTCGGGTCCGCTAATGTAAGACCAGAAGGTTTAGGGACATGATGAATGGGTACGAACGAAGACGGCAGGACCTTTGTGATCTCAGGTAGAACGTGGCAATGAATTTCCACAGTAAAGGCACAGCATATAGATTCAATTGAGAGGTGACAAGACTGTGTACTGGTGAAGATGTGATTATTAATACCCGTTACCTTGGTGCACGTACCGTGTCGTGACAAACCCAGTATTTCTGCTAAGCTCTGCGTGACAAAGTTCGCCGTACTACCGTTGTCGAGTAGCGGGCGCGCAGTGTATTTCTTTCCCGTAGCACTGGTCACGTTCACCAATGCTGTGGACAGGAAAACATGCGTAGAAGTAGCAAGCTGCATAGAACTAGCCGAAAGCACAACATCTGTAGATTGCGTGGCAGAAGGCAGTGCAGATAGATTAGCAGAAGGTAAAGGATTGAACTTTGGCGTAGGTTCGCTAGATTGTAAATGCAAAAGCGTGTTATGTTTTATCTTGCAATACCTGCAATGTGAAAGCTTGCATTGGCGAGCAGAGTGGCCAATACGTAAGCAGTTAAGACAAACAGTTAAATCTTTCGCTTTTTCAATGCGATTTTCTATTGATAAGCTTCTAAAGTTCTCGCATTTATACAAAGTGTGTGCTTGAGAGCAAAGCGGACATTTTTTTATATTTATTAGAATTAGAATTAAATTTTTTATCTGAGTTGTGTTTATTGTAAGCGTTATTTTTATGTGTATTCGAATGACTGTTGTTTAATGCAACTATGGTGTCACTCTGTAAAGAATTAAAATTAACCTTATTAGTTTCAATAGATTCGAACCAATCAGCTTTGTTATTTAAAAAGGAACAAAACTGTGAGGTAGTCGGATAACCTGTTATTTTTTCCTTCCTGTGAGCCTCCCATTCACGATTAGTGGTTATGTCTAACTTTTTTACCATGATAAATATTATAATATCATCCCAATGTTGAGTAGGCATTTTTAAAGTAGTCAGTGCCCGGATATTTTTGTTAATATCATCTACTATTTTTCTAATGGAGGCACTCGATTCCTTGGTCATTGTCTTAACATCAAACAATAACGCCTGCAAGTGACTACACACAAGCAGGTACTCTTTGTTGTACCGCTGGCACAACAGGTCCCACGCGATTTTATAATGGTCACTTTTAAAGTTAATATTTTGTATTAGTGAAGCTGCGGTTCCCTGGAGGGAAGCACGTAGGTAGTGGAACTTGTTTATATCACTGACACTAGCGTTATCGTGAATCAATGATGAAAATTTATCTCGGAACTCGAGCCAGCATTGGTAGTTCCCATCAAAATGAGGCAAGTCGATTTTAGGCAAACGAACAAAGTTATTAGAAACATGTGCACCTGAGTTAGCATTTTTGAAGCTCGCTTCAGAATCAGCACCGTTGACCGAGGAACCGAGCCGGCTGCGAGTGCGTGCCACCAGGTTGAAGTACTGGCGGTCGAATTCTTCACGCTCTGCAATCGCGCTCTGCATGTCGGCATCTTCGACAAGTATTTCGATTTTTATTATATTATAATAATAATAATAATAATAAAAACTTTATTTCAGACCAGAGATCCAATTGTGTTAGTAACATAAACCTTAAGAGCTATTGTTAGTTAATCTTAATCCTAGTACCTACATAATATAATCCGACTGACACTCTCCGACACTCACCTCACTGCATGTAGTTCCACCCAATGCCTGAGCATCGGTGAGTCCCACCGGTCAGCCAATACACACAAGATGCTGTTGGAACTGGATCGCAGCCGTTCAAGCATGGAGGCAGCACGCTTTCGCATTATTGCGGCAAATCCATCGATGCTTGCCTCTGCAAACATACCTGACGCACTGCAGAACCGTGGTAGTCCCATCAGCACCCTGTAGGCATTGTTATACTGGACTCGCAGATCGCTGTACGTCCGCCGCGTGCAGTTGACCCATAAACTGCACGTGTAGAAGGACTGGCAGTATGCTTTGAAAAGTGTCATTTTAACTTGATCACTACACCATGCAAATCTACGTGCCAACATATTGCACCGAACAGCCAACGACCTGCGCTCCCTTTCGATGTCCATGTCATCTCGCATATCGTCAGTGACCCAATGGCCCAAATATTTAAACTTTTTCGTTCTATTAATTAAAGCACCAGACAGGCGAATATCCGGCACATCATCATAACATTTATTGCCTGCCTTGAATACCATGAACTCACTTTTAGTTGGATTATATCTAAGCCCATGGGTCACAGCGTATGATTCACAAATATTTAGCAGTCGTCTCAGAGCACTGATCGAGGGGCTCAGCAGCACCATATCATCCGCGTAGCTGATATTATTAATACAAACCCCGTCAACATGACACCCAATCCCGGTTCTGCTGAGCTCCCCCATCAGCCCATCCACATACATGTTGAATAGGCGAGGAGAGGCCAGCCCGCCCTGCCTCACTCCGCACCTCAGTCTGTACTCATCCGAGAGAGTGCCGGACCATCTTACACTATATTATAACAGTAATTTGGGAATCAGTAATCTTAGAAATGCGACCTGGACACAAACAGCCTTCGACGTTTTTCTTTTTTTAAATCCGCGGCGCTTGGCCGCGGCCGCTCTAACCTCTGTTGCCGGGCGTCTCTGGTTACAAGCAGAACGTATTTCCAGTGGCGCCCGGCGGACTTTGACCACCTCTGTGGTCTCTGTGGGGGTTTGGTCGGGATGAGAATCCCTCGTCGTTGGGGTAGGGTTTTATCCCGCGTCAACTACGGAACTCGGCGGGGAGGGTACGCTCCGTCTCCCTCTCGGCCGCCTCCTGCGCGAGCATGTCTTGCTCGCAGAAGGACACGGCCGTGTTCCACCTACTCCCGCTGGAGACCATGGCTTGAAGCATGGTCTCCAGCGAGAGGGTATCCACGCCCAGTCCCACTACGAGGTCCCGGCGCTGACTCGCCCAACACAATCCATAGTTGATTAAATTTGATCGTATGGAACGTATACTATTGATAAAGAGATCGTATTGACTGTCGACGTTGAATACGCAATATGATCCCTTTAAGGGCTGGTCGTCATTTTGGTTACTAGCTTTTATCAATGTGCCATCTAAATGCACTGCATAGTCCTCCACTGTATCTGGTAATGTATGAGGTTGGTCTAGTGATGTATGTATGGAAATATCTTCTTGGTTTTTAGACTCTTTTATTCTTGGTTTATATTGATGTATCTCGGCACAGACAACTACTTGTTCCTGTCTTTCAGTTACCTGTAGCTCGCTCTTAATACCAATTGAATTAGCAGAGTTAACTTTCTGCGTACTATTTAACCTTCAAGCGTAACTTAAAAGACCTATGGGATGTTTCAGGGATTTAAAACACTAATTATTAAATAATCATTTATTTTTTTATATTTATCACATTATCATTTCATTAGGACATAAAACAAAATTATAAAATCATAATAATATTCTAATTTTCTTTGGATTGGTAAGCAATTTGGCATCATAAATTTTCTTATACCTCTAACTAACTTTTTATAATTTAATAATACAAAATAACAAAAGCAGTTTGCGCCATGAGATCAGATAATTAAAATCAAAATTATTAAATAAATAAATAAATATTGTTGGACATGCTCACACAACGTCATCTAGCCCAAACTAAGCTATAAGCTTGTGCTATGGGATCTAGGCAACTGATAAAAATACTTATACATATATTTCTAAATACATACATAACATACATAGAAAACACCCAAACTCCGAAACAAACATTTGTGTATCACACAAATATCTGATTCGACCCGGGCATCGAACCCGAGACTCCGGATTCGAAAGCCGATGCACTACCGACCACGCCACCGAAGCAGTCAAATATTTATCATCAACTTTGGTCTAAGTTTTCTTCAGACTCAGTTCCTTTATCAAGATAACATTCATTGCAAATGAATGTTCTCCGACATGATGTGCAAAAAATGCCTTTTATTATATATATTTTGCAGCTTCCTCTGCAAGTGCTGGAACTACTGCTTGGTTCACTAATAGCGTCTTGAACACTCATATTCAAATGCTCTCTTATGTTCCTTTTGAGTTTTCTTGGAAGGTTCACCATCGTAGCTCTTCTTTGAACATACTATTTTGTCAGTTCAATGCTGAATTCACGTAAAAACTTTCTTCTTTTCAGTATAACAACTACGTTTCCCTTCAATATTACCATGGCATTTATTCCAGCACTATCCAGAAGACGACAGAAGAGTTTCAACGGCCATCTTTTATTCTTCCTTGACGTCGAATACATCTTTACTTTTTTATCGACACCTCCTTTCGTTTTATTGTAAAATGTTACGATACTTGGCTTACGTTTTTCATTCGTACTTTCATCAATTTCAGCAGCAGAATGAAGTGATGATATTAGTACCACAGGGGCCTACCACCACCTATTAAAATGACTTTTCGTACCATGAGCTGTTGTAAAGGATCTGGGATTATATATCGATGACACGTTGTCTTGGGGGTCACAATTGCGCGAGGTGAGCCGCAAATTGAATGCGGCTGCAGGATCCATGCGAAGGCTTCGTAACTTTCTTCCAACGGCTACCAAAATTGCACTTGCTCAATCTCTCCTTCTTCCCCTCCTAGACTACGCCGATGTCAGCTATCTCGATGTCACTGAAGAACAACTTGACAAACTTGAGCGCCTTCAAAATTTCTGTATTAGGTTCATATTTGGTTTACGTAAATATGATCATGTCTCAGAGTTTCGAAACCAGCTCAAGTGGCTCTCTATTCGACTTCGACGGAATGCTCGTATTCTTTCCATGCTTTATAGCATTCTTTTTAACCCCACCACCCCCTGTTATTTAAAAGAACGTTTTATGTTCCTGAATGACACACATTCCAGATCTTTGAGGTCGTCGGTATCCCTGGAATTAATAGTTCCTACTCATTCCACAAAGTTCTACGACAAGTCCTTTACGGTCCAGGCTGTTAGGTTGTGGAATGCTTTGCCTGTCGAAATTAGAAGGGCACAATCCCTAGCTGTTTTTAAGGGACTGGTCAAGCAACACTATCTGGATTCTTGAAGTCTTGTTTATATTTTGTATGTATATATTTTATAATTACTGAACTATTCTTATATAACTTATATCGTTCCTGCATTATATATTTGTAATACGTATCTAGATTTATTATAATTATTGTATAGTTTTAATAGTTTATTTATTAAAATTAATTTGTAATAAGTATTTGGCACCAATATTTTACCCACCTTAATGTTTGTCTCTCTAAATACCTGTCCATCCTAAGGTTGCCTGTAAGATATTGCTTTTAGCGATAAGGCCGCCCTTTGTACATCCTGTATTTTTTGTATCCTATGATTTTTTAAATTGGTGTACATTAAAGTTTATTCAATTCAATTCAAATTCAATTCATGAGCTCCTTAAAACAAGCTTAAAACCATCATAAAACAATTTTGTTTTCTTAGCAATGTTGGTGACGTCACATCAAAAAGTTCGTTCAAATGGTACCATGACCGGACTTATGACAGCTGCAATATTGTTTTTATATCATAGCAATCATAAAAAAAAATTCTCTCGAACCGCAACACTATTATTTTGTCAAATAATTAATAAAAAGTCATTGTGATATCATTTTAAAGTAAGTGAAACGCAATTATTTACACATAGTTATCTTCTGGATTGTAAATCTTATGATATTGGTCTATTATAAATTTATTTCGTGTATGATCATAGTCACTATTTTTTATATTTTTAAATATATTTGTATTTTTTATAGATTTATTTAAAAATGTATTAAATATGTAATTAAGTTAAATAAGGAATAATAATAAAAAACAAAAACACCGCTTACAGGCTGACGTCTTTCATATCGTTTTATATTGTAATTTAATTTTTTTGGTGCAATTTATTACAATAGATCAGTTTTCAGAATCATTTTACACCATTATAAATAGCTAATATATATCACACTTCAAAATTATAAGGAATAACAAGAAAAACAGAATAAATTACGAACACAACAATGATGACAATTTTAACAATTTGACAACTCCGACAATAAGAAATATGAACAAAATTTTTACATGAATTACAATTTAAGATCAAAAAGACGAAAAGCGGAAACAACCAACGCACAACTAAGATCTGCGCCCGTCTCAACCCCGTCGGCTGCCTCCTCCAGTACCTCTGAAAGTGACGAGTACGTCACTCCGAGATGTAGCAGTGCGTCGAGTGATGAGATTGGGCCCTCGACGCCGTCGCCACCAACACCTGCGCGACGGAGATGTCGACCACCACCGGCCAGCTTGGAGACCCAAGTGGGGCATGCCCCACTCTCAGTGGCTCCCGCTATCGATGGTGTAGTGCGTCGCATGAAGTGGACACCAATAATAAATGAACATGTCATGCGTGCGTACTATGAGGCCACAGGCGGGGAAACTAACCTGACAGCGTATCGTTCTAGGATGCTTCCTCTGTTTCAGGTTCTTCAACCGACAGTTACCGTTTCCGTTCAACGACTTTCGGATCAGGTGCGGGCTATCCAACGATGCAAATTGTTGGATCAATCTGTGCTTGATCGGCTGCGCCTGGATGTATTATCTACTCGTCCAACTCCTGTGTCAACGATGGCACCGTCGCCTGTAGCACAAACGGTTTCGATTAGTGCGACTTCAGTCGAGATTGCACTTGACACAGAAGATGATACAAGTGATATATCTATTCAGGTAAGTGAGCAATTAAGGAGTACTTTGGAGGATGTGATCTTACAGTATAGGTTTACACCTCAATCTAGACCACGTTTACCACGCTTGCCCACTCATAGGCGAAATCTGGCGTTGATGGGAGCCCTAAATGCATTGCTAGCTCCGTACCTACAGACTAGCAATGATTTGCTAGATACTCACTCGATCCTCTACTGTGGAGCTATTGCCGCTTGTCGTGTTGCACGCGTTAAATTCCCCGAAGTTAACCGTGCACCACGACCGGATGGTGTTCCTGCATGGCAGGCGAGAATCGAGCGACGTATCGGCACATTTAGGGCTCTCATTGCAAAGCTAATCTGCTTCAGCCGGGGAAATAATCGTCCCCGGGTCATGCGTTTTGTGGCTCAGGCATTTGCTGGGACTGGTATTAGTTCCCAGCAATACTTAACCAACGTCACGGAACGTATTGACTTTCTGAAGCAGAAAGTATATGCATGGGCAAGTCGTATTCGTCGTTATAGAGAGCGTGTGGATAGATACTGGCAGAATCGTATCTTCCAAAGCGATCAAAGGAAGGTGTACCGAGTGTGGGAGGGAACTAGGCAACGTTTGAGCGACGGGCAACTGCCAGATACTCACGCCATGAATCAATTTTGGCGTGACATATGGTCGGTGCCCGTCGAACATTCGGAGGGTAACTGGATCAGTGTTGTTGAGCGAGAATGCGATAACATCGAGCCCATGGAGTCTATTACAATAGACTCCGAAGACGTCAGTTGTGCAATGCGTACGGCACCGAACTGGAAAAGTCCTGGGCCGGACGGATTGCACAACTTTTGGATAAAGTGGGTTCGTAGTTCGCATGAACGCTTGGCAACACAGTATCAAGAAGCCCTCGAGTTTGGTTCCTTACCCGCTTTCATGACCACTGGCATCACCTTCCTGCTCCATAAATCAGGTAGTACCACGGAACCTAAGAACTACAGACCTATCACTTGCTTACCTACCATCTACAAGCTCCTTACATCTATTCTGAGAACTAAAATAAACTCACATATAATGTCAAATAACATCTTAAATAGTGCTCAGAATGGATGTAGGGCTGGGTCACGTGGTACTAAGGAGCTACTCCTTATTGACATGGCCATTAGCCAACAGGTTAAGCGGAGTAGGGGCGCCCTCTCTACTGCCTGGATTGACTACAAGAAGGCCTATGATTCGGTGCCTCATTCATGGCTGGGGAGGATTTTAGAGTTGTATAAAATTAATCCGACTCTTAAATCCTTCTTAGTCTCGTGTATGGGGCAGTGGACCACAGTCCTTCGTCAACCAGGTAGTGGTGAGTGCGCTTCTGGTCCGCGTGACTTGATTAGGATTGAGCGTGGTATATTCCAGGGCGACAGTTTGAGTCCATTGTGGTTCTGTTTAGCACTGAATCCACTTAGCACATTGCTGAAGGATTCAGGGCTAGGCTATCGGTTTCGTAGAGGGGGTGAGGTTATTTCTCACCTGATGTATATGGATGACCTCAAACTATTTACACTGAAACACCAAGATTTGGTGGCATTATTAAAAACTACGGAAGGTTTTAGTAATGCCATTAAGATGGAGTTCGGTGTTGATAAGTGTGCGGTCATGCATGTACAGCGGGGGAAGGTTGTAAATTCACCGAATTTACAATTTTCTGAGATAATAACTCTCAGATCTCTCACCGAGACCGAAACATACAAATACCTAGGTATGTCAGAGTCATTGGGTATAGCGGTAGAGGATATTAAGAAATCGGTGAAAGACCGTTTTTTTGGCCGCCTGACAAAAGTTCTTAATAGTTTTTTGTCTGGGGGTAACAAAATGCGGGCTTTCAACGGTTGGGTAATGCCTTTATTGTTGTACTCCTTTGGCATACTTAGGTGGACTGAAACGGAACTAGACGCCCTGGATAGGCGAGTCCGTCAACAACTGACATTGCATCGAATGTTACACCCACGATCTTCTGTCATGAGACTGTACATTCCACGGAAGTTGGGGGGTCGAGGATTTTTAAATGCCAAGAACCTCCATAACCGTGAAGTGTGCAGTCTGAGGAATTACTTCCTACAGAATGGGTGTGGCATTCATTGCGATGTTGTGATGGTTGACAAGGGCCTGACACCTCTCTCCTTGGCTAACGAGAACTGGCGTAAACCAAAGGTGCTAGGTACTGAAGACCGTAGGGACGTATGGAAGAGTAAGGAGCTACACGGGCGGTTCTACCGGGTCTTAACAGGACCCGACGTAGACCTGCTCGCTTCGGTGAACTGGCTGCGTTTCGGTGACCTCTTTGGGGAAACTGTAGGTTTTGCCTGTGCAATTGCAGATGAGGTTATCAAGACGAACAACTATAGGAAATATATCATTAAGGACGGTACGGTCGACATTTGTCGAGCATGCCACCGTCCTGGTGAATCACTTCGCCACATTATTTCCGGTTGTTCGTATTTTGCTAACACCGAGTACTTGCATAGGCACAATCAAGTGGCCAGGATCATCCACCAGCAACTTGCTCTTCAATACGGCCTTATTGAGTCCGAGGTACCGTACTATAAGTACACACCAGAGCCAGTTCTCGAGAATGGTCGTGCATTGCTCTACCGGGACCGATCAATCATCACGGACAGGACTATTGTTGCCAATAGGCCTGATATCGTGTTGGTTGATCGGGCTCAGCGCCGGGCGGTGCTCGTCGATGTCACCGTCCCACATGACGAGAATCTCGTTAAGGCAGAGAAGGACAAACTTTCTAAGTACCTCGATCTGACCTTCGAGATAACCGCCATGTGGGACGTAGACTCGACGATCATTGTCCCGATAGTCGTTTCGGCAAATGGACTAATAGCGAAGAGTCTCGATCAACATCTCAAGAGACTCTCGCTAGACTGTTGGATCAAGGGTCAGATACAGAAGGCTGTCGTCCTCGACACGGCACGCATCGTTAGGAGGTTTCTCAGTCTGTGACCTCTACCGCTGGTAGTTTGGGCCCTGCTCCGCTACTGGTGGTGGTCTGACATGGATTTTTTTATAATATTATATGTAATTTTTCATATAAATACTGTAAAAAAAATTATGTTAAGAGAATAATTTGAATAAATGAGTATAATAATAATAATCGGAGCTGACACACACATTTTTTTTTTTAGAATTATGATGTTGTCTGAATGCAAGTTACTAAGAACCAACTTAGTTTCTCCTGACAAGTATTGATTATATATTAACTCTAGACATCTGTACATACGTCATTTTCATCTATAAAATATTTTAATATTTTTATCTAAAATAATCTTGCCTCAATTTATAAAATTCATACAGATTTCAAAATATTATTACCAAAAAGTTCATATTATATATATATATTATATTTCAAAATTTATTACAAGAATCACAACAACAACAAAATCTACAAATATGAAACGAAGCTTTGACAAACGTCAACCATCAAAATATCAAAAATTGTTTCGAAAAAATTAACAGGATGAATTATGAATATGGATAAAGATGATAACAAGAGCCAGGAGTAAGAATGCACACCCAACACCCCCGGACTCATCACTTAGCTCCGCCTCGCAAGCGCCGGACCGCACACCTGCGACACAAGTGCTTGCTGAGGCGTCGAGCTCATCGTCAAGTGACGAGTATTTTTCCCCGCTGACGTCGCCAACACCTGTACGCCGGCGAGGGAGAGGCCTGCCGCCGAGCAGTTTGGGACCCCGAAGCCTACCAACTTCGAGTAGGGTCCCCACTACCGGTGGTATTGTGCACCGCATGCGATGGACTTCATCCATCAATGAAAATGTCATTCGGGCATATTATGAGGCTACAGATGGGGAAACCAACCTGACTGCATACCGTTCAAGGATGCTCCCTTTGTTTCAGGCTCTTGAACCAACAATAACCGTTGCCGTACAACGACTATCGGATCAAGTGCGGGCTATCCAACGATGCAAGTTGCTGGATCAACCTTTGCTTGATCGACTTCGCCTGGAAGTGTTATCTACTCGACCAGCTCCAGCGTTAACGAGTGCACCATCATCTGCTACACACACGGTTGCAACTAGTGCCACTTTAGTTGAGACCGTGCTCGACGCGGGAGATGATACGAGTAATATATCTATCCAGGTAAGCGAGCAATTAAGGAGTACTTTGGAGGATGTGATCTCTCAGTATAGGTTTGCACCTAATTCTAGGCCACGGCTACCACGCTTGCCCATGCATAGACGAAATCTGGCGTTGATGGGAGCCCTGAATGCGTTGCTAGATCCGTACTTACGGACTAGCAATGATTTGCTAGATACCCACTCGATTCTTTACTGTGGAGCTATTACCGCTTGTCGGGTGGTGTGCCCGTATGGCAGGCAAGAATCGAGCGACGTATCGGCACATTTAGGACTCTCATTGCGAAGCTTATCTGTTTTAGCCGGGGAAATAATCGTCCACGGGTCATGCGTTTCGTGACTCAGGCATTCGCTGGGACCGGTATTAGCTCCCAGCAATACTTAGCTAATGTCACGGAACGTATTGACTTTCTAAAGCAGAAAGTATATGCATGGGCGAGTCGTATTCGTCGCTATAGAGAGCGTGTAGACAGATACTGGCAGAATCGTATCTTCCAAAGTGACCAAAGGAAGGTGTACCGAGAGTGGGAGGGAACTGGACAACGTTTGAGCGACGGACAACTGCCCGATGCTCGCGCCATGAATCAATTTTGGCGTGACATATGGTCGATGCCCGTCGAACATTCGGAGGGTGATTGGATCCGTGTTGTCGAGCGTGAATGCGATAACATAGAGCCTATGGAGTCTATTACAATAAACTCCGAAGACGTTAGTTGCGCAATACGTACGGCACAGAACTGGAAAAGTCCTGGGCCGGACGGATTGCACAACTTTTGGATCAAGTGGGTTCGAAGCTCGCATGAACGCTTGGCAACACAGTATCAAGAAGCCCTCGAGTCTGGTTCCTTACCCGCTTTTATGACCACTGGCATCACCTTCCTGCTCCATAAATCAGGTAGTACCACGGAACCTAAAAACTATAGACCTATCACTTGCTTACCTACTATCTACAAGCTCCTTACATCTATTCTGAGAACTAAAATAAATTCACATATAATGTCAAATAACATCTTAGATAGTGCTCAGAATGGATGTAGGGCTGGGTCACGTGGTACTAAGGAGCTACTCCTTATTGACATGACCATTAGCCAACAAGTTAGGCGGAGTAGGGGCGCCCTCTCTACTGCCTGGATTGACTACAAGAAGGCCTATGATTCGGTGCCTCATTCATGGCTGGGGAGGATTTTAGAGTTGTATAAAATTAATCCGACTCTTAAATCCTTCTTAGTCTCATGAAGTACTGTGGTCCACTGCCCCATAGGGCAGTGGACCACAGTACTTCGTCAACCAGGTAGTGGTGAGTGCGCTTCTGGTCCGCATGACTTGATAAGGATTGAGCGTGGTATATTCCAGGGCGACAGTTTGAGTCCATTGTGGTTCTGTTTAGCACTGAATCCACTTAGCACATTGCTGAAGGATTCAGGGCTAGGCTATCGGTTTCGTAGAGGGGGTGAGGTTATTTCTCACCTGATGTATATGGATGACCTCAAACTGTTCACACTGAAGCACCAAGATTTAGTGACATTACTAAAAACTACGGAAGTTTTTAGTAATGCCATTAAGATGGAGTTCGGTGTTGATAAGTATGCGGTTATGCATGTACAACGGGGGAAGGTTGTAAATTCACCGAATTTACAACTTTCTGAGATAATAACTCTCAGATCTCTCTCCGAGACCGAAACATACAGATACCTAGGTATGTCAGAGTCATTGGGTATAGCGGTAGAGGACATTAAGAAATCGGTGAAAGAACGTTTTTTTGGCCGCCTGACAAAAGTTCTTAACAGTTTTTTGTCCGGCGGTAACAAAATGCGGGCTTTCAACGGTTGGGTAATGCCTTTATTGTTGTACTCCTTTGGCATACTTAGGTGGACTCAAACGGAACTAGACGCCCTGGATAGGCGAGTCCGTCAACAACTGACATTGCATCGAATGTTACACCCACGATCTTCTGTCATGAGACTGTACATTCCACGGAAGTTGGGGGGTCGAGGATTTTTAAATGCCAAGAACCTCCATAACCGTGAAGTGTGCAGTCTGAGGAATTACTTCCTACAGAATGGGTGTGGCATTCATTGCGATGTTGTGATGGTTGACAAGGGCCTGACACCTCTTTCCTTGGCTAACGAGAACTGGCGTAAACCAAAGGTGTTAAGTACTAAAGACCGTAAGGACGTATGGAAGAGCAAGGAGCTACACGGGCGGTTCTACCGAGTCTTAACAGGACCCGATGTAGACCTGCCCGCATCGGTGAACAGGCTACGTTTCGGTGACCTCTTTGGGGAAACTGAAGGTTTTGCCTGTGCAATTGCAGATGAAGTTATTAAGACGAACAACTATCGGAAATACATCATGAAGGACGGTACAATCGGTGTCGACAGTGAATCACTTCGCCACATCATTTCCGGTTGTTCGTATCTTGCTAACAGCGAGTACTTGCATAGGCACAATCAAGTAGCCAGGATCATCCATCAGCAACTTGCTCTTCAATACGGCCTTATTGAGTTCGAGGTACCATATTATAAGTACACACCAATGCCAGTTCTCGAGAATGGTCGTGCGTTGCTCTACTGGGACCGATCAATCATCACGGACAGGACTATTGTTGCCAATAGGCCTGATATCGTGTTGGTTGATCGGACCCAGCGTCGGGCAGTGCTCGTCGATATCGCCGTCCCGCACGACGAGAATCTCGTGAAGGCAGAGAAGGACAAACTTAGCAAGTACCTTGATCTGTCCTTCGAGATAACCGCCATGTGGGACGTAGACTCGACGATCATTGTGCCGATGGTCATTTCGGCTAACGGATTAATAGCGAAGAGTCTCGACCAACATCTCAAGAGACTCTCGTTAGATTGTTGGATCAAGAGTCAGATTCAGAAGGTTGTTATCCTCGACACGTGCCGTATTGTTAGGAGGTTTCTTAGTCTGTAGCCTCCACCGCCGGTAGTTTGGGTCCTACTCCGCTACTGGTGGGTCACTATTTTTTATATTTTTAAATGTATTTGTGTTTTTTATAAAACTATTTAAAAATATATAAAATAAGTATGTTAATGAATAAACAAAATAATAATAATAATGGCATGTAAGCTCAGCTGTTATTGTACCGATAGTCGTTTCCGTGCATGGACTGATCGCCAAGAGCGTCGACCAACACCTACAGAGGCTCTCGTTAGACGGTTGGATTAAGGGCCTGATGCAGAAGGCAGTGTTGCTCGATACGGCACGCATCGTGAGGAAATTCCTCTCTCTGGAGCCCTAACCACCGGTAGCTTGGTTCTTGTACCCGATGCCGGTGGGTCACTATTTTTTATATTTTTAAATATATTTGTATTTTTTATAGATTTATTTAAAAATGTATTAAATATGTAATTAAGTTAAATAAAGGAATAATAATAATATATATAATTTTATCGGGCTCTAAATGGGCCCGATGTTGACTCAACAGCATCGGTATCCTGGTTACGATTTGGTGATCTCGTCGGAGAAACTGAGGGTTTCATCTGTGCAATTACTGACGAAGTCGTGATGACGAACAACTATCGGAGATATATTGTAAAAGATGGTACGATTGACATCTGTCGGGCATGTCATCGTCCCGGAGAATCTTTAAGGCATATTATCTCTGGTTGTTCTCGTCTTGCGAATGGTGAGTATTTGCACAGACACAACCAAGTAGCCAGGATTATCCACCAGCAACTTGCTCTAAAGTATAACCTTGTCGACGTGGAGGTACCTTATTACAAGTATGTGCCCGACCCAGTTCTTGAAAACGGTCATGTCAAATTGTATTGGGATCGATCTATTATCACTGATAGGACGGTTATAGCTAACAGACCTGATATAGTGATAATGGATCGATTAAAGCGCCTTGCAGTAATTGTCGATATCACTGTGCCACATGACGAGAATCTCGTGAAAGCAGAAAAAGATAAACAAATTAAATATTTGGACCTTGCTCACGAGATTGTCGACATGTGGGATGTGGATTCGGCGATTATTGTTCCGATAGTCGTATCTGCACATGGCCTAATAGCCAAGAGTCTCGACCTCCATCTACAGAGGCTCGCGTTAGGCAGCTGGGTCAAGGGCTTAATGCAGAAGGCGGTTCTGTTGAACACGGCCCGTATTGTGCGGAAGTTCCTATCTCTGGAGTCCTAACCACCGGTAGCTTCCACATCCGGGGAAACTAACCTGACAGCGTATCGTTCTAGGATGCTTCCTCTGTTTCAGGTTCTTCAACCGACAGTTACCGTTTCCGTTCAACGACTTTCGGATCAGGTGCGGGCTATCCAACGATGCAAATTGTTGGATCAATCTGTGCTTGATCGGCTGCGCCTGGATGTATTATCTACTCGTCCAACTCCTGTGTCAACGATGGCACCGTCGCCTGTAGCACAAACGGTTTCGATTAGTGCGACTTCAGTCGAGATTGCACTTGACACAGAAGATGATACAAGTGATATATCTATTCAGGTAAGTGAGCAATTAAGGAGTACTTTGGAGGATGTGATCTTACAGTATAGGTTTACACCTCAATCTAGACCACGTTTACCACGCTTGCCCACTCATAGGCGAAATCTGGCGTTGATGGGAGCCCTAAATGCATTGCTAGCTCCGTACCTACAGACTAGCAATGATTTGCTAGATACTCACTCGATCCTCTACTGTGGAGCTATTGCCGCTTGTCGTGTTGCACGCGTTAAATTCCCCGAAGTTAACCGTGCACCACGACCGGATGGTGTTCCTGCATGGCAGGCGAGAATCGAGCGACGTATCGGCACATTTAGGGCTCTCATTGCAAAGCTAATCTGCTTCAGCCGGGGAAATAATCGTCCCCGGGTCATGCGTTTTGTGGCTCAGGCATTTGCTGGGACTGGTATTAGTTCCCAGCAATACTTAACCAACGTCACGGAACGTATTGACTTTCTGAAGCAGAAAGTATATGCATGGGCAAGTCGTATTCGTCGTTATAGAGAGCGTGTGGATAGATACTGGCAGAATCGTATCTTCCAAAGCGATCAAAGGAAGGTGTACCGAGTGTGGGAGGGAACTAGGCAACGTTTGAGCGACGGGCAACTGCCAGATACTCACGCCATGAATCAATTTTGGCGTGACATATGGTCGGTGCCCGTCGAACATTCGGAGGGTAACTGGATCAGTGTTGTTGAGCGAGAATGCGATAACATCGAGCCCACGGAGTCTATTACAATAGACTCCGAAGACGTCAGTTGTGCAATGCGTACGGCACCGAACTGGAAAAGTCCTGGGCCGGACGGATTGCACAACTTTTGGATAAAGTGGGTTCGTAGTTCGCATGAACGCTTGGCAACACAGTATCAAGAAGCCCTCGAGTTTGGTTCCTTACCCGGTTTCATGACCACTGGCATCACCTTCCTGCTCCATAAATCAGGTAGTACCACGGAACCTAAGAACTACAGACCTATCACTTGCTTACCTACCATCTACAAGCTCCTTACATCTATTCTGAGAACTAAAATAAACTCACATATAATGTCAAATAACATCTTAAATAGTGCTCAGAATGGATGTAGGGCTGGGTCACGTGGTACTAAGGAGCTACTCCTTATTGACATGGCCATTAGCCAACAGGTTAAGCGGAGTAGGGGCGCCCTCTCTACTGCCTGGATTGACTACAAGAAGGCCTATGATTCGGTGCCTCATTCATGGCTGGGGAGGATTTTAGAGTTGTATAAAATTAATCCGACTCTTAAATCCTTCTTAGTCTCGTGTATGGGGCAGTGGACCACAGTCCTTCGTCAACCAGGTAGTGGTGAGTGCGCTTCTGGTCCGCGTGACTTGATTAGGATTGAGCGTGGTATATTCCAGGGCGACAGTTTGAGTCCATTGTGGTTCTGTTTAGCACTGAATCCACTTAGCACATTGCTGAAGGATTCAGGGCTAGGCTATCGGTTTCGTAGAGGGGGTGAGGTTATTTCTCACCTGATGTATATGGATGACCTCAAACTATTTACACTGAAACACCAAGATTTGGTGGCATTATTAAAAACTACGGAAGGTTTTAGTAATGCCATTAAGATGGAGTTCGGTGTTGATAAGTGTGCGGTCATGCATGTACAGCGGGGGAAGGTTGTAAATTCACCGAATTTACAATTTTCTGAGATAATAACTCTCAGATCTCTCACCGAGACCGAAACATACAAATACCTAGGTATGTCAGAGTCATTGGGTATAGCGGTAGAGGATATTAAGAAATCGGTGAAAGACCGTTTTTTTGGCCGCCTGACAAAAGTTCTTAATAGTTTTTTGTCTGGGGGTAACAAAATGCGGGCTTTCAACGGTTGGGTAATGCCTTTATTGTTGTACTCCTTTGGCATACTTAGGTGGACTGAAACGGAACTAGACGCCCTGGATAGGCGAGTCCGTCAACAACTGACATTGCATCGAATGTTACACCCACGATCTTCTGTCATGAGACTGTACATTCCACGGAAGTTGGGGGGTCGAGGATTTTTAAATGCCAAGAACCTCCATAACCGTGAAGTGTGCAGTCTGAGGAATTACTTCCTACAGAATGGGTGTGGCATTCATTGCGATGTTGTGATGGTTGACAAGGGCCTGACACCTCTCTCCTTGGCTAACGAGAACTGGCGTAAACCAAAGGTGCTAGGTACTGAAGACCGTAGGGACGTATGGAAGAGTAAGGAGCTACACGGGCGGTTCTACCGGGTCTTAACAGGACCCGACGTAGACCTGCTCGCTTCGGTGAACTGGCTGCGTTTCGGTGACCTCTTTGGGGAAACTGTAGGTTTTGCCTGTGCAATTGCAGATGAGGTTATCAAGACGAACAACTATAGGAAATATATCATTAAGGACGGTACGGTCGACATTTGTCGAGCATGCCACCGTCCTGGTGAATCACTTCGCCACATTATTTCCGGTTGTTCGTATTTTGCTAACACCGAGTACTTGCATAGGCACAATCAAGTGGCCAGGATCATCCACCAGCAACTTGCTCTTCAATACGGCCTTATTGAGTCCGAGGTACCGTACTATAAGTACACACCAGAGCCAGTTCTCGAGAATGGTCGTGCATTGCTCTACCGGGACCGATCAATCATCACGGACAGGACTATTGTTGCCAATAGGCCTGATATCGTGTTGGTTGATCGGGCTCAGCGCCGGGCGGTGCTCGTCGATGTCACCGTCCCACATGACGAGAATCTCGTTAAGGCAGAGAAGGACAAACTTTCTAAGTACCTCGATCTGACCTTCGAGATAACCGCCATGTGGGACGTAGACTCGACGATCATTGTCCCGATAGTCGTTTCGGCAAATGGACTAATAGCGAAGAGTCTCGATCAACATCTCAAGAGACTCTCGCTAGACTGTTGGATCAAGGGTCAGATACAGAAGGCTGTCGTCCTCGACACGGCACGCATCGTTAGGAGGTTTCTCAGTCTGTGACCTCTACCGCTGGTAGTTTGGGCCCTGCTCCGCTACTGGTGGTGGTCTGACATGGATTTTTTTATAATATTATATGTAATTTTTCATATAAATACTGTAAAAAAAATTATGTTAAGAGAATAATTTGAATAAATGAGTATAATAATAATAATCGGAGCTGACACACACATTTTTTTTTTTAGAATTATGATGTTGTCTGAATGCAAGTTACTAAGAACCAACTTAGTTTCTCCTGACAAGTATTGATTATATATTAACTCTAGACATCTGTACATACGTCATTTTCATCTATAAAATATTTTAATATTTTTATCTAAAATAATCTTGCCTCAATTTATAAAATTCATACAGATTTCAAAATATTATTACCAAAAAGTTCATATTATATATATATATTATATTTCAAAATTTATTACAAGAATCACAACAACAACAAAATCTACAAATATGAAACGAAGCTTTGACAAACGTCAACCATCAAAATATCAAAAATTGTTTCGAAAAAATTAACAGGATGAATTATGAATATGGATAAAGATGATAACAAGAGCCAGGAGTAAGAATGCACACCCAACACCCCCGGACTCATCACTTAGCTCCGCCTCGCAAGCGCCGGACCGCACACCTGCGACACAAGTGCTTGCTGAGGCGTCGAGCTCATCGTCAAGTGACGAGTATTTTTCCCCGCCGACGTCGCCAACACCTGTACGCCGGCGAGGGAGAGGCCTGCCGCCGAGCAGTTTGGGACCCCGAAGCCTACCAACTTCGAGTAGGGTCCCCACTACCGGTGGTATTGTGCACCGCATGCGATGGACTTCATCCATCAATGAAAATGTCATTCGGGCATATTATGAGGCTACAGATGGGGAAACCAACCTGACTGCATACCGTTCAAGGATGCTCCCTTTGTTTCAGGCTCTTGAACCAACAATAACCGTTGCCGTACAACGACTATCGGATCAAGTGCGGGCTATCCAACGATGCAAGTTGCTGGATCAACCTTTGCTTGATCGACTTCGCCTGGAAGTGTTATCTACTCGACCAGCTCCAGCGTTAACGAGTGCACCATCATCTGCTACACACACGGTTGCAACTAGTGCCACTTTAGTTGAGACCGTGCTCGACGCGGGAGATGATACGAGTAATATATCTATCCAGGTATGCGAGCAATTAAGGAGTACTTTGGAGGATGTGATCTCTCAGTATAGGTTTGCACCTAATTCTAGGCCACGGCTACCACGCTTGCCCATGCATAGACGAAATCTGGCGTTGATGGGAGCCCTGAATGCGTTGCTAGATCCGTACTTACGGACTAGCAATGATTTGCTAGATACCCACTCGATTCTTTACTGTGGAGCTATTACCGCTTGTCGGGTGGTGTGCCCGTATGGCAGGCAAGAATCGAGCGACGTATCGGCACATTTAGGACTCTCATTGCGAAGCTTATCTGTTTTAGCCGGGGAAATAATCGTCCACGGGTCATGCGTTTCGTGACTCAGGCATTCGCTGGGACCGGTATTAGCTCCCAGCAATACTTAGCTAATGTCACGGAACGTATTGACTTTCTAAAGCAGAAAGTATATGCATGGGCGAGTCGTATTCGTCGCTATAGAGAGCGTGTAGACAGATACTGGCAGAATCGTATCTTCCAAAGTGACCAAAGGAAGGTGTACCGAGAGTGGGAGGGAACTGGACAACGTTTGAGCGACGGACAACTGCCCGATGCTCGCGCCATGAATCAATTTTGTCGTGACATATGGTCGATGCCCGTCGAACATTCGGAGGGTGATTGGATCCGTGTTGTCGAGCGTGAATGCGATAACATAGAGCCCATGGAGTCTATTACAATAAACTCCGAAGACGTTAGTTGCGCAATACGTACGGCACAGAACTGGAAAAGTCCTGGGCCGGACGGATTGCACAACTTTTGGATCAAGTGGGTTCGAAGCTCGCATGAACGCTTGGCAACACAGTATCAAGAAGCCCTCGAGTCTGGTTCCTTACCCGCTTTTATGACCACTGGCATCACCTTCCTGCTCCATAAATCAGGTAGTACCACGGAACCTAAAAACTATAGACCTATCACTTGCTTACCTACTATCTACAAGCTCCTTACATCTATTCTGAGAACTAAAATAAATTCACATATAATGTCAAATAACATCTTAGATAGTGCTCAGAATGGATGTAGGGCTGGGTCACGTGGTACTAAGGAGCTACTCCTTATTGACATGACCATTAGCCAACAAGTTAGGCGGAGTAGGGGCGCCCTCTCTACTGCCTGGATTGACTACAAGAAGGCCTATGATTCGGTGCCTCATTCATGGCTGGGGAGGATTTTAGAGTTGTATAAAATTAATCCGACTCTTAAATCCTTCTTAGTCTCATGAAGTACTGTGGTCCACTGCCCCATAGTACTTCGTCAACCAGGTAGTGGTGAGTGCGCTTCTGGTCCGCATGACTTGATAAGGATTGAGCGTGGTATATTCCAGGGCGACAGTTTGAGTCCATTGTGGTTCTGTTTAGCACTGAATCCACTTAGCACATTGCTGAAGGATTCAGGGCTAGGCTATCGGTTTCGTAGAGGGGGTGAGGTTATTTCTCACCTGATGTATATGGATGACCTCAAACTGTTCACACTGAAGCACCAAGATTTAGTGACATTACTAAAAACTACGGAAGTTTTTAGTAATGCCATTAAGATGGAGTTCGGTGTTGATAAGTATGCGGTTATGCATGTACAACGGGGGAAGGTTGTAAATTTACCGAATTTACAACTTTCTGAGATAATAACTCTCAGATCTCTCTCCGAGACCGAAACATACAGATACCTAGGTATGTCAGAGTCATTGGGTATAGCGGTAGAGGACATTAAGAAATCGGTGAAAGAACGTTTTTTTGGCCGCCTGACAAAAGTTCTTAACAGTTTTTTGTCCGGCGGTAACAAAATGCGGGCTTTCAACGGTTGGGTAATGCCTTTATTGTTGTACTCCTTTGGCATACTTAGGTGGACTCAAACGGAACTAGACGCCCTGGATAGGCGATTCCGTCAACAACTGACATTGCATCGAATGTTACACCCACGATCTTCTGTCATGAGACTGTACATTCCACGGAAGTTGGGGGGTCGAGGATTTTTAAATGCCAAGAACCTCCATAACCGTGAAGTGTGCAGTCTGAGGAATTACTTCCTACAGAATGGGTGTGGCATTCATTGCGATGTTGTGATGGTTGACAAGGGCCTGACACCTCTTTCCTTGGCTAACGAAAACTGGCGTAAACCAAAGGTGTTAAGTACTAAAGACCGTAAGGACGTATGGAAGAGCAAGGAGCTACACGGGCGGTTCTACCGAGTCTTAACAGGACCCGATGTAGACCTGCCCGCATCGGTGAACAGGCTACGTTTCGGTGACCTCTTTGGGGAAACTGAAGGTTTTGCCTGTGCAATTGCAGATGAAGTTATTAAGACGAACAACTATCGGAAATACATCATGAAGGACGGTACAATCGGTGTCGACGGTGAATCACTTCGCCACATCATTTCCGGTTGTTCGTATCTTGCTAACAGCGAGTACTTGCATAGGCACAATCAAGTAGCCAGGATCATCCATCAGCAACTTGCTCTTCAATACGGCCTTATTGAGTTCGAGGTACCATATTATAAGTACACACCAATGCCAGTTCTCGAGAATGGTCGTGCGTTGCTCTACTGGGACCGATCAATCATCACGGACAGGACTATTGTTGCCAATAGGCCTGATATCGTGTTGGTTGATCGGACCCAGCGTCGGGCAGTGCTCGTCGATATCGCCGTCCCGCATGACGAGAATCTCGTGAAGGCAGAGAAGGACAAACTTAGCAAGTACCTTGATCTGTCCTTCGAGATAACCGCCATGTGGGACGTAGACTCGACGATCATTGTGCCGATGGTCATTTCGGCTAACGGATTAATAGCGAAGAGTCTCGACCAACATCTCAAGAGACTCTCGTTAGATTGTTGGATCAAGAGTCAGATTCAGAAGGTTGTTATCCTCGACACGTGCCGTATTGTTAGGAGGTTTCTTAGTCTGTAGCCTCCACCGCCGGTAGTTTGGGTCCTACTCCGCTACTGGTGGGTCACTATTTTTTATATTTTTAAATGTATTTGTGTTTTTTATAAATCTATTTAAAAATATATAAAATAAGTATGTTAATGAATAAACAAAATAATAATAATAATGGCATGTAAGCTCAGCTGTTATTGTACCGATAGTCGTTTCCGTGCATGGACTGATCGCCAAGAGCGTCGACCAACACCTACAGAGGCTCTCGTTAGACGGTTGGATTAAGGGCCTGATGCAGAAGGCAGTGTTGCTCGATACGGCACGCATCGTGAGGAAATTCCTCTCTCTGGAGCCCTAACCACCGGTAGCTTGGTTCTTGTACCCGATGCCGGTGGGTCACTATTTTTTATATTTTTAAATATATTTGTATTTTTTATAGATTTATTTAAAAATGTATTGAATATGTAATTAAGTTAAATAAAGGAATAATAATAATATATATAATTTTATCGGGCTCTAAATGGGCCCGATGTTGACTCAACAGCATCGGTATCCTGGTTACGATTTGGTGATCTCGTCGGAGAAACTGAGGGTTTCATCTGTGCAATTACTGACGAAGTCGTGATGACGAACAACTATCGGAGATATATTGTAAAAGATGGTACGATTGACATCTGTCGGGCATGTCATCGTCCCGGAGAATCTTTAAGGCATATTATCTCTGGTTGTTCTCGTCTTGCGAATGGTGAGTATTTGCACAGACACAACCAAGTAGCCAGGATTATCCACCAGCAACTTGCTTTAAAGTATAACCTTGTCGACGTGGAGGTACCTTATTACAAGTATGTGC
The DNA here is from genome assembly GCA_963556515.1 of Nudaria mundana. Taxonomy (NCBI): domain Eukaryota; kingdom Metazoa; phylum Arthropoda; class Insecta; order Lepidoptera; family Erebidae; genus Nudaria; species Nudaria mundana. The sequence continues at coordinate 11,797,228 of OY748309.1, forward strand.
CCGACCCAGTTCTTGAGAACGGTCATGTCACATTGTATTGGGATCGATCTATTATCACTGATAGGACGGTTATAGCTAACAGACCTGATATAGTGATAATGGATCGATTAAAGCGCCTTGCAGTAATTGTCGATATCACTGTGCCACATGACGAGAATCTCGTGAAAGCAGAAAAAGATAAACAAATTAAATATTTGGACCTTGCTCACGAGATTGTCGACATGTGGGATGTGGATTCGGCGATTATTGTTCCGATAGTCGTATCTGCACATGGCCTAATAGCCAAGAGTCTCGACCTCCATCTACAGAGGCTCGCGTTAGGCAGCTGGGTCAAGGGCTTAATGCAGAAGGCGGTTCTGTTGAACACGGCCCGTATTGTGCGGAAGTTCCTATCTCTGGAGCCCTAACCACCGGTAGCTTGGTCCCTGTACTCGATACCGGTGGGTTACTGTTTTTTATATTTTTAAATGTATTTTTTTATAAATCTATTTAAAAATGTAATGAATATGTGGAATGTTTTAATAAAGAGAATAATAATAAATAATAATAATAATAAAAATAAAAACAAAAACACCGCTGACAGGCTGACGTCTTTCATATCGTTTTATATTGTAATTTAATTTTTTTTGGTGCATATTATTACAATAGATCAGTTTTCAGAATCATTTTACACCATTATAAATAGCTAATATATATCACACTTCAAAATTATAAGGAATAACAAGAAAAACAGAATAAATTATGAACACAACAATGATGACAATTTGAACAATTTGACAACTCCGACAATAAGAAATATGAACAAAATTTTTACATGAATTACAATTTAAGATCAAAAAGACGAAAAGCGGAAACAAACAACGCACAACTAAGATCTGCGCCCGTCTCAACCCCGTCGGCTGCCTCCTCCAGTACCTCTGAAAGTGACGAGTACGTCACTCCGAGATGTAGCAGTGCGTCGAGTGATGAGATTGGGCCCTCGACGCCGTCGCCACCAACACCTGCGCGACGGAGATGTCGACCACCACCGGCCAGCTTGGAGACCCAAGTGGGGCATGCCCCACTCTCAGTGGCTCCCGCTATCGATGGTGTAGTGCGTCGCATGAAGTGGACACCAATAATAAATGAACATGTCATGCGTGCGTACTATGAGGCCACAGGCGGGGAAACTAACCTGACAGCGTATCGTTCTAGGATGCTTCCTCTGTTTCAGGTTCTTCAACCGACAGTTACCGTTTCCGTTCAACGACTTTCGGATCAGGTGCGGGCTATCCAACGATGCAAATTGTTGGATCAATCTGTGCTTGATCGGCTGCGCCTGGATGTATTATCTACTCGTCCAACTCCTGTGTCAACGATGGCACCGTCGCCTGTAGCACAAACGGTTTCGATTAGTGCGACTTCAGTCGAGATTGCACTTGACACAGAAGATGATACAAGTGATATATCTATTCAGGTAAGTGAGCAATTAAGGAGTACTTTGGAGGATGTGATCTTACAGTATAGGTTTACACCTCAATCTAGACCACGTTTACCACGCTTGCCCACTCATAGGCGAAATCTGGCGTTGATGGGAGCCCTAAATGCATTGCTAGCTCCGTACCTACAGACTAGCAATGATTTGCTAGATACTCACTCGATCCTCTACTGTGGAGCTATTGGCGCTTGTCGTGTTGCACGCGTTAAATTCCCCGAAGTTAACCGTGCACCACGACCGGATGGTGTTCCTGCATGGCAGGCGAGAATCGAGCGACGTATCGGCACATTTAGGGCTCTCATTGCAAAGCTAATCTGCTTCAGCCGGGGAAATAATCGTCCCTGGGTCATGCGTTTTGTGGCTCAGGCATTTGCTGGGACTGGTATTAGTTCCCAGCAATACTTAACCAACGTCACGGAACGTATTGACTTTCTGAAGCAGAAAGTATATGCATGGGCAAGTCGTATTCGTCGTTATAGAGAGCGTGTGGATAGATACTGGCAGAATCGTATCTTCCAAAGCGATCAAAGGAAGGTGTACCGAGTGTGGGAGGGAACTAGGCAACGTTTGAGCGACGGGCAACTGCCAGATACTCACGCCATGAATCAATTTTGGCGTGACATATGGTCGGTGCCCGTCGAACATTCGGAGGGTAACTGGATCAGTGTTGTTGAGCGAGAATGCGATAACATCGAGCCCATGGAGTCTATTACAATAGACTCCGAAGACGTCAGTTGTGCAATGCGTACGGCACCGAACTGGAAAAGTCCTGGGCCGGACGGATTGCACAACTTTTGGATAAAGTGGGTTCATAGTTCGCATGAACGCTTGGCAACACAGTATCAAGAAGCCCTCGAGTTTGGTTCCTTACCCGCTTTCATGACCACTGGCATCACCTTCCTGCTCCATAAATCAGGTAGTACCACGGAACCTAAGAACTACAGACCTATCACTTGCTTACCTACCATCTACAAGCTCCTTACATCTATTCTGAGAACTAAAATAAACTCACATATAATGTCAAATAACATCTTAAATAGTGCTCAGAATGGATGTAGGGCTGGGTCACGTGGTACTAAGGAGCTACTCCTTATTGACATGGCCATTAGCCAACAGGTTAAGCGGAGTAAGGGCGCCCTCTCTACTGCCTGGATTGACTACAAGAAGGCCTATGATTCGGTGCCTCATTCATGGCTGGGGAGGATTTTAGAGTTGTATAAAATTAATCCGACTCTTAAATCCTTCTTAGTCTCGTGTATGAGGCAGTGGACCACAGTCCTTCGTCAACCAGATAGTGGTGAGTGCGCTTCTGGTCCGCGTGATTTGATTAGGATTGAGCGTGGTATATTCCAGGGCGACAGTTTGAGTCCATTGTGGTTCTGTTTAGCACTGAATCCACTTAGCACATTGCTGAAGGATTCAGGGCTAGGCTATCGGTTTCGTAGAGGGGGTGAGGTTATTTCTCACCTGATGTATATGGATGACCTCAAACTATTTACACTGAAACACCAAGATTTGGTGGCATTATTAAAAACTACGGAAGGTTTTAGTAATGCCATTAAGATGGAGTTCGGTGTTGATAAGTGTGCGGTCATGCATGTACAGCGGGGGAAGGTTGTAAATTCACCGAATTTACAACTTTCTGAGATAATAACTCTCAGATCTCTCACCGAGACCGAAACATACAAATACCTAGGTATGTCAGAGTCATTGGGTATAGCGGTAGAGGATATTAAGAAATCGGTGAAAGACCGTTTTTTTGGCCGCCTGACAAAAGTTCTTAATAGTTTTTTGTCTGGGGGTAACAAAATGCGGGCTTTCAACGGTTGGGTAATGCCTTTATTGTTGTACTCCTTTGGCATACTTAGGTGGACTCAAACGGAACTAGACGCCCTGGATAGGTGAGTCCATCAACAACTGACATTGCATCGAATGTTACACCCACGATCTTCTGTCATGAGACTGTACATTCCACGGAAGTTGGGGGGTCGAGGATTTTTAAATGCCAAGAACCTCCATAACCGTGAAGTGTGCAGTCTGAGGAATTACTTCCTACAGAATGGGTGTGGCATTCGTTGCGATGTTGTGATGGTTGACAAGGGCCTGACACCTCTCTCCTTGGCTAACGAGAACTGGCGTAAACCAAAGGTGCTAGGTACTGAAGACCGTAGGGACGTATGGAAGAGTAAGGAGCTACACGGGCGGTTCTACCGGGTCTTAACAGGACCCGACGTAGACCTGCTCGCTTCGGTGAACTGGCTGCGTTTCGGTGACCTCTTTGGGGAAACTGAAGGTTTTGCCTGTGCAATTGCAGATGAGGTTATCAAGACGAACAACTATAGGAAATATATCATTAAGGACGGTACGGTCGACATTTGTCGAGCATGCCACCGTCCTGGTGAATCACTTCGCCACATTATTTCCGGTTGTTCGTATTTTGCTAACACCGAGTACTTGCATAGGCACAATCAAGTGGCCAGGATCATCCACCAGCAACTTGCTCTTCAATACGGCCTTATTGAGTCCGAGGTACCGTACTATAAGTACACACCAGAGCCAGTTCTCGAGAATGGTCGTGCATTGCTCTACTGGGACCGACCAATCATCACGGACAGGACTATTGTTGCCAATAGGCCTGATATCGTGTTGGTTGATCGGGCTCAGCGCCGGGCGGTGCTCGTCGATGTCACCGTCCCACATGACGAGAATCTCGTTAAGGCAGAGAAGGACAAACTTTCTAAGTACCTCGATCTGACCTTCGAGATAACCGCCATGTGGGACGTAGACTCGACGATCATTGTCCCGATAGTCGTTTCGGCAAATGGACTAATAGCGAAGAGTCTCGATCAACATCTCAAGAGACTCTCGCTAGACTGTTGGATCAAGGGTCAGATACAGAAGGCTGTCGTCCTCGACACGGCACGCATCGTTAGGAGGTTTCTCAGTCTGTGACCTCTACCGCTGGTAGTTTGGGCCCTGCTCCGCTACTGGTGGTGGTCTGACATGGATTTTTTTATAATATTATATGTAATTTTTCATATGAATATTGTAAAAAAAATTATGTTAAGAGAATAATTTGAATGAGTATAAAAATAATAATAATAATAATAACAGACACGGCACGCATCGTTAGGAGGTTTCTCAGTCTGTGACCTCTACCGCTGGTAGTTTGGGCCCTGCTCCGCTACTGGTGGTGGTCTGACATGGATTTTTTTATAATATTATATGTAATTTTTCATATAAATATTGTAAAAAAAAAATATGTTAAGAGAATAATTTGAATAAATGAGTATAATAATAATAAAATAATAACCTGGCAACACTGCTACAAAACAGTCACATTTTTTTCTTGAGGAGCATTTATTAAAATATTTTACCTTTAATCTACAATAATACAAAAATATCATTCAAAACATAATAAAAGTACAAATATATATCTATTACAAAAAAAAACAGCATGAAGAAATCCGGAAAAAACACAAACATATATTTTATAAATTATAGTACACTTTGACACATTATGTCAGTGTAACAAACTGAAAATGATAATACGAAAATAAGATGAAAATCAAGAAAAAATATAATGTTGACAAGAGCTGGCGCCAAAAAAGCACATTTACCAACCCCGGACTTGTCGCACAGCTCCGCCTTACAGTCGTCGACAACTGTGACTACTGGTGAGGCGTCGAGCTCAAGCAGCGACGAGTTTTTCTCTCCGCCGACGTCGCCTCTACCTGTACGTCGGCAGGGGAGAGGCCGGCCACCGACTGGCTTGGGACCCCGAGGCCCTCCGGCTTCGATTATGGACCCCGCTACCGGTGGTAATGTGCACCGCATTCGATGGAACTTCGGTATGAATGAAAACGTGATGCGGGCATATTTTGTGGCTACAGAGGGGGGAACTAACCTCACTGCGTACCGTGTTCGCATGCTACCTCTGTTTCAGGTACTTGAACCAGATGTCAACGTATCGGCACAACGCCTATCGGATCAGGTGCGCGCCATACAACGCTGTCACCTGTTGGATGACGCTACACTTGAGAGACTACGCTTAGAAGTGTGTAGTAGTATCACGCCTTCTTCATTGCAATCATTACCTGTGCCATTACAAAGTAACCGTAATGAAATAACGCAAGAAAACGTCATCTCACATGTTGGTGAAGAAGTGAGTGATACTGCTATACCTGTAAGTACTCAATACAATGAGGAATTAAGGAGCGCTTTGGAGCGAGCGATTGGTGAGTTTTAATCTGTCCCTATTGAGTGTAGACCGCGGCTTCCGCGTTTGCCCACACATAAAAATGTGGCGCTAGTGTGTGCCCTAGACTCGATGTTAACATCGTTTTTTAACAACTGCAGAAACATTACTGATGCCCATTCCATTCTGTACTGTGCAGCTGTTGCAGTATGTCGAATAGCTGGTGTTAAATTTTTTAAACAAGAAACAGCTATTCGACCACAGCCTGCTGTACCAGCTTGGCAGTGCAGAATTGAACGGCGCATCAACGAGGCTAGGGTGCTCATTGGCAAGCTACACTGCTTCAGGACGGGCAATACACGCCCGAGAGTCATGCGCTTTGTGACCCGTGCATTCGTGGGAACTAATATTAGGCCCTGTGAATACTCTGTTCGGGTCACAGAGCGCATCGATTACCTGAAGCAGAAAGTTTATGCGTGGGCGAACCGCATAAGGCGGTACAAAAAAAGAGTGGACAGATACACTCAGAATCGCTTGTTCCAAAAAAATGAGAGGTGGGTATATAGAGGGTGGGAGCGACCTAACTCGGATGTGACTGATGGGAGCCTACCTGATGCTGTTTCTACAGTTAACTTCTGGAAAAGCATCTGGTCGACGCCCGTCAGTCATACACAGGATGCGTGGATTAGGGATGTTGAGCGGGCGTGTGAACCAATTCCAGCTATGGAACCTATAACCATATCTGAAGAAGATATTGGTTGTGCAGTTCGCTCGTTGCCAAATTGGAAATCTGCTGGACCGGACGGACTGCACAACTTTTGGTTAAAATGGTTCCGTAGCTCACACGCTTGCTTGGCATCTTGCTTCCAGTCATCCCTTGAGTCAGCGTCGCTTCCAGCTTTTATGACTACCGGAGTAACCCACCTCCTATACAAGTCTGGTAGTACCCCAAAAATTATAGACCTATAACTTGTCTACCTACCATATACAAACTTTTTACATCCATCCTGAGAGTAAAAATATATTCACATGTACAAAACAATAACATCTTGTCAATCTCTCAGAATGGATGTAAAAGTGGGGCACGTGGTACGAAAGAGCTCCTTATTGGGGTCTCTATGCACCTTTTTGGGGTCATGTATGGGACAATGGAGTACGGTTCTTGTTTATCCGGGGTGTCGTCAGGTTTTAGGAGGTGGTGTACCAATAGGGATTGAGAGAGGTATATTCCAGGGTGATAGTCTGAGTCCGTTGTGGTTTTGTCTAGCACTGAATCCTCTCAGTACGTTACTAGAGGGTTCAGGGTTAGGCTATCGGATGCGCAGAGCGGGTCAAATTTTGTCCCACCTTTTTTACATGGATGACATAAAGTTATTTGCCCCTAATGGCCCCGATTTGATGGCTTTGCTAAAAGTTACTGAAACTTTTAGTAAGGCCATTAGTATCGAGTTTGGGGTAGATAAGTGTGCGGTCATGCATGTAAAAAGGGGCGGGATTGTGGAATCTGAAGGAGTCAATCTTTCAGATTTCACACGATTTGGGTCGCTCTCCGCAACCGAAACCTACAAATATCTAGGTATGTCTCAAGCTCTGTGTATTGCTGAGACTGACATGAAACAGAAGTTGCAGGATCGTTTCTTTGGCCGCCTAAAAAAAATACTGAAAAGTCTTTTATCAGGCGGTAACAAGGTGCGTGCTGTCAACGGCTGGGCCATGCCAGTCTTAGTATACTCTTTTGGCATACTTAGATGGACTCAGACGGAGTTAGAAGCTCTGGATAGGAAGGTGCGTTGTCTATTGTCTTCATATCGAATACACCACCCACGTTCGTCAGTAATGAGGTTGTATATACCACGGAAATGTGGGGGTCGAGGATTTTTAAATGCCAAGACTCCATAACCGTGAGATATGCAACCTTAGAGAGTATTTCCTACAGGTGGACGTGGATGTGCATCGAGATGTTGTGGCAATAGACAACGGACTGACCCCGCTGTCCCTTGCGAAAGAGAACTGGCGCAAACCTGTAATATTAAGTGTATCTGATCTGAAGGAAATATTGAAGAGCAAGGAACTGCATGGTCGATTTTATCGGGCTCTAAATGGACCCGATGTTGATTCAATAGCATCGGTATCCTGGTTACGATTTGGTGATCTCTTCGGAGAAACTGAGGGTTTTATCTGTGCAATCACTGACGAAGTCGTGATGACGAATAACTATCGGAGATTTATTGTCAAAGATGGGACGCTAGACATTTGTCGGGCATGTCTTCGTCCCGGAGAGTCTTTAAGACATATTATCTCTGGTTGTTCCCGTCTTGCGAACGGTGAGTATTTACACAGACACAACCAAGTAGCCAGGATTATCCACCAGCAACTTGCTTTAAAGTATAACCTTGTCGACGTGGAGGTACCTTATTACAAGTATGTGCCCGACCCAGTTCTTGAGAACGGTCATGTCACATTGTATTGGGATCGATCTATTATCACTGATAGGACGGTTATAGCTAACAGACCTGATATAGTGATAATGGATCGATTAAAGCGCCTTGCAGAAATTGTCGATATCACTGTGCCACATGACGAGAATCTCGTGAAAGCAGAAAAAGATAGCAAATTAAATATTTAGACCTAGCTCACGAGATTGTCGACATGTGGGATGTTGATTCGGCGATTACTGTTCCGATAGTCGTATCTGCGCATGGTCTAATAGCCAAGAGCCTCGACCTCCACCTACAGAGGCTCGCGTTAGGCAGCTGGGTCAAGGGCTTGATGCAGAAGGCGGTTCTGTTGAATACGGCTCGTATTGTGCGGAAGTTCCTGTCTCTGGAGCCCTAACCACCGGTAGCTTGGTCCCTGTACCCGATGCCTCTGGGTTACTGTTTTTTTATATTTTTAAATGTAGTTTTTATAAATCTATTTAAAAATGTAATAAATATGTGTTAAGTGTTAATAAAGAGAATAATAATAATAATAATAATAATTTAACCTGGCAACCCTTGAAATCATCTAACATCATTTTTCATCTTAAAATTATTTTAATATTTTTATTTACTTGTACAATCTAAATTTTTACAATAATTACATATTACATAGCAAGATTCGCAATAAATTTATAAATCACGTATACAAACTATAATTATAATCAAGATAAAGAAATATTACCTACCAAAAATTGCAAAGATGTTTGGCATATGTCACTTTAAGAAAATGGTAAACGAATATAGACAATCTCAAGAAATCGATGGATGATAATTAAGGATAATGCTGACAAGAGCAAAAGCCAGACAGACACAAAGTGCACTAATACCAACCCCGGACCCGCCGCATAGCTCCGCCTCCCACTTGCCGGAAACTTTGGCTACTAGTGAGGCGTCGAGCTCTAGCAGCGACGAGTATTTCTCTCCACCGACGTCGCCTCCACCTGTACGTCGGCAGGGGAGAGGCCGGCCACCGACTGGCTTGGGACCTCGACGCCCCCCGGCTTCGATTAGGGACCCCGCTACCGGTGGTAATATGCACCGCATGCGATGGACTTCTTCCATAAACGAAAATGTCATGCGGGCATACTATGCGGCTACAGAGGGAGGAATTAACCTCACAGCGTATCGTGTACGGATGCTTTCTCTGTTTCAGGAACTTGAACCAACTGTCAGCGTATCAGCACAACGTCTATCGGATCAAGTACGGGTTATACAGCGTAGCCATATGTTAGATAACGCCGTGCTTGAGAGGCTTCGCTCAGATTTACAGGATAATCCTGGTATCACATTATCTACATCATCAAGTACACCTGTACCAACTAATACTCCACAATGTCCCACTGATGATGATCTATTGGATACCAGGGTTACAGATGTAAGTACTCATTGCAATGTACAATTAGGGAGCGCTTTGGAATGTGCACTGAGGGAATATCGAAACGTAACACCTACCGAAAGACCTTGTCTACCGCGTTTGCCTACGCATAAGAAAAATATAGCCCTAATGTGTGCTCTGGATTCATTACTGTCATCCTATTTTGACGGTAGTGAAAATCTCGGTGATACACATTCAATTCTGTACTGTGGAGCTGTGGCAGCATGTCGAGTAGCAAATATTAAGTATTTAAACAGTGATAAAGCTACTCGACCGAAATATGTTGCACCAGCTTGGCAGTGTAGGATTGAACGTCGTATTACCGAGACCAGGGTACTCATTGGGAAACTCATTTGCTTTAGGTCGGGCAATAGTCGACCTAGAGTGATGCGCTTTGTGAGCCGGGCGTTCTTGGGGACCAATATTAGACCCCAAGAATTTGCTTCTCGGGTCACAGAGCGTATCGACTACCTAAAGCAAAAAGTTTATGCGTGGGCAAATCGTATTAAAAGATATAAGAAAAGAGTAGACCGGTATTCCCAAAACCGCACGTTCCAAAGAGATGAAAGATGGGTATACAGAGATTGGGAACGATCTGATTTTAATGTGATTGACATGCATCGGCCAAATGATGATAGTACCGTTGCATTTTGGAGTGGCATTTGGTCGGTCCCTGTCGATCACATAGAGGATGGATGGATGCACGATGTTGACCGTCTATGTGAACCAATTAAAACTATGGAACCAATAAATATCACAGAAAATGATATCACCAATGCAGTCCGTCTGTTACCAAACTGGAAATCTGCAGGACCAGACGGGCTGCATAACTTTTGGATAAAATGGTTCCGAAGTTCGCATGGACGGTTGGCATTTCAATTCCAATCATCTTTGGAATCAGGATCGCTTCCCGATTTTCTTACCACTGGTATGACCCATCTCTTATACAAATCTGGTAGTGCCATAGAGCCTAAAAATTATAGACCAATTACGTGTCTACCAACGATCTAAAAGCTTCTAACATCTATTTTGAGACAAAAGATATCATCCCACATAAATGACAAACACATCATGTCAATCTCTCAAAATGGATGTAGAAGTAGGGCTCGTGGCACTAAAGAGCTCCTAATTATGGATATGATTATTAGCCAACAGGTACGCCGTAACCACAAGGATTTGGCGACATGCTGGATAGATTACAAGAAGGCTTATGACTCTGTGCCTCATACATGGCTTCGGAGGGTGCTGGAGTTGTATAAGATTGATGCAACTCTATGTACCTTCTTATGGGCATGTATGGGGCAATGGAAGACAGTCTTGTGCTATTCAGGGTGTCGACGAACTTGTGGTAATGGTGGACCGATAAAAATCGAACGTGGTATATTCCAGGGCGATAGTCTGAGTCCATTATGGTTTTGTCTGGCCCTGAACCCTCTTAGCACTTTGCTGGAGAATTCAGGCCTAGGGTATCGGTTGCGGAGGGATGGTCAGGTTTTATCTCACCTTCTCTACATGGATGATTTGAAATTACTTGCCCCAAACAATCACCAACTGATGGCACTACTAAAGGTAACAGAAACCTTTAGTAGCTCTATCAGAATGGAGTTTGGCGTGGACAAGTGTGCGATCATGCATGTAAAGAAGGGTGAGGTAGTGGAGTCCGAAAGAACACAACTTTCGGATTCGACTCAACTTAGGTCTCTTTCCGCAACCGATACTTATAAATACCTGGGTATGTCACAAGCGTTGGGCATTTTAGAGACTGCTATGAAACAATCATTGAGAGAACGCTTCTTTGGCCGCCTGAGAAAAGTACTTAATAGTCTTTTATCGGGCGGTAACAAGGTGCGAGCCTACAATGGTTGGGTCATGCCAGTCTTGATGTACTCGTTTGGCATACTCAGATGGACTCAGACAGAACTTGACGCTCTGGATAGAAAAGTCCGTACACTACTCACTACATACCGAATGCATCATCCGCGTTCATCTGTAATGAGATTGTACATACCGCGGAAGTGTGGGGGCCGTGGCTTTCTTAATGCTAAGACCCTTCACAACCGTGAGGTGTGCAATCTCAGGGAATACTTCCTGCAGATGGACGAGGATTTGCATCGTGATGTTGTTGCTGTAGACAATGGACTGACCCCGCTCGGTTTGGCTAAAGAGAACTGGCGCAAACCTGTGATACTGAGTACTAATGACCGCATGGATGTATGGAAGAGTAAAGAGCTACATGGACGCTTTTATCAGGCCCTACACGGACCTGATATTGATTTTAAATCATCTATATCCTGGCTACGATTCGGAGACCTATTTGGTGAAACCGAAGGTTTTGTCTTTGCAATTATGGACGAAGTTGTTATGACGAAGAACTACCGGAGGTATATTCTGAAGGATGGTACGGTGGACATATGTCGGGCATGCCACCGTCCCGGTGAATCCCTTAGACACATTATATCTGGTTGTTCCAGTCTGGCCAACGGAGAGTATTTGCATAGACATAACCAAGTAGCTAGTATCGTCCATCAACAGCTTGCTCTGAAGTACAAACTCGTGGATTCAGAAGTGCCATATTACAAGTATGTGCCTGACCCAGTTCTCGAAAATGATCATATCACATTGTACTGGGACCGATATATTATCACGGACAGGACTATTGTTGCAAATAGGCCTGATATAGTGATAGTAGATCGGTAAGAGCGCCGTGCAATAATAGTTGATATTACTATTCCGCATGATTGCAATCTCGTGAAAGCGGAAAAAGACAAACAAGTAAAGTACTTGGATTTGGCCCACGAGATTGTCGACATGTGGCATGTAAGCTCAGCTGTTATTGTACCGATAGTCGTTTCCGTGCATGGACTGATCGCCAAGAGCCTCGACCAACACCTACAGAGGCTCTCGTTAGACAGTTGGGTCAAGGGGCTGATGCAGAAGGCAGTGTTACTCGACACGGCACGCATCGTGAGGAAATTCTTGTCTCTGGAGCCCTAACCACCGGTAGCTTGGTCCTTGTACTCGATACCGGTGGGGCGCTATTTTTTATATTTTTAAATATATTTGTATTTTTTTTTATAGATTTATTTAAAAATGTACTAAATATGTATCAAGTTAAATAAAGGAAATAATAATAACAATAATAATAATCTTAATACACTCACATCCAAATTAGAAAGTTGCGCACTAAAGGTGCGCACCAAAAACGTGACACGTTTTCGTTACTTGTTAGTAGGTTTTACCCCTCGGATTTTTCTCATACCGGGCGCCTTATATATGAAAATCGATTCTTAAGGAGTAAACTCCAAAAAGAAATGAACATAAATCACAAAAAATTTAAAGACCAAAAAGATATTAAAATTGATTCAGTTTTTGCTAAGAATTCATCATTTGTCGAGAATTGGCGTGGCAAAGGTAATACTAAAAAATCATCTACGATGAAACATACTCGTACTTTCAGAAAAATACCCATATTGATGAATGGTTCATTAGTGAAAGCGTTAGATGGCATAACATCTGTCAATACGTGTGCATTCGATGCCTTTTCTCAATCAATAGCCATAGGATTGGTAGATGAATTTCAGCTTAATGTAAAAATCAATAATACAAATAATAATATGTTCTTTGATTTTATTAAAAAACTTGTAAGTAATAATACTAAATGTGATGATATTTATAAAATGCGTAATGCCATAGTAAATAATCATTTTAGATTAACATCAGTGGCAAACCAAAATCAAATACAGTGCGAATGTAATATTGCTTATATTGTAGAAAATGTTGTCAATGATATATTTTATAGTGCAGAGATTATCAGGTCTTGTACAAACTGTAATTGTCTTAGTAATACCATTAGAAGGAAATGTGGGTTTATTCCTTTAGATTTAAACATTATTAAACACCAAGGCATTGGAGGGTTAAATGCTTCTGCGGAAGCTATTTTGAATAATATTTTTTTGGCTCAATGTAGTATAGCTTTAGGTTGTAATGGTATAAAAACAGAAGAGTACTCTCTTACCAATACAATATTTTTTGAGATGTCTACTGATGAAAAAAATAACTTGCACGAAATTCCTTATCAGTTAAAATTGGACGGCAAATATTACAGAATTCTTTCAGTCATTGATTTTATCCCTCCAGTATGTGGAAATATTGACCACTACAGGACAAATTGTTTGAGTTCCGGGAAAGTGGAGTTGTTATGATGATGTGAAAAGTAGAGTTACCATTAGCCAGACGTTTGTTATACCACACTGTTTAATTTACGCTCTAAAATAATTGATTAATATTATAATTCGTCTTGAAGCTAAAATGATGTTAATAATTATGATGATGATTAATAGTATAATATAATTATAACTAAGCAATTAAAACTGGAATAACTAACCATACGAGGGTGGATTGAAAAGTAGTCGGCCTAACACTGATCCATTTAGTTCTAAAAATCAAATCTGCCTACATTATTTAGTTCAGTTCAGTTAATTGTGTGAAGTTTGAAACGTGTGCGATAATTAGTTTTAATTTTATAAATATATTAACAAAGCAATCTGACATCATTTTCGCAAATGGAGCAAATCGAGCAGCGTGCCGTCATTAAGTACCTCCATAAGAAAGGGCTGTCATCAAAAGCCATCCATGATGATATGGTCAGTACATTAGGGGATTGCGCTCTTTTTTTTTATGAATAAATTTGAGTGCGTTTGACCGCAATCTTACCTGATGTTAAGTAACGATGCGGTCTAAGATGAAGCACGCAAACTCAAATAATGCCTATTTACTCTTGCCTTGAAAATCCCAAGATTATATGTATCGGGAAACAATGACGCTGGAAGGGAATTCCATTCCTTTGCGGTTCGCATGATGAAAGAAGAAGCGAATCGAGAGGTACGAAGAGGTGGTATATCGACCACATACGGATGGTATCTCAGACCACGCCTTGATGTCCGATGATGGAAGCGCTTGAAGGCGCGATGATGAAGGCGCTCTTTCATATTCATCCGTCAAAAAATGGATAGCAGGATTCAAGCCTGGTAGAGAGAGTGTGAAAGACGAACCCCGCTCTGGAAGGCCTTTGACGTCCACTACTGACAAAAATGTTAAAAAATACTCGACTTAATTATGGGGTCTCCCAGCAGCATTGCCCAGCAGATTGAAAATTAGAGAGATAGCCGAGATAATCTCTGCCGTTTGTCCCAGTATGAATATATAGATACTCATAATTAGCGTTGACAATAGCAAATAAAACAACGATATAGTACGACTTGTAATTGAAGTAGTAGGAGCCACTGTTCGGAGGTTGTTTAATGGCAATATGTTTGCCATCCATTGCGCCTAAGCAATGTTCAAAGTTCCACATATCTGCGAAACCACGTGTAACTCCAACCAATCCTCAGTAGTCGACGGAAACTGTAACATAAAAGCAAATATTTATTGACATTTTAATTTTCAGATAACTGAGCCTCCTAGTCCAAGCGTTTCATCGGATCAATCTACATATACCGTAAAAAATAAAAATACAACTATAAACCTAGCTCAAAAAAAGCTAGGTTTTTAGACATCGCCAGCAACGAACTGCAGCAACGTTGTAAGGAGCAAGCGTTTGGAGACAGCGTTGCTCAAGACCTCGAGCGCATGGAAGACTTACAAGTAATCATAGCAAAAAAAATGATCTCCGAAATTCTGTATAATGGCAGAATGGGCGTTTTAAATGTTAATTCGAGCATATCTGTTCTGTTGAACAGATATGCTCGAATTAACATTAATGGATGGATTACGTTGAAAATGAAAAATATATTTCATTTATTATGTATTTATTTTCTTGGTTAGGCCGATTACTTTTCAATCCACCTTCGTACCAATTATATTTTTAATTACAACCATAGACAGAACCCTTCCTTCCTTTCAAGATTTAGATTTTACCTCATAAAAATAAACTATAAGGTAAGAAATATTACAGTCAAATCAGGTAACTTTGGACCACTTTATGAATATTTTCAGTCACTGCTTTTAGGATTATATTATTTCGGTTAAAAGAACAGTTTGCTCTGTGATCTGGATAGTCTGTGGTTATTACACCGATAAAAAAAAAATTAGTGGAGAAGTCTATGATAATCGCTGATTTTTAATTCAGGTCCAAAGTTACATTGATTTTGAGGAAACTTTGAGTCATCATAAATATTGTTGTGAAAATTCGTGTTTTATGCAAATTTTAGAGCACAGGGCAATATTGTACTATGCTTAAATGAACAAAGATGACATTTTTACACTTACTCTCTACCTATCCTATAAGCTCCGCCCTCCTAAACCTAAACCCAAAATCCTTTGTATGCAGCTCAACAGGCTGCGCGAGGATGCCGATAACATTGAATGGACCCCTCTCGTTGCAGCAGAATGTGTTGATGAAAAAGTTAACATTTTGACAAATAAGTTAATCAGTCTTTATGATACTCATGCGCCTGTACGTGCTGTTAAGATCCGGCCCTTGCCGGCCCCCTGGCTTACACCGGAGATTAAGGCCTTAATCGTCAAAAAAGCGTCGGCTAAGTCAAGATACAAATCTCGCCCTACAAATACCAACCATGAAAAATATGTCGCAATACGAAATCTCTGCAGTAAGGTGTGTAGGAAAGCCCAACGCCAACATGTTCATAAATCGGTCGAGAATGACGACCCAGCAAAAATTTGGAAATTACTCAAGACTTTGGGGGTTGGAAAAACAAATAGAGTAAATAAATCTAATTCTAATAAAATCGACATCAATCTGTTAAATCAACACTTCTCTTCCTCATCTACCATTGATTTGACCCGAAAAAATGGTACTTTACAATATCTTTCTTCACTTCCGAAACCCGCTTATCCACCGTTCTTTTTTAATCAACTATCTCCTTGTGATGTTAGAAAGTGTATTATGTCTATAAGTTCCAATGCCGTCGGCAGTGATAACATTAGCCGTAACATGATTCTGCCGATCCTGGACGAAATTCTTCCTACCTTGTGTCACATCCTAAATTATTCCCTTACCTGCACTGTGTTCCCGAAGGTTTGGAAGGAGGCACAAATCATTCCACTACCTAAAAAATCTAACCCTACCTCCTTTTCTGAGTACCGACCCATCTCTATCTTGCCTTTCCTATCCAAGGTGTTGGAACGGCTGGTGTACAATCAGTTAAGTTCCTTCCTCAACCTAAACAGCCTTTTAGATCCTTTTCAGTCCGGGTTTCGTCCAGGTCACAGCACGGCCAGTGCTTTGATCAATGTTACGGATGATATTAGAATTGGTATGGAAAATGGGAATCTTACCGTACTCTCCTTACTAGATTTCAGCAATGCATTTAACACGTTGGATTTCCGTATCCTCTTGGGCATTTTGCACTCCATTAACATATCTCCAACAGTAGTTGATTGGTTTCAGAGTTACTTGTTTGGCCGCCGACAGCGTGTACGTTATGATGATTTTTTCTCAGATTGGTGTGATACAACTGTCGGCGTACCGCAAGGAGGCGTTCTCTCTCCGTTACATTTCGCAATATTCATAAACTCTATCTCTAAATCACTACTTTCTTTCTACCACCTTTATGCAGACGATTTACAAATATACATGCAGGCACCAGTGGAGGAGTTGAGTGAAGCGTTCTCCATTATTAATGACGACCTAGTGCAGATTTGCGAATGCAGTAAGCGTTATGGGTTGACTGTAAATCCCTCTAAAACACAGGTCATTGTTATTGGGAGCTCTAGAATGATGGCTCGAGTTGTATATGTATGCATAGTATTTGACGGTGTTACATTACCTCTAAGTGACAGTGTTAAGAATCTAGGTGTACGACTGGCAATACTTTGTCATGGAATCCTCAAATGTGTAAGTAAGTAAGTAAGTAAGTAAGCATTTATTTGCATAAAACAGGTGTAGTACAGGTGTCTAAAACGTTTTATAGTGCGCTGCTTTATAGCCTAGAATAGACATGCAAATTTTAGTTACAATGACAAAAATATCAAAAATATCAAGAATGTCAAAAATACAAGCAAAAAATAATGAAAAAATTAAAATTATACAATATTATTAGATATAAATGTCAATGGCTATTATGTCAAATTATAATTCTACAAAGTCAAGTTTATGTCAGCAAGTTAGGTCAAGTTTAATAATCATCTAAGTAATTTAATCGTAGTTAACACACTATTAAAATTTTCAAATATACTTAATGTCATATTCAGCTAAATACATAGGTATACATATTAATTTCACTATAGTTTATCTTGTATGAAATCTTTTACACTATAGTAACATTTGTCAAGAAGTAGTATTTTTAGACGTTGCTTGAAAGCAAATAAGTCTGACTCTTTTATACTACTGGGTAACTTATTAAATATTTTAGGTGCCATGGCAAAAACACTGTCGTGCATTAAAGTTGTATTAGCCTTACATAAGCAAAGTCGGCTTTTATCTCTTTGTGCTCGTCCAGATGCGTTAGAAGCTAATACAAATAAACCTGGATTGCCCTTGACAAAAACAGCTATTTCATAAATGTAAATAGAGGGCAGGGTCAGAATATTATAATTTTTAAAATAAGGCAAGCAGCTATCGGTTACTTTTAATGAGAATGTGTGAGGTGAGTCGCAAGATTTTTGCATCAATGGGTTCCTTACGCCAGTTACGTAATTTTTTGCCAACAGCCACCAGAATTGCACTAGCACAGTCTATCCTTCTTCCCATTCTCGACTACGCAGATGTCAGCTACCTCGATGTCACAGAGGAGCAACATTAAACTTGAGCGCCTCCAAAATATTAGTATCAGGTTCATATTTGGCCTACGCAAATATAACCACATATCCGAATATCGCAAAACGCTCGGGTGGCTTCCTATTCGCCTTCGCCGGAATACTCATATTCTTTCCGTTCTTTTCAATGTTTTGTTGAATCCATGTACCCAACTTATTTAAAAGAACGCTTTACGTTCCTTCATGACACACATTCGAGGTCCTTGCGGTCATCGGAGTTCCTGGTATTAGCAATGCCCGAACATTCAACCAGTTTTTACCACAAATCGTTCACCGTGCAGGCTGTCCGTTTATGGAATTCTCTACCCGTGTCAATCCGACGTGCACAAACTATTGCTTTGTTCAAGAGAATGGTCAATGATCACTATTTGAGCGCTTAGACGCCGTTATTTGTTGTCTCATTACTATGCATCTGTACAGACGCTACATATTTATAGTCCATAAATATATTTTACATATAGTAGTGTATGTAAGTTTATGGTATGTATTTATGTGTATATTATCATGTATTTATTTATATGTATGCACTTATATCTATGTATTTTATGTAAGTATGTGAATTTTTGTTTTTCCCAAGAAACTATTTATAATTTTCTCCACCAATGCCTACCCTTGTGGTTATTTTAAATTCTATTCTTTCTACTTGTCCATCCAAAGGTTGCCTGTAAGAAATCACTTTTTAGTGATAAGGCCGCCATTTGTACATGTTTAACTTGAATATTTTGTTATATATGTTGTATTGGTGTACAAATAAAGTTTTATTCTTTTCTATTCTATTCTATTCTTAGTAAACAATATGTTGTCAAATAAAAATAAAACACATGCCCTAAAAGTCGTCAATAAGTTGAAGGCATATGGATTAAAGGATCAAGATACAAGATATAAAATGCTTTTATATGTTTTTTTTTTAAATAAAACTTTACTGTTTAAATGGTATAAAAATATATATATTTTCAGCTTTCGATACATATATAACTTGCTATGCTTATTACTAAATAGGAGGTAATGACTAATACAGAGATCAAAATAATGGACAAGCTTTGACTTTTGTCTCAGTCTTATTGCAGCAGTCTTAATGCCTCGAACACAATTTCACATAAGGATATGTATGTTTACTTAATCAAAAAAATCTAATTATAATTGGAACACAACAAAGAACATGGGCTTCATTTCCTTACATCTATTCTCCCCACTCCATAGACAAGAAGTCATCATCAATGTAAATGATTTTGCCCCTTTTAGAAATTTTGTCATCTCTAAGCACTTTAATAATATTTTTTTTTTTTTTTTTTAATAATAAATCTTTTATTTTCGTTTCTTACATGCTATTCATTGAAATGTGGATTGTAGTTAGGTCTGGTTTATCTGGCCAGATCCATCCTCCGTCCAAGTTTTTATTTAGACAGCTGACATGGAACGTAGAAGTTCCACTTATATTTCTTATTAATCTAGGGAACAAGGTACCTTCATCCTTATAATAATAATAATAATAACTGGCAACTCTGAACGTCTCATACATCATTTTCATTTTCATTCTTAAAATATTTTAATATTTTTATTTATATATTATTACCTAAATTTATACAATTACTTCAGATTTCATAATAATATCAGCAAAAAGTCAATACATAAAGGATTTTATAATATTTTAGAACTTTAGAACAATAAACATAGTCTACAAAATATGCAACGAAGATTTGACACATGTCATTCAATGAATTCAAAAATATCAACATCACATTCAATATTATGGCCAAACAATATTAAGTGATTGTGAGATGCAAACAAGAGCCAGAAGCAGAAATGCGCAAATAACACCCCCGGACTCGTCACTAAACTCCGCCTCGCAGGCACCGGACCGCACATCGCTGACACAGGTGCTCGCTGAGGCGTCGAGCTCTTCAAGTGACGAGTATTTCTCTCCGCCGACGTCGCCAACACCTGTACGCCGGCGAGGGAGAGGCCGGCCACCGAGCAGTTTGGGGCCCCGAAGCCTACCAGCTTCGAGTAGGGTCCCCACTACCGGTGGTATTGTGCACCGCATGCGATGGACTTCATCCATCAATGAAAACGTCATGCGGGCATATTATGAGGCTACAGAAGGGGAAACCAACCTGACTGCGTACCGTTCAAGGATGCTTCCTTTGTTTCAGGCTCTTGAACCAACAATGACCGTTGCCGTCCAGCGACTATCGGATCAAGTGCGGGCTATCCAACGATGCAAGTTGTTGGATCAACCTGTGCTTGATCGACTACGCCTGGAAGTGTTATCTACTCGACCAGCTCCAGCGTCAACGAGAGCACCGTCATCTGCTACACACACGGTTGCAACTAGTGCCACTTTAGTTGATACCGTGCTCGACGTGGGAGATGATACGAGTGATATATCTGTCCAGGTAAGCGAGCAATTAAGGAGTACTTTAGAAGATGTGATCTCTCAATATAGGTTTGCACCTAATTCTAGACCACGGCTACCACGCTTACCCATGCATAGACGAAATCTGGCGTTGATGGGAGCCCTGAATGCGTTGCTAGCTCCGTACTTACGGACTAGCAATGATTTGCTCGATACCCACTCGATTCTTTACTGTGGAGCTATTACCGCTTGTCGTGTTGCACGCGTTAAATTCCCTGAATTTAACCGTGCACCACGATCGGGTGGTGTGCCCGTATGGCAGGCAAGAATCGAGCGACGTATCGGCACATTTAGGACTCTCATTGCGAAGCTTATCTGTTTTAGCCGGGGAAATAGTCGTCCCCGGGTCATGCGTTTCGTGAGTCAGGCATTCGCTGGGACCGGTATTCGTCCCCAGCAATACTTAACCAATGTCACGGAACGTATTGACTTTCTGAAACAGAAAGTGTATGCATGGGCAAGCCGTATCCGTCGTTATAGAGAGCGTGTAAATAGATACTGGCAAATCAGGTAGTACCACGGAACCTAAAAACTATAGACCTATCACTTGCTTACCTACCATCTACAAGCTCCTTACATCCATTCTGAGAAGTAAATTAAATTCACACATAATGTCTAACAATATTTTAGATAGCGCTCAGAATGGATGTAGGGCTGGGTCACGTGGTACTAAGGAGTTACTCCTTATTGACATGGCCATTAGCCAACAGGTCAAGCGGAGTAGGGGCGCCCTCTCTACTGCCTGGATTGACTACAAGAAGGCCTATGATTCGGTGCCTCATTCATGGCTGAGGAGGATTTTAGAGTTGTATAAAATTAATCCGACTCTTAAATCCTTCTTAGTCTCGTGTATGGGGCAGTGGACCACAGTCCTTCGTAAACCAGGTAGTGGTGGGTACGCCTCTGATTCGCATGACTTGATAAGGATTGAGCGTGGTATATTCCAGGGCGACAGTTTGAGTCCATTGTGGTTTTGTTTAGCACTGAATCCACTTAGCACATTGCTGAAGGATTCAGGGCTAGGCTATCGGTTTCGTAGAGGGGGTGAGGTTATTTCTCACCTGATGTATATGGATGACCTCAAACTATTCACACCAAAGCACCAAGATTTAGTGACATTATTAAAAACTACGGAAGTTTTTAGTAATGCCATTAAGATGGAGTTCGGTGTTGATAAGTGTGCGGTTATGCATGTACAGCGGGGGAAGGTTGTAAATTCACCGAATCTACAACTTTCTGAGATAATAACTCTCAGATCTCTCACCGAGACCGAAACATACAAATACCTAGGTATGTCAGAGTCATTGGGTATAGCGGTAGAGGATATTAAGAAATCGGTGAAAGAACGTTTTTTTGGCCGCCTGACAAAAGTTCTTAACAGTTCTTTGTCCGGTGGTAACAAAATGCGGGCTTTCAACGGTTGGGTGATACCTTTATTGTTGTACTCCTTTGGCATACTTAGGTGGACTCAAACGGAACTAGACGCCCTGGATAGGCGAGTCCGTCAACAACTGACATTGCATCGAATGTTACACCCACGATCGTCTGTCATGAGACTGTACATTCCACGGAAGTGGGGGGGTCGAGGCTTTTTGAATGCCAAGAACCTCCACAACCGTGAAGTGTGCAGTCTCAGGGATTATTTCCTACAGAATGGATGTGACATTCATTGCGATGTTGTGAAAGTTGACAAGGGCCTTACACCTCTTTCCTTGGCTAACGAGAACTGGCGTAAACCAAAGGTGTTAAGTACTGAAGACCGTAAGGACGTATGGAAGAGCAAGGAGCTACACGGGCGGTTCTACCGAGTCTTAACAGGACTCGATGTAGACCTGCTCGCATCGGTGAACTGGCTGCGTTTTGGGGACCTCTTTGGGGAAACTGAAGGTTTTGCCTGTGCAATTGCAGATGAGGTTATCAAGACGAACAACTATCGGAAATACATCATGAAGGACGGTACGGTCGACATTTGTCGAGCATGCCACCGTCCTGGTGAATCACTTCGCCATATTATTTCCGGTTGTTCGTATCTTGCTAACACCGAGTACTTACATAGGCACAATCAAGTAGCCAGGATCATCCACCAGCAACTTGCTCTTCAATATGACCTTATTGAGTCTGAAGTACCGTACTATAAGTACACACCAGTGCCAGTTCTTGAGAATGGTCGTGCATTGCTCTACTGGGACCGATCAATCATCACGGACAGGACTATTGTTGCCAATAGGCCCGATATCGTGTTGGTTGATCGGACCCAGCGTCGGGCAGTGCTCGTCGATGTCGCCGTCCCGCATGACGAGAATCTTATTAAGGCAGAGAAGGACAAACTTAGTAAGTACCTTGATCTGTCCTTCGAGATAACCGCCATGTGGAACGTAGACTCGACGATCATTGTCCCGATGGTCGTTTCGGCAAACGGACTAATAGCTAAGAGTTTCGATCAACACCTCAAGAGACTCTCGTTAGATTGTTGGATCAAGAGTCAGATTCAGAAGGCTGTTATCCTCGACACGTGCCGTATTGTTAGGAGGTTTCTCAGTCTGTAGCCTCCACCGCCGGTAGTTTGGGTCCTACTCCGCTACTGGTGGGACACTATTTTTTATATTTTTAAATGTATTTGTGTTTTTTATAAATCTATTTAAAAATGTATAAAATAAGAATGTTATTGAATAAACGAAATAATAATAATATATACCTGGCAACCCTCGACATCTGTTCATGTGTCATTTTTATCTGTAAATAATTTTAAAATTTTTATTAACTATCTTGCCAATATTTATACAGATTTATACAGATTTTTAAATAACAGTACATACCAATAAGTTTATAAATCACATTCCAAAGTTATAACAACAATAAACCAATTATTTTATAAAAATGAAAATGCGATTTGACATGACGTGTCAATCGTCAAAAATCCAAACAATAGTATTACGACATAAAAAATTGGATAATGATACTGAATAACGATGATAACAAGAGCCAGGAGCAAAAATGCGCAACCACCACCCCCGGACTCATCACTTAGCTCCGCCTCGCAAGCGTCGGACCGCACACCTGCGACACAAGTGCTTGCTGAGGGCGTTGAGCTCAAGTGATGAGTATTTTTCTCCGCCGACGTCGCCAACGTACGTCGTCGAAGAAGAGGCCGGCCGCCGACCAGTTTGGGTCCCCGAAGTGTACCAGCTTCGAGTAGGGTCCCCACTACCGGCGGTATTGTGCACCGCATGCGATGGACCTCATCCATCAATGAAAACGTCATGCGGGCATATTATGAGGCTACAGATGGGGAAACCAACCTGACTGCGTACCGTTCAAGGATGCTTCCTTTGTTTCAGGCTCTTAAATCAACAATGACCGTTGCCGTCCAACGACTATCGGATCAAGTACGGGCTATCCAACGATGTAAGTTGTTAGATCAATCTGTGCTTGATCGACTACGCCTGGAAGTATTATCTACTCGTACAGCTCCTGTGGCAACGAGAGCACCGTCACCTGTGACACAGACGGTTGCTACAAGTGGGACGTTAGCGGAGCCCGCACTCGACGTGGGAAATGATACGAGTGATACATCTATCCAGGTAAGCGAGCAATTGAGGAGTACTTTGGGAGATGTGATCTCGCAGTATATTATACCTAATTCTAGACCGCGGCTACCACGCTTGCCAATGCATAAGCGAAATCTGGCGTTGATGGGAGCCCTGAATGCATTGCTAGAGCCGTACTTACGGACTAGCAGTGATTTGCTTGATACTCACTCGATTCTTTACTGTGGAGCCATTGCCGCTTGTCGTGTTGCACGCGTTAAATTCCCCGAAGTTAACCGTGCACCACGACCGGATGGTGTTCCCGTATGGCAGGCAAGAATCGAGCGACGTATCGGCACATTTAGGACTCTCATTGCAAAGCTTGTCTCTTTCAGCCGGGGAAATTGTCGTCCCCGGGTCATGCGTTTCGTGGCTCAGGCATTTGCTGGGACCGGTATTCGTCCCCAGCAATACTTAGCCAATGTCACGGAACGTATTGACTTTCTGAAACAGAAAGTGTATGCATGGGCAAGCCGTATCCGTCGTTATAGAGAGCGTGTAAATAGATACTGGCAGAATCGCATCTTCCAAAGTGACCAAAGGAAGGTGTACCGAGAGTGGGAGGGAACTGGACAACGTTTAAGCGACGGACAACTGCCAGATGCTCACGCCATGAACCAATTTTGGCGTGACATATGGTCGGTGCCCGTCGAACATTCGGAGGGCGACTGGATCCGTGTCGTCGAGCGTGAATGCAGTACCATCGAACCCATGGAGTCTATTACCATAGACTCCGAAGACGTTAGTTGTGCAATTCGTACGGCCCCGAACTGGAAAAGTCCTGGGCCGGATGGATTGCACAACTTTTGGATAAATTGGGTTCAGAGCTCGCATGAACGCTTGGCAACACAGTATCAAGAAGCCCTTGAGTCTAGTTCTTTACCCGCTTTCATGACCACTGGCATCACCTTCCTGCTCCATAAATCAGGTAGTACCACGGAACCTAAAAACTATAGACCCATCACTACACCACACACCCAGACACATCTACAAGCTCCTTACATCTATTCTGAGAAGTAAAATAAACTCACACATATTATCTAATAATATCTTAGATAACGCTCAGAATGGATGTAGGACTGGGTCTCGTGGTACTAAGGAGCTACTCCTCATTGATATGGCCATTAGCCAACAAGTCAAGCGGAGTAGGGGCGCCCTCTCTACTGCCTGGATTGACTACAAGAAGGCCTATGATTCGGTGCCTCATTCATGGCTGAGGAGGATTTTAGAGTTGTATAAAATTAATCCGACTCTTAAATCCTTCTTAGTCTCATGTATGGGGCGGTGGACCGCAGTCCTTCGTCAACCAGGTAGTGGTGGGTATGCCTCTGATCCGCATGGCTTGATAAGGATTGAGCGTGGTATATTCCAGGGCGACAGTTTGAGTCCATTATGGTTTTGTTTAGCACTGAATCCACTTAGCACATTGCTGAAGGATTCAGGGCTAGGCTACCGGTTTCGTAGAGGGGGTGAGGTTATTTCTCACCTGATGTATATTGTAGGAAAAATTTTGACTTTAGGGAGGAAATGTAGCCTTCTCCTAATAGACGTGCCCAGATGGAGTTGCAGTGGACTGTATTATGATGTAGATAGGGGCAGATCCAGTGAAACAACAGCGTACAACTTTCACACGTCTATATTGAACCACGTACACGAGAGAAGAGGGAACGGATACATATTTCTGCAGTGTTGCCACCACATACGTTCTTATGTACTAACACCGATATGGCTAAAGGTCAATTTGACCATACCGTTGGTAAATTACATGTTGGTTTCCCAACATACTGCCCAACTGAGAAGAATGCTATTCGAGTTATACAAAAAACAAATGTATTGATCAAAGCCGAACAAAACTCTTAACATAAAGCAATCGCTATAAATAGAGAAATAGTGGGCATAGAATATACATATGAAAACAAATTGTTTTACATAATGTGAAATTTACAATAGAAAACAAAATAAGCCTAGTACCTTGAACATTAGCTTACTATAGTTATGTTAGGTATATTCTAGAGTAACATGAAAGATATTATAGGTAACAACCAAACAATTTTTGAGGTTGCTTACATAAATTGGATGTTGTAAGTAGCAAAACGAACTTAAACTTAAAACAATACATAATATGGATGCATGTAAATTAAACCTGACTATCAGGGTCTACAGGCAATACACATATTTTTACAATTGAACGCTTATGGACGGAGCCATTAGCAGTTTTTACCTCAACTACTCTAACCTTGTTATCGGAGCCAGGGTACACCCGAACGACTCTGGCCATGGGCCAGTACATAGGTGCTGTATTATCGTCCTTCAATATGACCAGCGAGCCTACTTTTACATTAGGTTGTGGATCTCTCCACTTTGGACGTGACTGTAACATATTCAAATAATTTTTACTCCAAACCTTCCAAAATGAATTTTTTATATTAATTAGTACATAATTTCCAAAATTTTAAATTGCTTGTATGTGCATCAGGAAAATTAGGTTCTGGGTAACTATTCAAAGCAGTGCCTATAATAAAATGGCCTGGTGTCAGACAAGAAAAATCATTTGCGTCTGAGGACAAGGGCATCAATGGTCGGCTATTTAAAACAGACTATTTGACATATTACAGTATTTAGCTCTTCATAGGTTAACAAGGCTTTCTGAACTACTCTTTTCAAATGGAATTTCATACTTTTCACTCCAGCTTCTGCTAATCCAGCAAATGTAGGTGAATAACATGGCAAAAAGTGAAAATTAATATTATTCTGAGATGTAAAAGTATGAACCTCCTCTTGGTGTTCCTTAGAACTTTGTAATTTATACAAATCATGTAATTGACTGCGTGCACACTTAAAGGTTGAGGCGTTATCACAATAAATGTCAGTGGCAAGCCTCTGCGTGCTATAAATCTTTTTAGACAAGCTAAGAATGTGTCTGTTTTCAAGTCAGACGTTAATTCTAAATGTATTGCCTTGGTGAAAAAACACACAAACACATGCCTTCGTTTCCAAGGCCTTTCTAATTCTACTTTGCCTTATCAAAATTGGACCAGCAAAATCCATAGCAATTTTTTCATAAGGACGACATACATTTATTCTATCGTGGGGAAGAGAGCCCATTAGCTGTTTGTTTGCAGTGCCTTTCAACTCAAAACATGTTATACATTTATGCACTACCTTTTTAATCTCTATCATGCCATGAACAATCCAAAATTTTTGATTTATCGTTGACAGAAGTAACCTAGGGCCTGCATGTAGGTTCTTTATATGCTCTCTTTCAATGATTAATCTAGTTAAATATGAATCTCGAGGCAGAATTACAGGATGTTTTTGAGAAAATGGTACAGATGAAATTTCCAACCGACCACCTACCCTAAGCAGCCCTCTGTCATCAACAAATGGGGACAATGGCTTTAAGTTACCTTTAACAATTTTATTCTTACATTTTAAATCATTAATGTCATTTTTGAAATGAACTTGTTGCTCATACTTAACAATTAATAACAGAGCATCATTTAATTCCCGAGTTGTTAAATACCCATTTTGGATACTCTTGCTATTTGCATTCTGAATAAAACGTTTTATGTATGCTAAGATTCGCTGCATTTTTGTAATATTAGAATATTTTTTAAGAAAGTCTAAACAAATAATATTTTCCATAGAAACCGTACAGAGCATTGCACTCGACAATGCAGAGTCAACCTCAGCCTCCGGTAGGTTGCAAGGGATGGGAAGTTTAGGGGCATTACCTGGATTATATTCACAGGTGCTGATGACACCTGGACCTCGCCACCACAAAGAGTGATTGTGCAATTCCTCGGGCAAAAAACCTCTGCTCAAGCAATCTGCAGGGTTTTCATTGGAACTTATATGCAACCATGTAAAAGTGTGTGTCAATTGTGAAATTACCTTCACTCGGTTCGCTACATATGTGTTAAGCTTAGCTATATTAGTTTGAATCCAAGCGAGAACAATTTGTGAATCGGAATATAAATATACATTATCAATCTTTAACTGGGTTTGCAAGACGTTGTGCATTCTCGTGACTAGCTTCGCAAGTAGTAGCGCTGAATTAAGTTCCAGCCTTGGTATTGTAAGACGATGTTTTGACGGATTTACGCGAGAACGTGAACTGAGCAAAGAGATCTTCACATTACCTGAGTGATCGACGACTCTCAAATAAACACAACATCCATATGCGGCGCAGCTAGCAGCGTCTGCATAACCTATAAGTTGAATAGTACATGCCGTGCACAAGTTTATGTAGCGTGGTATGGCTATTGGATGCATACCGATTAAGCTGTTATAAAACTCGCTCCATGCGCACAGCAAATCGTCACTCGGTCTCTCATCCCAACCAATTTGCGCTAACCAAAGCCTTTGCATAAACACCTTGGCCCTTACAATGACAGGACCTGCTAATCCTAAAGGATCATAAAATTTGCCGATGAAGCTTAATATTTCACGCTTAGAAGCAGGCATGGTAGCATTCGTGTTAGGAGATGAAAGCATGAATGAATCGTTTTTAGTATTGAAGTTAATACCTAAAGTTTTAAAGAAGTATTATTTTTCTCTAATTCTATGTTATCAAAGTGTTGAAGGCATTTGGGGATCTCTTTTAATAGCTGGGGGCAATTTGTGTACCATTTATGTAACTGGAACCCACCAATCTCAAGAAGCTCACAAAGTTGTCTTTTTGTTTCTATTAACAGCTCTGAACTATTCTGTGACACAAGTGCGTCATCTACATACATAGAATTTTCTATAATAAAGGCGGCTAAAGGAAATTCCCGTTTATACCTATCTGCCAACTCTTTTAGGCAACGTGTTGCTAAATAAGATGAGCTTTTCAGACCGTATGTCACTGTATTTAACTGTAAACATTGGATGTTATCCTTGGGGGTATCCCTCCAAAGGATATTTTGTAAAGACCTATACTTTGGATCCAATGAAACTTCTCTGAACATACCTTTTATATCTGTTATAAAAATAAATTTGTTGACTCTGAACAACAATAAAATATCTACTAATTCTTTCTGAACTACACTACCATTTAATTGCAAGTCATTTAAAGAAACCTTTAAATTAGTTTTCATGGACCCATCAAAGACCACCCGACACTTTGTTGTCTTTTTATCAAGTCGAATGACGGGATGGTGGGGTAGAAAATATACTGGTTCAGCATTTAAATTATACTGGCTGATATTGATGACTGTAGCATGGCCCTGTTGAATGTAGTCATGAATGAATTCACTATAAAGTTTATAAAGTAGTGAATCTTTTTGAAATCTAACCTCTAAATTATGAAATCTATTTAGAGCTAAATTATATGAATGACCAAGTGTTTGATTAATTGACTCCAAAGGCAACTTAAGAGGTAAGGCAACTTGAAACTTATTATTTTTAGTGTCTAAACTAACTGTGTTACAAAAAAAATCTTCACAAGCTTCATGTTCTGGCACCCTTTCCATAAAGAAATCAGGAATACTTTCAGTTTTCCAAAATTGAGTGAGAGTGTTGTTTAAAGAATCGTCACATTTGTTACAAAATAAAGAGGTTACCGGATATGCATGCAAAGCCATAGGCACAGATCCCGCTACCACATAACCAAATTGAGTGCGAAGTACTGGGGCAGCTGTGGTCGAAGCAGCACGCTGCGTCGAACCCTGCTCGTGATGATGCTCAGAAGGCAGCAGCACCTGAAAGAATATGTCGGCACCCAGTAAGATATGGATAACACTTGGTATGTTAAAGTCCTTATCTGCAAGTGGGATATCTAATGGTAAATTTAGATTTTCCAAGTTAATTTTAATTTGCGGTAACTTAGAAGTAATTTTGTCTAACTTGTAACAAGTGACGTTAATCTGAAACTCATTTGTCAAAGAATGTAACTGAATATTGACACTTTCTCTTATATGTTTAGTTGTGTTACCAATACCTATCACCGGAGCTTGTATATGCTTGGTTTTTACTTTTAATAGGTCCACAAGTTCACTAGTGATGAATGAAGTCTGTGACCCACTGTCAAGGAGAGCCTTGACGTGGTACACTGTGCCGTTGCTTGCCACAATCTTGACCCTGGCGGTGGGAAGAAGTACCTGCTCAGAGTTGGATTTCAAAAACAATGAAATTGATTTTGATGATGATTGGTTGTCATCCTGATGCAGCAAAGTGTTATGCCCTTGTTTGCAATGGTCACATTTGAAGAAAAATCTACATTTTTTGCTGTGACCGTTGAGGCATATCTGGCAAAGTTTATTGTCCGTGACATATTTGATTCGCTCACTAGCTGACTTAGCTTTAAATTGTGGACAGTTGAATAATTTGTGAGATGACTTACATAGGAAGCAGCCAGCAGGCGACCGAGTTGTCCTTATGTTGGCCATATTTGAAGCCTTAGCACAAATTGAAGGCTGTTGTCGCTCCGCATTCTCAAGTGCAAGTGCTTTTTTATCTAAGAATTCCAACAGACAATTAATGGTTGGTTTTTGATCCCTAGATAACTGAAATTCCCTATTACATATCACATCAAGTTTCCTAGTCAGAATGCATACAACAAGTGGATCCCATGCACCTATATCGTGCCCTAAGTTTTTTAAAGCTGCCAGCTGCTGTTTGACAGTAGAAAGAAACTGACGAATATTGACAGCAGTTGACTTGTGTATGGGAGGCATATCCAACAAAATAGATACATGATCATTGGTGATTTTATAGGAGTTATTGTATCGTTCGTCAATGATAGTTTTTGCTTCTAAGTAGCTTTCAGACACCAAAGGTAAATTTTTAATAAGCTCTAAAGGTTCACACTGTAAAAAACTACGCAGATAAAATAACTTTTGAACACTTTCCAAGCCAGGGTTCTTGTCGATGAGAGCATCGAAAAGACTAATAAATGATTTATATTGAGAATACTGACCTTGGGAATTTGGAACAGAAATTTGTGGTAGTTTACACTGTTTCACAGAGGTCTGGGGCTTAGTTGGCGGGCATAACACTTCTTTGGAAAGCAATTTCTTTATGACAACAAGTGTGTCCATGACCTTGGCCTCGACTTCAATGTCAACGGCACTAGGATCGGACGCGCAAATTTCTAAATTAATGGCATCGAACTTTTCGAAAGTGGCCCTTAGGCGTTCTTCTTTAACTAACAAAGATTCGCGGCTAGTATCGACACTATTGCTATCAGCAAAGTAGTTAATAAGTTTTGTAATTGTGCCCTTCAACGCAGACCGTTTCCTTAGCAAAGCCCTGTCGAGTTCAGTCTTGTTGACTGTATTAACCTCAGTCGTCATCTTGCCAGTTACACTTTACACAAATAATTATAGATAGTTTACAGAAATAAACAGGTTTAAGCACACTAAAGTCCCAAAGCGCAATTATTTTACGAAATTGTTCAAAGTTCAAACGCAAACCAAACGATTACGAAAGTAAGATGGAGTATCTTTCTTCACCGACATAGGTAATGGCGTAGTCGCAGCCATTCGCAGCAACTTGGGCGTCCAATCAGAGACGCTGGCATTAGCAGTAGCGCCACGGTTGATGCAGTAGTAGCTTGGGGAAACACTATCCGACCAATAGTGAGCAAGGGAACGCGTCTTTGACAGAAGCGTTGCTCCCAATTGGTTCTCCACTTGACACTTCTGTAGGCGCGCAAAATTTGAATTTGCGAATCAGGTTGCTCTGCTTGTCACGACGCCTTCGGCGCCGGAAACGGAAACTTAACTCGAACACGAACGCGTATAACACTTTTAGGTACTTGTATTTTTGCAAAAACCACGAATACTATGACTTTTATTGACGATTAATTGACGATACACTTTTATGCACACACTATTCTTGATAGATGCGAACACGATTGCTCGACTTCTGTACGTACTTCCGGACGCGTGATGTCGAAGCTGTACACGGCGCACTCACTGTCGATGGACCATGTAGGAAAAATTGGCCTTAGGGAGGAAATGTAGCCTTCTCCTAATAGCCGTGCCCAGATGGAGTTGTAGTGGACTGTATTATGATGTAGATAGGGGCAGTGAAACAGTGAAACAACAGCGTACAACTTTCACACGTCTATATTGAACCACGTACACGAGAGAAGAAGGAACGGATACATATTTCTGCAGTGTTGCCACCACATACGTTCTTATGTACTAACACCGATATGGCTAAAGGTCAATTTGACCATACCGTTGGTAAATTACATGTTGGTTTCCCAACATATATGGATGACCTCAAACTGTTCACACTGAAGCACCAAGATTTAGTGACATTATTAAAAACTACGGAAGTTTTTAGTAATGCCATTAAGATGGAGTTCGGTGTTGATAAGTGTGCGGTTATGCATGTACAGCGGGGGAAGGTTGTAAATTCACCGAATCTACAACTTTCTGAGATAATAACCCTCAGATCTCTCTCCGAGACCGAAACATACAAATACCTAGGTATGTCAGAGTCATTGGGTATAGCGGTAGAGGATATTAAGAAATCGGTGAAAGAACGTTTTTTTGGCCGCCTGACAAAAGTTCTTAACAGTTCTTTGTCCGGTGGTAACAAAATGACCTTTATTGTTGTACTCCTTTGGCATACTTAGGTGGACTCAAAAGGAAATAGACGCCCTGGATAGGCGAGTCCGTCAACAACTGACATTGCATCGAATGTTACACCCACGATCTTCTGTCATGAGACTGTACATTCCGCGGAAGTGGGGGGGTCGAGGCTTTTTGAATGCCAAGAACCTCCACAACCGTGAAGTGTGCAGTCTGAGAGATTACTTTCTACAGAACGGGTGTGACATTCATTGCGATGTCGTGATGGTTGACAAGGGCCTGACACCTCTTTCCTTGGCTAACGAGAACTGGCGTAAACCAAAGGTGCTAGGTACTGAAGACCGTAGGGACGTATGGAAGAGTAAGGAGCTACACGGGCGGTTCTACCGGGTCTTAACAGGACCCGACGTAGACCTGCTCGATTCGGTGAACTGGCTGCGTTTTGGGGACCTCTTTGGGGAAACTGAAGGTTTTGCCTGTGCAATTGCAGATGAGGTTATCAAGACGAACAACTATCGGAAATACATCATGAAGGACGGTACGGTCGACATTTGTCGAGCATGCCACCGTCCTGGTGAATCACTTCGCCATATTATTTCCGGTTGTTCGTATCTTGCTAACACCGAGTACTTGCATAGGCACAATCAAGTAGCCAGGATCATCCACCAGCAACTTGCTCTTCAATATGGCCTTATTGAGTTTGAAGTACCGTACTATAAGTACACACCAGTGCCAGTTCTTGAGAATGGTCGTGCATTGCTCTACTGGGACCGATCAATCATCACGGACAGGACTATTGTTACAAATAGGCCCGATATCGTGTTGGTTGATCGGACCCAGCGTCGGGCAGTGCTCGTCGATATCGCCGTCCCGCATGACGAAAATCTCGTGAAGGCAGAGAAGAACAAACTTAGTAAATACCTTGATCTGTCCTTCGAGATAACCGCCATGTGGGACGTAGACTCGACGATCATTGTCCCGGTGGTCGTTTCGGCAAACGGATTAATAGCGAAGAGTCTCGATCAACATCTCAAGAGACTCTCGTTAGATTGTTGGATCAAGAGTCAGATTCAGAAGGCTGTTATCCTCGACACGTGCCGTATTGTTAGGAGGTTTCTTAGTCTGTAGCCTCCACCGCCGGTAGTTTGGATCCTACTCCGCTACTGGTGGGTCACTATTTTTTATATTTTTAAATGTTTTTGTTTCTTTTTTATAAATGTATTTAAAAATGTATAAAATAAGAATGTAAAGGAATAAACGAAATAATAATATAATAATAATAAAGCCCATTTATTTCCAATCTTAAAATAACATTACATGCAGATAAAATTAAATTAAATTACAATATTACAATCATGAATTCGCATTTTCCGTTTTTAAATAAAAGTTGATTTCAAACATTAATTATAACAAACATTCTTTTTCATTATGATTTCGTAATAACTATCCACAGTCGATGCTACCTCCTTCGTCGATCAGAACCCCTTCTTGGGTATAGGCCTCCTCCAGCTTGGTCCATAACTCTCTGTCTAAAGCTTTACTTCTCCATTCAGTACCTGTTAAAG
This sequence comes from Nudaria mundana, assembly GCA_963556515.1. Taxonomy (NCBI): domain Eukaryota; kingdom Metazoa; phylum Arthropoda; class Insecta; order Lepidoptera; family Erebidae; genus Nudaria; species Nudaria mundana. Next base: position 11,831,629 of record OY748309.1, read on the forward strand.
CTTTTATATCGTCTATCCACCGTTTCCTAGGACGCCCCCTTCTCCGTTTTCCTGATGGTCCTTCCCATGTAGTTGCTTGTAAAGTCCATTTTTTATCTGTGTATCTTCCCATATGCCCTGTCCATCTCCACTTCTGTTTGAGGGCGTACTTTAAAGCATCTATAACTTTTGTCTTCTGTCTTATGTTTATACTTTTTATTTTATGATTTTTTCTTATGTTTAGTATACTCCTCTCCATTGCTTTCTGGCATGTTACTATTTTGGATTTTATTTTTGTATTATAAGTCCAAGTTTGGCATCCATAAGTGAGGGTAGGGAGAACACAGGTATCCAGGACTGTTTTCTTTAAATGTAGGGGAAATCTTCCTTTCAGGATTTCCTTAAAAGACCAAAACTTTTTCCAACTCATGTTGATACGGCGTTCGACCTCCTGTTCTTCATTATTATCGTCAAATGAAAATTGTTTCCCCAAGTAGATGTAGTTCTTCACATATTCGAGTGGCTCTCCGTTCAGATTTATCGTATTTGTGTGGCTGTTAGTTAATATTTTTGTTTTGTTCTCGTTAATTTTGAGGCCTACCTTTTCGCTTTCAATGTTCAGAGTATTTATCATTGATTGTAGTCCGGCTTTTGTTTCTGCGAATAGAACAATATCGTCCGCAAATCTGAGGTGAGTGAGTCGGTCTCGGTTGACTCTAATCCCTTCGGACTGCCAGTTGATATTATCGAAAATGTGTTGCAATACTGCTATGAACAGCTTTGGTGACAGGGGGTCACCTTGTCTAACTCCTCTTGCTATCGGTATGTCAGGTCCTCTTGTTTCAAGTTTGACTTGGCTTACATTGTCTTTGTATATATTTTTCAGTACTCTTGTGTATTTATTGTCTATCTGGCATTTATAGAGAGCTTCCCAAATAGCATCATGAGAAATTGTGTCGAATGCTTTGCTATAATCGATGAAAGCAATATATAGTAGTCTGTTGTGTTCTTTATACTTTTCTATCACTTGTTGTAGTACTTGTATGTGGTCAGTTGTTGAAAATCCAGAACGAAAACCTGCCTGTTCTATCGGCTGCAGCTTGTCAATTTGTGGACTTAGTCGGGTTTGTAGAATTGATGTAAACAGTTTATAAACACATGAAAGAAGGCTTATAGGGCGATAATTAGCGATATCTTGCGGGTCTCCCTTCTTATATAGCAGGATTATGTCGGATCTTTTCCATTGTGTTGGCACCTTTCCTGTATCGAGAACCTTGTTGAATAGATATGTCAGTGGGCCGGCTAGTGAGAGAGCACCAGTTTTTAGGGCTTCATTTTGTATGCCGTCGGGGCCAGGGCTTTTGTCCGCTTTTAGCTTCCGAATGTGTATGATGACTTCTTTGATATCCACTGGGGGAAGATCAATCCTATCTTGAAAGAGTCCAATTGTTTCTTCAGTTGTAGTATGATGGCAATATATTGAGTTAGGTGGTTTTTCATATAGTTGTTTATAAAAGTTTGTGGCGCATTCCATGATATCCTCTCTGGTCTTGGTTTCTTTGGATTTGGTTTTTATATTTTGAATCCAGTCTCTGTGTGTGGTCAGCTTTTTATAGGCTTTTTTCGTGCTTCTGTGTTCTTTTAGACTAGTTTCGATTATTTGTTTCCTATGGTGTTTGTAGTCTTTGTCTATAGCTTTACTTGAAGCCTTAAACAATCTGCTTAGTTCTTCTTTAATTTCTATAGTTTTCGGTTTTATCTTTAAAAGATCAGTTCGTCTTGTAATTAATGCTCTGGTAGGTTCACTCAGTATTTTGTCCATGGTTTTTAAATATTTGTCATTCGGTTTATGTTCGAGACTGGTATTGATAGTGTTAATCAGTTTATTATAGAAAACTTCAATTTCGTCATCTTCAGTCCGTTGTGTTTCTAGTTGAACGATGTTGGTTTTGAGGCTTATTAAATACGATGATATCTCGTTTTGCGTCCTTAGCTGGTTAGGTTGCCCTTTGAATGATTTTCTACTCTTTTTGTTGGGATCCAGTACGAAAGTAGATCTAACTAAGCGATGATCTGATCTGTATCCAAAACCATGTAGTACTTCTAGGCTTTTTATCTTCTTAGGGTGGTCCGACAGAATAAAATCAATCTCGTTTTTTATGTTGCCGCAAGGAGAGAGCCAGGTCCATTTGCGATTTATCCGTGCTTTGAAAAAGGTGTTCATAATTGACATTTTATATTCCATTGCGTATTGAATTAGTTTCTCCCCTCTCTCGTTTCTGTTTCCGTATCCGAATTTACCCAGAACAAAGTTATCGTTGTCTTTCATTGTAGGCTGGCCAATTTTCGCATTGAAGTCGCCGACAACGAGGACATTTCCCCCAGCCTGTTCTTGTGCTATCCGTTGAGTTTTGTAGAACGAGTTTATTTCGTCATCTGTCGCCTGTGCAGTTGGTGCGTAAACTTGGATTATTGTCAATGTTTGCTTTTCGTATTTCATTTCCAATAATGCTACTCGCTCTGAGAGTCCTGAGAATCTAACTATTCGGTTTTTATGTTCTTTTTTAATTAAGAATCCAACGCCATATAAACCGAGTGTTTCACCTTTATAGCATAATATGTAGTTTTCATGTTCTTCGATGACACATCCCATTCTTCTAACCTCCGCCAGACCGAGTACATCCATTTTTATTCTTTGTAGCAGATAGGTAAGTTCCATAAATTGTGTTGTCGTAGACAAAGATTTTACATTTAATGTTCCAATATTGAGGGTTTCTGGTGATTGTTTAGATATATAAATTAGTTCATTTGTAGTTGCTGGAGGGTTTTGGTCTCTTTCCCCCACGAGGACCAGTCGGCTTGGGGGAGTTTCATGATTATTTGTTTCTGTTATGACATTTGCTTCGGTTGGTTTTTGTTTCCATTTGCAGTTCTTTAGTTGCTATTGAGTGTTGTTAGTACAAGGTATATTTGAAAGAGAGCCGGATCTGGATCGCATCACGTCAAAAGCATTTATTCGGTTTGACTTACTAGTGGTTAAGGTCTGTTGCGTTTTTGGCAGTTTATGATTGGAAGAGGGTGAAGCAGATGTATCTCTTTTTCTTTTCTCTTGACTAATATTGTTCTCTTTAACTATTAATTTATCGTATTTTAAGTACGCTGTATTGCCTTTATTTCTCTCTTCATTTAACTTTCCTTGCAATGCTTTCCTTTTCTCTAACACTTCTTTCGAGTAATCTTCAGAAATGTAGATTGCCTTAAGATTCTTTTTATTTTTAATAATTTCGCTTTTTCTCCAGTTATTTATAAATGAACATAATACAGGTCTCGGTTTACTGCTTTCACTCTTTTTGTTTCCAAGGCGATACATCTTGTTAATTTCGTACTCTTGTATATTTATATTTAAGTCCTGGTTGAAAATTTCCTTCATCTTTTGTAATAGTTCATATTCAGATTTTTCTTTTTCTTCCAAACCAAATATTATAATATTATTATTTCTTTCTACTCTCTTATAGTGTTCTATCTCTTTTTCTAATTTTTCTACTTTACTTTTTAAGTTTTTATTTTCTTCTACAATAGGGATTAATTTCTCATCCATCTTGTCCATAATACTCTTTGTGATAGAAGACTTTAATTCCGCGTTTTGATTCTCCATCTCGATTTTCATTTTGTCGAATAATATTTGGAACTGACCTTCCATCCTATGTTTAAATTTATGCGTAAAACGAAGCGTAATGGTAGATAATGGTAGGAATCAGCTGTCACCGTCTCAGGTGCCACTTTTGTTGACTTTAAAGTGACAAGTATGTTAAATTAATTTCGATAAACATCACAAAAAGTGATCAGCGAACAACAGAGATTCGAACCGGCACCTTCAGATTCAAAGTCCCACTGCCCTCCAACCAGCTGATTGATCGCTAATGAACGTTGTTGAATTTTAGTATCCCTTAGTACAGCTAGTGAATTTAATAATTGCAAAGCGGTTGCTATGACTCATTAATGAAGATTTTTTTCTGCATTCCACACTTTGCATACGAACGGAAGGTAGCACTAAATATTGAATACTTGTGGATTTAACTCGCAAATTAACATTATTCAGTATATCACTATTTTGATAGGAATAATATATTGATTGTCTATAGATTTATCACTCATCTGTTCCATTATTTATTTTTATTTGACGTACTAGTTCATAATCGTGTATTATTGGAATGTTGCACTATTTCGCACTTGATAGTCCTGATAACGTTGTCACACATTACTCAAAGCATTAAAAGGGATTTTACTTCGTAATATATAAGGTTTTTGTACTGAAACTATTTTTAATTAAATTATTAACACAGATCACTTATGAAACAGAACTATGGCGAGCAGCGAGACAACCGTTACTCTTCATCCTTAAACACACAAAATTTGTTTACCTCAAACACTTCTTCTTGTTCATTTATCTGCACAAGTTTTCCAATCACCTGTGATATTTTCAAAACCAACCAAATGTGCCACTACTTCATCTGGTTCTTTAGTGGGGTCATTCAATTGATAATCAATTTGATCACTAGATATTGTTCTCATTTCCACGTCTTCATCTACTAAAGATACAGGTAAAGCCTTTTTTGCTTGTTTGTTATTTTTCTTCCTTTTAGGTGAATTTTTGTTTTGTGTCTTGTTCTTCTTACAAGCTTTCCTTTTGTTTGTTTTCATATATTCCTCTTGTAATTCTTCTATTTGGTCTAAATTATCAAATGAGTCCCAATATTTTTTCAATGTAGTTTTCGGTTTTTTATCTGGTGTTCTTAAAGTCCTCTTTTGCGGAGTAGTACGTATGCTTGCCACCACTGTAGAAATAATTGGACCATCTTCCATGTCTGATTCAGGGCTAGCAACCCGTGAGGCTTCTAGTCCAATATGTAGCACATTTATTGTATTACAATAATTTTCTTTGCCCATATCATCATTAGTTTCTGGCACAGCAACATTGGTTTTAGAATTATTATTGCACATTAGATCTGTATCAGAATGGCTTTTATCACCAATATTCATGTTTTTTGGGACTGATAGATCTGCAGGTGTATTATTTTCCTGTTCTATTGTTTTTTTCTTTTTCCCTTTAACATTTTTGGAACCAACTGATCTGCCTCTCTTTACAGGATTTTCTTTCTTCTTGTTCTGCTCATCAATCTTATTTTTGTAAAATGTTTGAACTTCTTCTGCCGAGACTGCCTTTCCTGCTTCAACAGGTAACTGAAATTTTCTACATGACTTGATATTTAGGTCTGTCCTCTGATATCTTTTAAATATTCCTTGAAGGTCTCACCGACAGATGTTTGAACGTCAGTAGCTGTATGCAGATCTTACCTGGGTATGCCCAGGTAAGATCTGAAGAACTTCTCTTCGTGACACTGGATGTATTCCACATTGCGGAATCCGGCAATCAGATTTAATCCTGCAGTTGATTCACATTGGTCCAAGGTAAGTTTTAGCAACTGAGCAAAAATATTTTTTGGTAAACTAATAGCTTTCCTACCTTTTTGGGTTAGCCGCCACGTCCTCAACACTGACCTCCAGGCTGTTTTTAAAAAATAACCCTACATCCAAGGGTTGTAAAAGATGAGTAGAGTTGGGGATGAGACATATAAACTTTATGTTATGTTCCTCACAAAGTTTCAGTGCCTTAACACTTATATGTGCGCTAAGATTATCACAAAGTAGAATTATCTTCCCCGGTTTTTTATCCACTATTGGAATATAATGTTTCTCTAACCACTCATCAAATATATCAAAGTCAATCTAACCTGATTTTGACACAGTCATTTTAGAAGACTCAGGTGCATTATGTAACCAGTCAGACCAGCAATTTTTGCCTTTAAATATGAAGAATGGTGGAATAAATTCTCCTACTGCATTTCCACAAAAAACAACAATAAAACATGATTTTGTGGAATTTCTGAAAAATTCTGGATGTCGATTAGCACGACGGAATAAGAGTTTTTGTTTACCTGGATTGTCATGAAAGCCGGATTATTCCATATTGTAGATGTTTTCTGGAGGTACACCATCAGCTTCAAGTGTTAATAGATCAAAAAACTTATTGACCATCTCTTCATTAACCTGTGCTCTTTTTCGGGAAATATTGTGAGCGATTTTCTCCTTGAGAGCTGGATGTCTCTCTAGATATAAGCTTTCCCCACTTATAACCTGGAGTATTGTCAGTGAACACGGGTACAACTTTATTGATAGATGTCAAGTAACGATCAAGAGTCAGATTCAGAAGGCTGTTATCCTCGACACGTGCCGTATTGTTAGGAGGTTTGAAAGAAAGAAAGAAAATATGTTTAATTCGCAAACACAGATATGGCGATTATAAGCATCTTACATAACTAAACATATAAACATAAGGTTTCTTAGTCTATAGCCTCCACCGCCGGTAGTTTGGGTCCTACTCCGCTACTGGTGGGTCACTAATTTTATATTTTTAAATGTATTTGTGTTTTTTATAAATGTATTTAAAAATGTATAAAATAAGAATATAAAGGAATAAACGATATAATAATAAAAATCTTTATTTTCCCCAAAAATAAAAAGTTCTTAACACAAGTTATAACTTAAAAGGCTAAATACGCTCAATGATAAATAATAAATAAATTCTTGTGGTGCCTAAACTAGATACTATTTAGTATCTGTATTTATAGGTCACCAGGGATAGATAAATACCCTAAAACTAAGAAAATTTTGTAATATCTATATGTATATAGATATTACAAAATTTTTATTAGTGATAGAATTTTAAGACTATTGTTAGTAAACACTTCACTATCAGTTAGTAGATACTCAACTGAGAGAAGCAGTACCAGCCAAAATACGATTAGTAATAACTTTAAGGTTTTTGGCAACAGGAGACTCCTATAAAAGTCTACATTATTTATTCAAAGTCTCCAGTCAACTGATATCAAAGATAGTGATTGAAGTGTGTAATGCTCTAAACGAAGTTAACAAGGATCAAGTAAAGGTATGAGAAAGTATTTAATGTATTAAATTTATAAATAAAATAGGTATTCATTACATATTAATATAACTTTATTATTCACGTAATCAGGATAAAGAACGTACAAAACCAATATGACACGTAAAAACAGAATCATTTGTCATTTTGCGAATATTGTTTCCATCCAGAATTATAAAATGCTTCGTCTATTATATTATTTTGTTAAGTAGCAATTGTTTCTTCAGTTAGTTCTCTTTTAGACACAGTAGGTTGAAATTGCGTTGTATTTTGCTGACTTTGGGTAACCCTTCCATCGCTCAAAATATGAAGCAAACTTGGTTTTAAAACCCTGTAAGTTGATGTAGGCTGTGTCTATGTTACATTCTGATATGTTCCATCGTCGGTTCTGAGACATGTTAAAGTGTGAGCCATAATAGACAGGCGCTTGGAATAATACGTGTCGTGTATTTCAGTCAGCCATGTTACAAAGTAAAGAAAGAAGGATGTGGAACCTAGACATAGACAATATTGTTATAATCTAAGCATAGACTTTAAACTAGGCTATGGCTTACAAGCTACTTAAACGTACTACTTTTACGTAAACTTTATTATAACTTATATTTTAGGTTCTTATATAAAAATACCAAAACGCATTTTAGTGTTTTGACACGAGACAATTTGACGTTTTAAAAGATTCTGACAGTTGACATAATTTGACGTTGTCAATTTGACGATTGTTTCTACATAAAGTAAACAAACAATGGTTTACAACATTTTAGTTTACTAATTAATAACTTATAACTAAGTACATGACAATGAATACGAAACAATGTTTATAAGACTGTGTCTATAAGACGTTGTGGTTGCCTTATCTCTCTTCCTGAACTAGAATATTTCTTAATTGGTTGACTGGTAGTACGTTGAGGAGATTGAGTATGACAAATTTTAGAGTGATCATTTGTATAACAAGGAGTATAACTGATATGAGTTTGATTGGAACTGGTTGAGTGTGAAAATTATTAGTCTGTGTGTTATGTGAATGAAAAGAATATTGAGACTTAGGTCTAAGTGTTATGTATTGTCTATTGCGACGATATGTACCAAATTTACTTTTTATGATATACGACCTAGGTTCAGGACCAACTTGTTGTATAATACCTGGAAACCAAGACGATTGTGGATGTTTTTGAAACATAACATGACTATATACCTCCAAGGGTTTAAGATCTTTGGAATTTCTGTTGTAATACTCTTTCATCTTATGTAAATTTTGATTATTGACTTGTTTAAGATGTCTATAGTTACACAATTTTGGTTTTAAAAGTTTTTCTACTATAGGTAGCTTTGTACGAAGTCTACGTGACATGGAAAGTTGTGCTGGTGAACATAAATTGTTTTTGGGAGTATTGCGATATTGCAGTAATGCTAAATATGGATCAGTATTATCAAGTAAACATTTTCTAAGCATATTTTTAATTATGCCTACTGTCCGTTCTACCATACCATTTGAACGGCTGTGATAGGGACTGGAAGTGACATGGTGAATATTCCAATCTTGTGTGAAATCATGAAAAGATTTGGAATTCATCGGTGGACCATTATCTGACATTAATGTATGAGGAATACCATGACGAGCAAATATTGATTTTAACTTGATTATGACTTGGTCTGCACTGTAACCATTACTTAAAATTGCTATCTCAACATATTTTGAGAAATAATCGACTACAATTAAGTATGTATGCTTGTTGAACTCAAAGAAATCTATACCAACCTTATGCCAAGGAATGTATTTGTATATTTGTAATCATGTGGTAATAAACTTTCTTTAGTGTTACTCTTTCTTAAAGTGAGACAAATTTCACAATTACTGATGTAATTATCTATATCTTGACTAATATTAGGCCAGTAAATTGTATGTCTTGCCAAATTTCTACAACTATTCAAGCCTTGATGACCTTCATGTAATAGTTTTAAGAAATCTTTTCTTAAAGAAATAGGTATAATAACTCTATCTGACAAAAATAAAAGGTTATTAGCATAATGAATATCATCTTTAACAGGAACAATCTCGTTTTACAATCTTTTACTTTATGCTTTGAATTTGGAAATCCATTTTTACAGTAATTAATAAGAGTTTGAAGAGTTTGGTCAGACCTGGTAGCTTGTTCAATTTGTTGTAATTTGAAAGGACTAAGTGACAAATTAGCAGTGAGTAAATTAACATGAAGTTTAACATCTTCATCCAATTCTACTAATGCATTTTCTGGTAATGCAGCACGGGACAATGTGTCTGCGACATATAAGTATTTACCTGGTTTATAAGTAACGATAAGATCATAGGGTTGCAAACGAAGCATTATTCGTTGCAATCTTGGTGGAATATTAAATAAAGGTTTACTAAATAAAGAGACAATAGGTTTGTGATCTGTTTCAACTAGGACTTTGTTACCAAAAATGTATTGATGGAACTTAGTACAACCAAATAAAATTACTAGGAGTTCCTTTTCAATCTGAGAGTAATTTTGTTGAGACTTTGTCAAATAAGCTGAGCCATATGCTATAGGACTAATATTATGTAAGATGACAGCACCTAAAGCATCTTTTGAAGCATCTACTGACAAAGTAAGTGGTTTTTGAGGATCAAAGTAAGTTAAGACTGGTGAAGAACTAATTAGAGACTTTAATTTATTGAATTCTTTCTCATGACTGTCATTCCATGACCATATTGTGTTTTTATTAAGTAACTGTCTTATGTTTGATGTTTCTTTTGATAAATCTTTTATGAATGAGCCAAGAAAATTAATCATGCCCAGGAATCTTTGGACATCTGTGACATTCTTAGGCTGTGGCATGTTGCAAATTGAATTTACTTTAGATGGATCTACAGACACTCCATTTCTATTGAATATAAAACCTTAATACTTGACTTCACTTTGACAAATGTTACATTTATTACCATTAAATGTTAGACCTATATCTTTTGCACGACAAAGAACTTTATCTAGGATTTGATCATGTTCTTGAATGGTTTTAGCATGTATAAGAAAGTCGTCCATCATTATTTTAATGCCTTGTATGTCACCAAACCGGGAAACCATTTCTTTATGAAAAATTTCTGGAGATGCATGATGCGTGATGTGAGATGCGTCTAAATTTGAAAAATAACATGAACCATTTAGTTCTGCTTTAATTTCATCAATATGTGGAAATGGGTAATGTGAACGTTTAATAGCTTTATTTAACTTACGTGGATCTAAACATAATCTAATGCTTCCATCCTTTTAGAGACAATTACCATAGAGTTGACCCAATCAGTTGGTTCATCAACTCCAGCAATAATACCAGTGACTTCTAACTTATTAAGTTCTGCCTTGACTTTATCCTGTAATTTAAAAGGAATTTTTCTACTTGCGTCTACAGACGGCTTGACATTTTCGTTAAGAGTTAAATGACATTCATAGTTTTTAAGAGCTCCTATTCCATTAAAAACCATACTATATTTCTTTAGTATTGACAGACTGTTTGACTCTGCAGGGACTTTGTGACACATTGACTGTGATATGACTTGACTTTGACTGTTAGACTGACTTGACATTAACTGTAAATTGTTGTTCTGGCTATGCTGACTAAGTGTGTAGTTTGGACTGTGTTCAGATATGTTTTCATCAAAGGTTACTGAATGTATTCTTTTTATGACTTTTAAATGTTGACATGACTGTCTACCCAGAATATTTTTGCAATCTAACGGTGTGATATGGAAACACAAGTTGTATGATTTGTCATTATACTTACATGGTAATGTACAACAACCGATTGTAGGTATACTTTGACCTGTAAATGTTGTCAAGTTAAATGGTGTTTGTATAAGATTTATCTCTTGCAACGCTAGTTTTTCAAATGCTTTCTTAGACATCAAATTCACATCTGCACCTGAATCAATAAGTAAGCAAACAGATTGACTACAGATACTTAGAGTTATTGACCATTGGTCACTACATTTTACAGAATTACATTGATAAACAGCACCTAAAAAAGCTTGATCATCCTTAGAAAAATCGTCTTGCACATAATTAACATATTTTTGCTTGGACTTACACATCTTTGAATAATGATTAAGTTTTTGACAGAAATCACACTTTGCACCAAGAGCAGGACATTTAAAACGATGTGTTTGACCACACTTTGGACACATTGAGTTATTCATAGACTGATTGTTACCTTTATAACCATTGGGACTGCTATAACTCGATGAATGGGATGTATTGTATGGCTGGTATGGTATGGTATGGTATGGTATGGTGATTGACGGTCCTGTGACTGCGGATTATACCTTGATTGTTGACTACGACTATGATTTCTTGACTGACGATGTTGTGAATGACTTCTGCTGGACTGTTGACTACTTTTGTTATGTATACTATCTACACTAGCTACAGATGAATTGGGATTTGTGCCTGATAATATTTGAACTTCTTTACGGGACGATTCTAGTGACTTTATATTTATAGTAAATATTTATAGTGGCATCTAAAGTGGTAGGCAATTCTTGCAAAATTTTCTCTTTAATGTATTGATTCTGATCATTTAGATTCCAACTAAATATATCTTTTAGTAAATCGTCTTGCAATTCACCAAAATGACATTGATGGGCTATATTTTTGAGATCTGTTATATAACTGTCCAGCTGTTCATTTTGCAGTTGCTTTCTGTTAAAAAGTTTATGCCTTATCATGGTTATATTGACTTTTGGGCTGAAATAACCTGCAAATCTGTCGATCAACACTTAAGCTTGACTGTTTCGACATCTAGGTTGAAAGAATAAAATATGTGAAGGCAATCTGGTCCTATATAATGTAATAAAAGTGCAACTTGCCTATCTTCGCTTTCTTGATCAAATTTAAATGCTTTGAGATATATTTTGAATTTGGTGGTCCAATTTTTCCACGTGAGCGGCATGTTGGATGCATGAACGTCCATGTGCTTGAGGCGACCCGACGACGTCGAAGATTCGTCCATTTTTTTTCTTCTGGTTGATCCGGTTCTTCTTAAGACACGCCAGTTTACACCACACCTGATGTTTGTTGGTTTTTGGTATAATATACAGGAGCTTGGAATAATACGTGTCGTGTATTTCAGTCAGCCATGTTACAAAGTAAAGAAAGAAGGAAGTGGAACCTAGACATAGACAATATTGTTATAATCTAAGCATAGACTAAACTAGGCTATGGCTTACAAGCTAATATAATATTATGACACTAATAAGTCTGAAACATGTGCGGCGGTAGAAAATACATTAATTAAGTTTTGCGTTCGTTGCCGTATTAACGGACATTCACTTAAGGAAGTTTAAACTATCTTGGGGGCTGTGCCAAGATAGTGATTTGTTATAGATGTGGAGAACAAAACGTCACTGCCTTAACCTGCCCCAAGTGTTCAACAAACGCCGGAGCAGGTCGATCGCTGGAGACAGGATGCTCGCGACGATCTGTTCCGGCAATGGGCCTTGAGATGTGAGGTTCCCTCCGCGAGCCGGGAGCTCCGCCAGCGGGTGGAGCACGCGCAGGGGGCTCCGACGTACTTCCTCACCCAACTTCTCGCAGGTCACGAATGTTTCGCAAAATTCCTGTGGGAAGTGGTGGGGATTCTGTCGGAGCCCGATTGTCTTCATTGCGCAGGCGGCGCCGTGGACACGGCAGAGCACACGCTCTTCGTGTGCGCCGCCTGAGACGCAGAGAGGTTGGCCCTCACAGGCACTATTGGAAGAGTGGATAGGTTTTAGTGGGTAGTCCGGCCCGTTTTCTATCCTAGGGCCGGGAGTCCCACACGAAGCCGTCTCGCTCCCCCCCGCAGCGAGACGGTGAAATGCGAAAATGCATCACCGACCACGTTAAAAAAAAAAGGTGTTCAACAAAGCGGCAACTGCCAAGTGATACTAATTGAAAAAACGCGTAGGCGTGAACCGGGGTAATCGTTCCACAGTTTCCAGTAGAACGTTTACCAATAGTACAATTATTTTTTTTTATAATAAGTGTACTGCCCCCCAAAGGCATAACACATCTCTCGGGCTCCCTATGAAGGACAAGCCCTTGGTTCACGTTATCGGCGGTTTTGATACTCGCCCCTTCTTACCCGTAACCATTAATAAAGTTAATTACAAAGCCCTGCTAGATTCAGGCTCTGAAATCTCAATTATTAATAATGTTATTTTAAGTACACTCGTTAACATTAAGGTTAATGTATCTTATGATTTGGATACAATCACTACTGTTAATGGTTCGTCTTCCCCCGTCACCGGCTATGTGCTTTTACCGGTCACGGTAGGAGACAACACCAAGGTGGTAAAGTTTTACATTATCCCTGGAGTTACTACGGCCCTACTACTGGGTATAAACTTCTGGAGAGCTTCCAATATTGCCCCTGAAATTATATCAATGTGCAATAGGACCACTTCAGACACCAATAAGTTTGATCAGGTTTCGGAGGTACGACAGCTGCACGATTTTGATTCTCTATCCGAGCACCAAAGAAAGCAGGCGGAGCACATCGTGAGACAGTTTGAAGGGATCGCTGCCGAGAACAAAAGTTTAAGCCGCACCCATTTAATAACACATAAAATAGACACTGGCGACGCCAGCCCAATAAAACAACGTTACTATATGATGTCACCGGAAAGGTTGGCAGAATTAAATCGACAGCTTGACGAAATGTTACGTGATTATGTGGTAGAGCCCAGCACCAGCCCGTGGAACAGTCCCGTCACTTTGGCTCCTAATGACGGTTCTCTCCGGTTCTGCCTGGACAGCCGCAAGCTAAATGAGGTTTCAAAGCACGACTCATACCCACTACCATATATCACTCACATACTCGATCAGCTTAAAGAAGCGAAGTATCTGAGCTCAATAGATCTCAAGTCAGCCTTTCATCAAATACTTTTAGACTCTGAGTCACGTGAGAAGACGGCTTTTACAATACCGGGCCGCGGTTTGTTCCATTACAAAGTAATGTGTTTCGGATGGACATCAGCGCCGGCAACCCAACAGCGATTAATGGACAAACTATACGGTCCCGAGTTTAAAGGAAGAATATTTGCGTATTTAGATGACGTCGTAATTGTCAGCTCGACGTTTGATGAGCATATGACACTTTTGCGTGCGGTCCTTCATAGGTTTCGCGACGCGAACTTGACAATTAATATGTCAAAATGTAGATTTTTTCGAAACCAATGACATTACCTCGGTTTTCTAGTGGACGAACAGGGCCTACGTACAGACCCTGAGAAAACCAAGGCTATGGTGGAATTTCCTACTCCTACCTGTCGCAAGGATATTAAACGTTTCTTGGGAACCGCCTCATTCCAGCAAAGGTTCATTAAGAATTTTAGTAATATTGCGGTACGTTAAACGCATTGTTGTCGACACGTAAGAACGCACCGCCTTTCATATGGTCACCGGAAGCGGAAGCAGCCTTTCTCCAACTAAAGTCTGCCCTATCCACAACACCTGTGTTAGCTTGCCCCGATTTCTCAGCACCCTTTTGTGTGCACTGTGACGCGTCTGATTTTGGGGTAGGTGGCACTCTAACCCAGACCATAAACGGGGAAGAACACCCCATTGCCTATTGCAGCCGGTCTTTATCACCGCCTGAGCGCATACTTTGCAACCGAACGGGAGGCCCTCGCGGTGGTTTTCGTTGTTGAGCATTTCCGACCGTACCTAGAAGGAAGTAAACAATTTAAAATTAATACCGACCATTCTAGTTTAAAATGGTTCCTTAATTTAAAAAATCCTACGGGGCGCCTCGAGCGTTGGGGTTTCCGCCTGTCCCCTTATAATTTTGTTATAGAACATAGACGCGGCAAGGATAACGTGATTCCGGATGCCTTATCTCGGTCAGTACCAATAGCTACTGTCGACCCTGTAACGAGTGACGTCTGGTATTCGAATATATTTGATCGTTGTCGCCGACGACCGGAAGCTTGCCCAAATTTCCAGATCGTTCATAACAAATTACTAAGGTATACTAAAACTAAACCCCGACTTGGTGCGGATTTTGCTTGGAAGGAGGTCGTACCCTCGGAGCTACGTCTTGAAGTCAAGAAATTAGGATAAAAGATTTTAGGGAAAAAAACAGCTTTATCAATCTCTGACTACAGAGTTGAGAATCCAGCATCTAATTATTCAAGTTACGATGAAAGACAGACGCCCGACACATATCAAGTTGATACTGACATTGATACTGAGAATAGTAATGTTTATACTTATATTCCCCAAAACCCAGAAGCATCAACACAAATGATTGCCACGGATGATCTCATTTACTCAGCCATGCAGGTCGCTTTCGTTAGTAATAAAACCGCTAACAGACGTTCCGACTGTCAGCCATCCAACCGTCAGGTGCCTTTGCTTTGTAATAGTGTAAGTGTAGTGTAAATAAAATTTTGACCAACACATAGTTATGTTTCCCCAGATCCTCGTCGGTGGTTCGACAGGTGCACCACATGCAAGTGATAGTAAAATCTCTGTCCCCAATTTTAGAAAAATCTTACCTGTTTACAGGAAAGGTTAATTTCTTGTGTAACAGTGCTAAAAGCGGCTTCGACTCGACTGCGTACACAGTATTTTAGGTATCAAAACTCACGGTAGGTACAACTCCCGGGCAGCGCTCAAATTGCCTTCTGATGCTCCTACACAAAGCATCATCTCGTAATACTCTTCGTTACTCAGAGCCATTACTACACAACACAATCACTATCACACACAACTTGACACAACTCACAAATTAACACACTAAACAACTATTTAGCTACCTCACTGCACAAAGCAAAGAATGCAACTGAACTGACCTGTGACCTTGCTAAATGATTTTAAATAAAATTCTAGGAAACTGCAAACGACCGACGCCGACCGAGTGCTTCGTGCGGCATCGCTTGATGCGAAACAGAGACAAACTGTTCCTACCAGGAGTGAGACGGAAGGCTCTTCACAGGCGCGCATTATTTGTACCTATTATTTATACCTATTTTGATGTCGATGACCGAAGCAGCTGATTTTAGTTCTAGTGTTGTTAAACAAGTGTGTATTTTATTCGATAATAAGGTTTTATTTATGAACTTTTTTTTTCTTCTGTGGCGGTCGCTACATATCGCAACGGGTTCTGGTCGACCAGCTGATGGTGCTGGCTTCGGGTTGATATAACCCTTACGTAACACCGGGTATACAGGTGGAATTATTCAAGTGGGCTTGGATGGCCAAATCCGGAACTATAAGGAATGGCGAAAAATGCTCAAAGGAGTCACGAGCCCGATTTTGATGAAACTTAAAACCTCATCATTAGATTTTTTAAAACATATAATCCTAGCTGGGAATCGAACCAATTGATTTAGAAAAAAAATCACACCCTTTAATACATGGGGCACACTAAAAGTTTTGCACTTCTAGCTAATCGGAACTATTTGAATTTCGAATGTTATATTTCTTTAAGCTCTGCAACCTTCTTAGTAATAAAAAAAAAGCAATTGGCGGGAAATCATTTATCAATTGTTTTTTATCACACATCAAATTTCTACGTATGCAACGAAAATGGAATTAAGTCGAAAATATTTTAGAGCGATGATTTTTTATGATTTTAAAAGTTCTCTCTCTCCGCAAGACTGTGCCGCTCGTCTACAAAATGCTTTTGGGAGAGAAGCACCTTGTTTGAGCAACGTGAGGCGATGGTTTGCTGAATTTGAGAGAGGTCGAGTTTCTTTACATGACGAATTTCGTGAAGGGCGGCCTTCAACTGCCGTCAACGAAAATAATGTGGCTACTGTTAAGCGGTTAATTAAGGAAACCCGCGGATTACCTATGAGACAATACGAGGACTATTGGGGATTGGTATGAGTCAAATCCAGAAAATATTACACGAAGAATTAAAAGTTCGGAAACTTTGTTGTCGTTGGATCCCTCATGAACTGACAGCGGAGCAGAAGCGGGCTCGCGTGGAATGGTGCTCACAGATGCTACTGAAGTACGACCACGGACATTCTAATGCTATTTATGACATTGTCACAGGAGACGAAACGTGGATTTATTGTTTTCAACCCGAAAAAAAACAGTAATCTTGTGAATGGATGTTTGAAAGTGAGAACAAGCCAACAAAAGTGAGGCAGGCGAGAAACGTTGGTAAAAAAATTATCCGCGTTTTTTTTCTCAGCTACGGTCCCATCTGTACAATTCCACTTGAAGATCAAAAGAGTGTTAATGCCGAGTGGTATTCTACCATTTGTTTACCCAGGGTGTCAGTAAAAGGTCCCGAAAGACGACCCAAAAGCCGCGTTCTCCTACACCATGACACCGCTTCTTCACACACGACCAACAAAACAAAGTCATTTTTAGCTTCCAAAAAAGTACAACTCGTCACCCATCCTGCGCATAGCCCCGACCTAGCACCCTGTGATTTCTGTATTTTCCCCAAAATCAAAGATTTGAGGAGAGGTTTCAAATTTACCAACTCCGAAGAGGCAGTGATAGTGTTCAATCAGCACGTAGAAAACATGCTTTCAGATCTGTGGTCCTCCTGTTTAAAAAAATGGTTCGATCGCATGAAAAAATGTTTAAAATTTTAAGGAGAGTATTTTGAAAAGCAATAAACATAATATTTTGGTTTTAACATGTTGTTTTTTAAGTTACGCAAAACTTATAGTGTGACCTACGTATTACACCAGATAATGATTGTTAAGGATCAAATTCTGGAAAGTAATGATATACGGCAAAGGAGAATGGGCATTTTGGTCTATCTTTTGGGTGCAAAGGGGCTCTACCAACATCTTTAGGGCCCCAGCGACCTCACCTGCTAGAGGCGCACCTGCTGATCAACGGACGAGGCTCGTTAATTTACGGTACCTAAGGAGTGGCTTCGGCCCCTACGTGGGTACTAGGTGGTACAACAGTGTTGGTCCGGGGGGGTACCACCGTGCAGCTGTGCTAAAGCCCCCCAAGTAACCCAGCCCAGGCTGGGTGGCGTTAGGGGTTTAGCAGCTGCCCTGCCGGGCCCGGGGCGATGTATGGTACAGCAGGCATGGGACCAGTGGGGGCGAAACGGAGTCTAGTGTGGGTGGGTCGATTCGCCGGCCAGGGAGACCCTTTACAACGGCGATGCCGCGGCCGCCCGCAACACAGTCATGGGGCCCGCCCGGGACCAACCACCCCAGGAGGCTGCCCCACATGTTGCGCATAATCCTGATGTGGGATCGCCGCTCCTGGTGGTAACCGGTGTGGGGTAGCGGCGGCCTTGCATCAGGGGGGTTTGGGAGCCCTTCCCTGGAACGCCCTGCCTGTGCACGTGTTTCCTCCCACATATAATCCTGGGTTCTTTAAGCGGAGCGTGAAGTGGCACATCAGTAGGTCGTCAAGTTGAGGGCCACTCTCTATAATATTGTGTGCTGTGAGAGTGGCCCACAATCGCTAGAAGTCGTCACGACTTACCACCAGGCGGGCGGCGTCAATTTGGTAAACCAAATATAAAAAAAAAATCGGCGGCCATTGATGAAATTAGTGTCAAATGAAAGTACTGATAGTTAGGAACAACTTTTTCTACCTACGTTTTATTGTATTCAATTTAGTTTAGAAAATAATGAAATACGAAATAAAGTAATTCCATAGAAAAATATCGTAATAATAATTTATTATTTGTGGGGTTACCTTTTGATAAGGTCGGCTACCTGCTCAGGCGACCGACCAATCAGCGCCGAGCGAATAGACATCGGTCGGCTACTTTTATTTGTGTGCGGCGCCGGCTGCGCGATCGCAGTCTTTCGTTTACGCTTGCGTCACTGTGTGTATTTGTTTGTTGTGCGCTTCTCATTGACCTGTATTTTCTTCCCGTACTGTGTTTGCTCGTAATCTGATCACTTGGCATTCATTTATGGACTTTGGTTTTCTTTGTGAAGTGGACTTTGTTGAATATGGCACAAAATCGACCGATGTGAATTTTGTGCAATAGATCAGTGGTCAAAAGAAGAAGATTAAAAATAACCCATACTCTTTTTGAGGAAAATGCAGCCAATGCTCAATATATTATTGAAGCTATAGCCCCACAGCAAGTAAGTATTTAAGTAATAATAATAGTTAAGTTGTAGTTAAAATACATCTTCTCTCTCTTTTACACACATGGCGTTTATGAAAACAAAAGCAGCGTTATCTAACTTCGAGACATAGGCCTACCACTCACTAACAATGCGTATGAGCATGACTCATTCGTCACGTTGAAATAGAGCTCGGCATGTTCTACACTAAACAAAACATGTTTTAACCGAAACTGCTGCGAGTTTAAAACACCATGTTATAAACTATTTTCCTTTTCAGGTTGAATACGTAGGTCACACTATAAGTTTTGCGTAACTTAAAAAAACAACATGTTAAAATCAAAATATAAAAAATATGTTTATTACTTTTCAAAATACTCTCCTTTACATTTTAAACATTTTTTCATGCGATCGAACCATTTTTTAAAACAGGAGGACCACAGATCTGAAGGCATGTTTTCTACGTGCTGATTGAACGCTATCACTGCCTCTTCGGAGTTGGTAAAAGTGAAACCTCTCATCAAATCTTTGATTTTGGGGAAAATACAGAAATCACAGGGTGCTAGGTCGGGGCTATGCGCAGGATGGGTGACGAGTTGTACTTTTTCGGAAGCTAAAATGACTTTATTTTGTTGGCCGTGTGTGAAGAAGCGTTGTCATGATGTAGGAGAACGCGGTTTTTGGGTCGTCTTTCGCGAACTTTTTCTAACACCCTGGGTAAACAAATGGTAGAATACCACTCGGCATTAACACTCTTTTGATCTTCAAGTGGAATTGTACAGATGGAACCCGTAGCTGAGAAAAAAAACGCGATAATTTTTTTACCAACGTTTCTCGCCTGCCTCACTTTTGTTGGCTTGTTCTCATTTTCAAACACCCATTCACAAGATTACCGTTTTTTTTCGGGTTCAAAACAATAAATCCACGTTTCGTCTCATGTGATAATGCCATAAACAGCATTAGAATGCACGGACATTCTCAGTCGTACTTCAGTAGCATCTGTGAGCACCATTCCACGCGAGCCCGCTTCGGCTCCACCGTCAGTTCATGAGGGATCCAACGACAACAAAGATTCCGAACTTTCAATTCTTCGTGTAACATTTTCTGGATTTGACTCATACCAATTCCCAATAGTCCTCAAATTGTCTCATAGGTAATCAGCGGGTTTTCTTCAATTAACCGCTTAACAGTAGCCACATTATTTTCATTGACGGCAGTTGAAGGCGGCCCTTCACGAAATTCGTCATGTAAAGAAACTCGACCTCTCTCAAATTCAGTAAACCATAGCCTCACGGTGCTCAAACAAGGTGCTTCTCTCCCAAAAGCATTTTGAAGACGAGCGGCACAGTCTTGCGGAGAGAGAGAACTTTAAAAATCATAAAAAATCATCGCTCTAAAATCTTTTCGACTTAATTCCATTTTCGTTGCATTGATTGCGTTGATTTCCCGCCAATTGTTTTTTTTATTACTAAGAAGGTTGCAACGTTTAAAAAAAATATAACATTCGAAATTCAAATAGTTCCGATTAGCTAGAAGTGCAAAACTTTTAGTGTGCCCCATGTACAACGGCCGAGAATACATTTGTCGACCATGTTGGCAACGAGCTCAACGGGCTGTGCAGCCTAACAATAACGCTGCCCCGCACGAATATGTTCTTCAAGTCGAAGAATATTCATGAGTGCCTAGCACCTCAGTCAATTGTATGTTTGACAGATGCCGTAGTGTGTCACGTCGTCGTTTAATGCCTGAGAATGTAAGGATTACTCTTCTGTTACATTCTAACTTATTCATATCAGACAATGCCAGAATATGTGATGCACATTTAACATCGAATGATTGGGAGGAGCTCATTGATAGTCCAAATCTCAGACATGATTTTAACAGCACTCATTTTGTGCAGTTTTAAAAAAAAATATTCTGGACTTTGAAGATATCGAAAATATGGATCCTAATGAGATTCATATTCGATTGGGCCGTTAGCAGAGATCAATTCAGTTCAATCTTGGAACAAACGCCTTCTTTGTCTGAGTCAAACGCCAAAACGAAACTACCTATTTATTTAATGAAGTTGCGAACTGGTGATAGCAACGAGAGATTAGCCACGCTCTTTATCATAAGTAGAAGGACTCTAGAAAGGCATTTAAAAACTGCGCGTGATGCTTTATCTATGGATTTTAAGCAAAGACACCTGGGACTCGACCATTTAAATAGAAGAATGGTCGCTGACCGCAAACTTATTGTTCCAAATGCGTTATTTGGAAATCCCGAGTCATCTCCGGTAGAAAGGAGGTCGGTAACAATCATGGATGGAACATATATTTGTATACAGAAGAGCTCCAACTTTTCGTTCCAGCGAGAGACCTACAGTCTACACAAATACGAAAATCTATTAAAACCGTTCTTAATGGTGTGTTCCGATGGGTACATAATTGATGTTTGTGGGCCCTATGCTGCTACCGACTCAGATGCCAGTATTTTGGAAAGAATAATAAATGACGAAGAAGGCACATTTCACTGGTTTTACTGGGCTGGCGATATATTCATATTAGATCGTGGGATTAGAGACGTCTGTGGCAATTTGGAGCGATTCAACTACAGTGTCTATATGCCCGAAACCAAAGACCGCGGTGCAGACCAGCTTACTACTGAACAGGCCAATAGAACTAGGCTGGTCACTCTATGTCGCTGGGTAGTGGAAGTTATAAATGGCAAGTTCAAGCGAGACTTTAAATTGTTTATTCAAGAATATTTTAATCGCGCCTTAAGTCACATGTTCGAGGACTTCCACCAAAACGCAGCGGCACTCATCAATGCATTCCAGACACCAATACAAGATAGTATTTATGCATCGTTCGTGAATATAATTTATGAATGGTTTGAAATACCGAACCTCTTAGCGGACTATGTTACCCGTCATAACATAAATAGACAGAGGGCATCATTTGAAAGACTCAGCAGCGATCAACCTATTTTTGAAGACTTCCCGGTTTATTCTGAAGAAGACCTAATTCTGTTTGCACTTGGCACATACCAAATCAAGTTGGCTCGCAGCTACTACGCTGAACATTTAGTT
Organism: Nudaria mundana; assembly: GCA_963556515.1. Taxonomy (NCBI): domain Eukaryota; kingdom Metazoa; phylum Arthropoda; class Insecta; order Lepidoptera; family Erebidae; genus Nudaria; species Nudaria mundana. Next base: position 11,853,730 of record OY748309.1, read on the forward strand.
GCAGACTTGTACAATATTGAAGTATACCGGGAGCGACAAATAAGTCAGCTCAGAGATTATATTGAAGAAGAAGACATTTGGTTATTACGTGTGCAAATACAATCTAGACATGTAAGGTCCAGAATATATTATTCGTAATTAACCGAGAAAGACAAAATAGAGAAGCAATTGCTCATTATTATTGCAGTTGTATAAGTGGAAGGCGCACAATCGGTTGCTGCGCACACGTTATGTGTGTAGTGTGGTATCTGGGATGGGCTAGACATCAAGACGAGGATATTTTATTACGCATCTGAACTCAGTGCTATTATTGTACATTAAAACATTAATGACGTTATCATTATTATTATTTTTGGCGATGTTTGGTAATAGTGGTAAAAATAATTGTATTTTTAATGAAATCTACAGGTCATTTTGTTTTATTTCCTTATTTTTAAGACTAAATCTTAGATAAAATACGCTAAATCACAGGCTGACATATCTAAAAATAAAAATGTATTTAATTCTATTATTAATTACACCACAGATATAAAACTACTTGAGGGTGATTGTAGGGTGATAGTACACCAAAAATAAAAAAAACTGTTCCTGGCCGCTGATAGACCAAGCGCCATACGATTTTGCCCATTCTCCTTTAAGGAAAACTTAGAATTTTAATACTACTTCCCAGAATTTGATCCTTAACAGCAACACTATAGTATGGTGTAATAATAAAAAGTGTGATTTTGGAAAATTCATTACAACAACTAGCGGACCCGACAGACGTTGTCCTGCAAAAAAAAAAAAATTGTGAATCTAAACCATTCTCGAATCCCCTTGAACACACACAAAAAAAATCATCAACATCGGTCCAGCCGTTTAGGAGGAGTTCAGTGACATACACACGTAGAGTAGAATTATATTTATGTAAAGAAAGTTCTTGTGGGTTAAGTCCCACAGACAAGGAAAGTCTTTATGTAATTCCAAAATGTTCACTATTATTTCGCGCTCTCTCCGCGTCGTTCATTTGACGTCCTCCGTCGGCTGTGTCGCAAATGCGACTGAGCTGCATTTGGTCGGAAGGAACGCTCCACACGTACCAATTTGGTTGGATGGTGTCGGATGCGTCGGCGAGCCGACCATGTCCGACCAGTATTAATAATAATTATGTCGGACCGACCGCCCTACACACATCGGTCGGGCCCGATCAAATCGGAGCGTCTGTTAGTAGTAGTACTCAACAGTTTTAAGTACTATGTATATGCTGCTTTTTTATTAACAATAAACCGTAATAAAGGCAGATTTTGGTTTAATTACGTTATATACCTCTACATCTAATCAATCAAACTTAGCAGTCCAAGGCCATTGTATACTACATAATTGCAACAATCTGCATTCATTCTCCTGAATAGGTAGACAACCCGATAGTTAATGGTAAAAGGTTAGGGAATATGATGATAATGATGATGCGCAAGACCAAATTTAAAACATTTACCTTCACATACGGTTCTAAATAGCTTATGATGGCGTCCAGTACTTCCGGTACAAATGATGATATCGCAGCTCGAGATACTCTATAAAATGCTAGTTAATATCGATAGCTCATCCCAGATGCCAAATAACTCAATGTTGCTTGCAGTTTAACATTTGCTGGTATTGCTTCTCTTAGAATTGTATCTTGTCTTTGTATACGAGTATATGGTGTTATGTTCTCCAGTAAAACTTTCTACAGTCATTCTCAAAAGCGCCTTGAATTCTTAGGGATCTTCTGATTGCAATCCATCAAAAAGAACAGTTGTTGCTCCAAGGGCAGGTCGCCTTAACATCCATTTTCTGGTCCAAATTCTTTTTTCTTCATTTTGTAATAGATCCCACAGTTCATTAATAATTTTTGGTAATAGCCGGTTAAAGACCCGTTTAAAATGTTTCTTTTTGCGATCCATTGCAGACGATAACGTGATCGAAACTGAACTGACTCGCCACTTCAGTAAATAAGTATGAACATGGACTCGGTTCGGCGACTCTCTCGGCCTAGAGCCGAGTGAGTGAGTAGAGAGAGAGTGACCACAACAGAGCACGAGCCGAGCGAGCAAAGCGGCAGCGGCCGGCGAAGCGCCGGAATTGATCTGTATTATATAAAAAATTTGAGAACCATTTTTAATTCTACTAAATATAATATTCTCATACTAAATATAATATTATACCTACTTCCCTCTGATGAGCAATTATGTGTTTATGTGTCTTGCTATTTAGGTATTTTAATAATCAGAATTCGTATTGTTGATGTTTCGAACTATCATTAAGTCGGACTTTTTGTCATTCGATCTATTGAAGCTCGGTATTTTGAGAGTAGTAATTATAAATGTTAGGAATTATAAAAATAGGAATAATGATCAATCGGAGTTGTTATATTCGGAATTTTGAACCAGTTGGAATTATGAAAATCGGTATTTTGAAATTCGTATTTGTGACTGACGGAATAAAGTTATTCGTACTTATATACTGTACCCCCGTCAATGGTAGGCGCAAATAATGGTTTGATTGCTTTAATGAAGAAGGAATGGAAATGGAATTTACCTAATTTGTTGCCCATTCATTGCTTGTTGCATCAAGAAACTTTGGCATGTAACATTTCGAATAACATATTAAAAAACGTGATGAATACGATTGTAAATATTATAAATTTTATTCGCGCGCGCGAACTTAATCATCGAAATTTCAAAGATCTTCTTGAATAATTACAAGCTAACTATGCCGGGGGCGGGGCCCCAAGAGATTCGACTACGTCCTCGCCGTCCGCCCTGGACCCCAACTTGACCACGGTAACGCAGTGGCAAGTTGGGTGACCGAACGTCGATATCGAGACTTGAGTGGCCAACATTGAGATGAATTGTGCTATCATGGATATGCCTGACGAGACCCCCGGTACTGACACTGCCCTTTCCCGGGCAGTCTCAGCCGACGACCTACCGCATGAAACACGGAATTCGATGCCTCTTGATTTGGGGGCTCGCGTCGCGCCGCCTAGTTGCAGCGCGACGTCGACGCCCCAAGGAAATGTTGCTGCTGGGACTGACGGTGGGTCAGCTCCCAGTAGTGTGAAGGTTAAGGGCCGTTCTGCTTCGCAGAAGAGGACCCTCGAGAAGGAGGGACCGCCACGCGACCGGAGCACTAGTTGCTCTGGATGGGGGTCCCTCCTCTCCAGCGATTCGGAGGAGGAGGTGCCGGTAAAGACGGTGCGCACGCGTCTCGGCGCCTACCGTATGCGCCCGCCAACACCACCCCCGTCATCTGTCCCGTCCCTGCGCAGTCGCAGGGATATCGGTGTGCCGCCCGCGCGGGAGATAATGAGTATCTTCTCCCGCATGAACGCGGCCATGCGGGGGAGTAAAAATATGTCGGGGAGGAAGAAGATTGTGGCTTCACTGGTGGATGAAGCCCAATCCTCCCTCGACAAGCTCCTCGAGCGGAGCGTCACAGAGGAGGAGGCGAAGCTCCGCAAGCAGGTTGCGAGCCTGGAGGTGGAGCTCACTGCCTCCCGAAAGGAGATGGAAGATCTCCGTCGGGAGGTCGCTGAGTTGACCAAAGCGGTCAAGGCACCTCCAGGTCCCATGCTACCTCCTCCTCTGACGGCTGGACCAGCGCCGAAGACGGCGCCTAGGACCGCGCCAACCATGGCGCCCGGCTCGCCGCCGAAGCCTGTACCGACTACGGTGCAGGTCCTGACGGCGATCGAGAGGCGCCTCGCGGTCCTGGAGGACCGGGCGTACCGCCCTCCGCTAATGCGCCCCGCGTTTTCATACGCGGCGGCTGTTGGCGGTGCTCCCGCTCCCGGTCCTAGCGGCACACCTGCTGTCCGCCGCCCCGCTCCGCCCCCGTCCGCTTCGGTGAGCCGGATACCGGCCGAGACCGCGGCCCAGGCGCGGAAGGCCAAGGGGCGCGGCAAGAAGAGTGGCACCCCTGCCGCCTCCTCTTCCTCTATCGTCGCTCCCGCTGCTTCCTTACACCCCTCCAGACGGGAGGGATGGGAAGTAGTGGGAGCCAAGAAGAGGAAGACGAAGGCCGCAAAGAAAGCGGCCAAAGCCGCCGCGGCGAAGGCGCCGAAGAGGCCCCGCCCTCCTCGCTCCACCGCCGTCGTCCTGACGGTGACGACGGTAGGTGTGGAGAAGGGGGTGGGGTACGCCGACGTACTGAGGACTGTGAAGTCCTCAGTCAACCTCTCGGCCCTCGATATACAGGGGGGGCTCCGGTGCAAGAAGACACGCACCGGGGCTCGCCTCCTCGAGGTCTCCGGCGCCTCCAGCGGCCCTAAAGCTGACGCCCTAGCGGCTCAGCTTAGGGACGCGCTGGACCAAGAAGCCGTCCGCGTCACCAGGCCCACCAAATGCGCCGCATTGCGCATCACGGGTCTGGATGACGCGGCCACGACGGAGGAAGTTGTCTCCGCCGTCGTGGAGGCGGGCGGCTGCCCCCGTGACCAGGTGAAGGCTGGAGATATCTCCTTCGGCTCCACTGGTCACGGGATGACAGTCGTCCAGTGCCCCGTCGCGGCGGCACTGAAAGTGGCGGACGGACGAAGCCTCCTCGTAGGGGGCTTTCTAAAGGCGCAGGTGCACCTCCTTCGTGCCCGGGAAACCAGATGTTTCCGGTGCATGGTGGTGGGGCACTTAGGAGTGCAGTGTACAGCGGAAGTCACCGTGGGCGATCGGTGCTTCCGCTGCAGACGGCCCGGTCACAAGGCAAGTGCCTGTGACGCCCCGCCTCGCTGCTTTAGATGCGAGGCGGAGGGCAAGACCGCGGATCACCGGGTCGGCAGCACAACCTGCGCCGCCTCGAGACCAAAACCTCGTCCGTCCGAGGAGAGCGGTGGGGGTGCCGCCCTTGCGCGGCCAGTTGTTTCGCGGCGGGATGCGGTTATGGACGTCAATTAATGTCTGACGCCCGTATCCGTATCCTGCAAGTGAATTTGAACCACTGCCGTGCTGCTCAGGATCTTCTGTACCAGATCATCCGGCAGTGGTCCATAAACTTGGCCGTAGTCGCCGAGCCGTACTACGTCCACCCGGGAAGCCCGGTGGACGAGGACGGCTCGGCCTGTTGTATCTTTGGGGGGTCCGCCGCAGACAACTCGCGCCTTGCGATCATTGCAAGGGGCCGCGGGTGTGTTGCGGCGGACTACGATGGGTTGGCAGTCGTGGCCACCTACAACTCGCCGAACATTGACGAGTCTCAGTTTGAGCTATGGCTCACTGAGCTCGACGTCGTCTTCGCTGCGTGCCGTCCTCGCCCTGTCCTGCTCCTGGGAGACTTCAACGCCTGGAGTGAGGCGTGGGGCTCCCGGGAAACCAGGGACAAGGGGAGGCTTCTTGAGGACTGGACCAGAACACGTGGTCTGGAGGTCCTCAACCGGGGGAATGTCGCCACCTATTGGCGGCGGGGGGGGGGGGGAATCGATCGTGGACGTAACGTTCGCATCCCCTGACCTCGCCCGCCGTATTACAGGCTGGCGCGTGGAGGAGGGTGAGGAGACGCACTCGGATCATCGGTACATCCGGTTCGATGTCGTCCCCCCACCTGACCTCCCACAGCCGGTGGCGAATTCCCCGGATCCGCGTTGGGCACTTCACCATCTGGATCGGGAGGCTCTCCTGGAGGCATCCATCGTGCAGGCCTGGATTCCGGCGCCGGACCGGCCTGCCGATGTGGATGCCGAGGCGGAGTGGTTCAGGAGAGCCATGTCGCAAATCTGTGATGCGGCGATGCCTAGGGTTACACCCAGACCGGCCAGGAAGCAGGTGTACTGGTGGTCGCCGGAGATTGCAGAGCTGCGCGCAGCATGCATCTCCGCCCGCCGCCGGTACACCAGGTTTCGCCGGAGGCGTCGCCGCCCAGACGACGCGGCAGCCCGAGAGGCGGAGCTTTTTCAGGCATATAGGGAGGCTAAAGGTAATCTCCAGGAGACGATAAAGCGGGCCAAGACGGCGGCCCGCGAGGAGCTCCTGGAGACCCTGCAGCAGAACCCATGGGGGCGCCCGTACCTACAGGTCAGGGAGAAACTCCGACCTAGGGCGCCCCCACTGACCCAGAGTCTCCAGCCGCAGCAGCTGGAGCGGGTCATGGGCTCCCTGTTTCCGACGAGCGCGGAGGAGCACGTCCCTCCGCGCATGGCTCCGTCTCTGCCCGACGCGGATAGCACCAGCAAAGACGACGTACCCGAAGTCAGGGTGGGGGAGCTAGGTGCGGCAGTACTCCGGCTTAAACGCCGGAAAATCACTGCCCCCGGACCCGACGGTATTCCTGGCCGTGCATGGGTCCTGGCCCTCGAAGAACTCGGGCCTCGACTGATGGGGCTCTTTAGCGCATGCCTCGAAAGGGGCCAGTTTCCCAAGGTGTGGAGGACGGGGAAACTGGTCCTGATCCGTAAGGCGGGGCGGCCGGTGGACTCACCGTCCGGATACCGGCCGATCGTGTTGCTCGACGAGGTGTGTAAGCTCTTTGAGCGAATTATCGCGGAACGCCTCGTCGAGCATCTCACGAGTGTGGGGCCAGACCTGGCGGATAACCAGTTCGGTTTCCGTCGGGGACGCTCCACCGTGAGCGCGATCATGCGCGTGAAGAGCCTGACGGAGGAAGCAGTCTCGCAGGGCAAGGTGGTGGTGGCGGTGTCTCTTGACATCGCCAACGCGTTCAACACCTTGCCATGGAGCTGCGTTAGGGAGGCGCTCGTGTATCACGAAACGCCTCTCTACCTCCGTCGTATTGTCGGGGCCTATCTCTCGGAGAGGGCCATAGCTTTCCCCAGCTGGCTCGGGCCAGCTCGGCGAGATGTGTCGTGCGGTGTTCCGCAGGGGTCGGTCCTGGGGCCGCTTCTGTGGAACATCGGCTACGACTGGGTGCTGCGGGGTGTCGGCGTAACGTGCTACGCCGACGATACCCTCGTCACGGCGCGGGGTGCAACGTACCAGGAGGCAGCACTCAAGGTCACGACGGGTGTTGCTCGAGTCGTGGGTCGGATACGGCAGCTAGGACTGGAGGTGGCCTTGCACAAGTCCGAGGTTCTGTGTTTTCACAGACCTCGGAACGGTCCACCCGAAGGTTCCAGCATAAATGTGGGAGGCGTTAGCATCGGCATCAAGCCCTCGATGAAATACCTAGGGATCGTACTTGATAGCCGATGGAACTTCGGACCACATTTCCGAAATTTGGTCCCCAAGGTGACGCAGGCATCGGTCGCGCTTTCGCGACTGATGCCCAACCTAAAGGGACCCAACGCCTCCTGCAGGAGACTGTACCTGGGGATCGTGCGGAGTATGGCCCTATACGGGGCTCCCGTATGGGCGGATAGGTTGGCGGTCAAGGGGAACGTGACTCTGTTAAACAGACCACTTAGAACCTTGGCCGTCAGAACCGTACGGGGGTACCGCACGATCTCCGGAGAGGCTGCATGTCTCCTAGCCGGGACCCCTCCATGGGACCTGGAAGCGAGAGCCCTTGCGTCATTGTTCCAATGGCGCAAGGAGGCGCTGGAGCGGGACCACAGGCCTGAGTCTCGAGAAATCGAGGACCAGCGGTCCCAACTCCGCCAGGATCTCATGGAGTCATGGAGGGTGCGACTTGAGCAACCCAAGGGGGGTGCCATCTTCATCGCGGCGGTGAGACCGATCATGGACGATTGGCTGCAGAGGCAGCATGGTGACCTCACGTACCGTGCGACGCAGATGGTTGCCGGGCATGAATGCTTCGGTAGCTATCTGTTTCGCATGCATCGTGAGGTCACACCCCGGTGTCAACACTGCGAGGTTTCCGACGACGACACCGCACTCCACACGTTGGTGGAGTGCTCAGCGTGGGCGAGTCAGCGCCGGGACCTCGTAGTGGGTCTGGGCGTGGATACCCTCTCGCTGGGGACCATGCTTCAAGCCATGGTATCCAGCGGGAGTAGGTGGAACGCGGCCGTGTCCTTCTGCGAGCAAGTCATGCTCGCGAAGGAGGCGGCCGGGAGGGAGAGGGAGCGTACCCTCCCCGCCGAGTTCCGTAGTCGGCGGCCAGGCCGCCCCAGACTACGCGACTACGCCCAAGACTATCGTCCTCCATGATCGGGGCCTGAGGACGGCGGGATCGCCACCCACCGTCCTTACAGAAGCAGGCTAGAAGGGTTGCGTGCTGCGGGGCCTTTGCCCCATAGCACGCAACCAGATTCACTCACTGACGCGGGATAAAACCCGACCCTAATGACGCGGGATTCTCGTCCCGACCAAACACCCGCAGAGACCACAGGGGTGGTCAAAGTCCGCCGGGCGCCACTGGACATACCCTCTGCTAGTAACCAGGGACGCCCGGCAACGGACGTTAGAGCGGCCGCGGCCTTGGGCCGCGGAATTAAAAAAAAAAAAAAAGCTAACTATGCCGATGTTATTTTACACACAGCCGTCAGATGGTTAAGCAAAGGAAAAGTATTAGAACGGTTCTTTCATTTAAAACACGAAATAATATTTTTTTTTGCAACAAAGTGGCAAAGAATTCCCCCAGCTACAGCAAAATGACTGGTGGACACTGGCGGCTTTTTTGACCGACATCACTATGAAATTCAATAATCTTAATTTAGAGATACAAGGACCTAACAAAATTATTGGGCAAATGACAAATAAAGTGTTTGCATTTGAAGACAAACTGCAATTATATATAAATGAATTCGAAGCAGAAGATTTTTCAAATTTTCCAACTGTTTCTGCAGACATATTCTGTAAAAAACAATGTCGAATTCGAATCTCACCCAGGTGATAAAACTCATCTCGAAAACGAACTAGATCCATCTACAACCGACAGAAGTAAATCGTTCGAACGCACTTGCGAAGTGAAGGGAGATTAAATTGACAGCTTGTTGAACTAGAGACGGGCATTTGGCGGATTACTAAAATCGAGATTTCTTGTCTTACGTTTTTTAAGTAAATTACGCATAGTTTTGTGACTTTTAGTTATTATTTCGACGTGACTTTATCAAATGATAGTTATGTGTGACAATATTTATTAGATCTAAAATAGCTACAGTCGATGTAAAGTTGGCTGTATAGTTTGGTGCCTTTTGCCATAAACAAATAAGAAAATGAAACATCTTCTTCACTTCACATCTCACTTCACTCCACAATGTCACAAACTCGACACCACAAATGGCCGCGGTGCACAGTATCGCGTGCTTTTATCAAAAATCAGATTTTCTATTTTTCTAATGCGTAAATTTTTGATGGGTGCGCATTGTCTTACATAACTTTTCAACTCCTATCATCGTAGGTCCGAAAATGTTTCTCGTACTTTTTGAAATTATAATGATCGTTATTCATAAAAAAAATTAAAACTAAATATTAAAAAACATAATCATTTAAATTCATAATATCACAAATTATAAACTTAGTTTTTACTAATATTTGTTTTAATATATTTGTTTATACTAATGATCGAAACTCATAATCATTCGAATAAATAACTATAATATTCATAAATGTGTTTTATTGTAATATTTGTTTTTATAAACTTCTTAATCATAAGTTTTTTCATCCATATTATAATGTCTATATTCCAGTGAAAATTGAATTCTTGCTTCACGTTGCGTATAGATTACCTCTTAAGTGTTGGCAAGTTCGAGGTGAAGCACAAAAGACGAAGCACAGAAAACGAGATGCTACCAGACAAGTAGGTTAGGTTAGGTTAGAACTGTGACCACAACAACGCGCGAGCCGAGCGAGCAAAGCGAGCGTGCCGCGGCAGCAGCCGGCGAAGCGCCAGATAATTATTGCTACCAGAAACGAGATGCTACCAGACAAGTAAGTTAGGTTAGGTTAGAACTGTGACCACAACAACGCGCGAGCCGAGCGAGCGAAGCGTGCGTGCCGCGGCAGCGGCCGGTGAAGCGCCAGTTAATTATCTGTTATAAAGTAAGCTATTCTGAACAACGACGTTATGAGTTGAAATATGTTCGTAGTAACAACATTATTAATTAAAGCAATGTGAGCCAATATGGACCCATTTTTGATATAGCAATACAATCCTTACTAAATTCCTTAACGAATGTGGGTAGTTGTAATTTTGTAACGTAAATATAGAAGAAAATGTGGGTATTCAAAGTTCATGTTATTATTGATGCGTTGAAATCAGTAGCGTACACGAGTAAATTCATAGCTATATTTACATGTGATAAACACTATTTATTACTGCAAAAATAACTTTAAATTATTATAGAACAATAAAATTGTAATTGCTATATTATCATACAAAACTAAGTGAAATATCCGACATTGGTAAGATATTGAACATGTTAATGGGAAATTATAAGTATGTTGAAAGTTTGACTAGAGTTTAAAAAATTTACATCAAAATCCATTTTTAAATTTTTTATATGAGTAAGATAAATTAATGAACTTTGTATTTGAAAACTGTCAATGTGCTCTTTCTTGCGATTTACGAGATATTTGGTTTTAGGTTCAATTACCAGTAAAATAAAAAATTCTGAATGCTTCGAAAAATGGCTTTCAGCGAAGCCCCAAGATGAAATTGATACTGTTTTTAATTGGTTATTATTTTCTTATGGACTGGCAGAGTCTCCTCAGTTTATTAAAAATAGTATGAGAAAAACTGCAGGGTTTTTTTCTATGAGAGCAGGTAGTTATTGGAGAGCAAGCAATATGAAATCTGAAATAATGAATATAAAGTATAAAACGTGGCTTAATAACGAGATGCTACCAGACAAGTAAGTTAGGTTAGGTTAGAACTGTGACCACAACAACGCGCGAGCCGAGCGAGCGAAGCGTGCGTGCCGCGGCAGCGGCCGGTGAAGCGCCAGTTAATTATCTGTTATAAAGTAAGCTATTCTGAACAACGACGTTATGAGTTGAAATATGTTCGTAGTAACAACATTATTAATTAAAGCAATGTGAGCCAATATGGACCCATTTTTGATATAGCAATACAATCCTTACTAAATTCCTTAACGAATGTGGGTAGTTGTAATTTTGTAACGTAAATATAGAAGAAAAGGTGGGTATTCAAAGTTCATGTTATTATTGATGCGTTGAAATCAGTAGCGTACACGAGTAAATTCATAGCTATATTTACATGTGATAAACACTATTTATTACTGCAAAAATAACTTTAAATTATTATAGAACAATAAAATTGTAATTGCTATATTATCATACAAAACTAAGTGAAATATCCGACATTGGTAAGATATTGAACATATTACTGTTAATGGGAAATTATAAGTATGTTGAAAGTTTGACTAGAGTTTAAAAAATTTACATCAAAATCCATTTTTAAATTTTTTATATGAGTAAGATAAATTAATGAACTTTGTATTTGAAAACTGTCAATGTGCTCTTTCTTGCGATTTACGAGATATTTGGTTTTAGGTTCAATTACCAGTAAAATAAAAAATTCTGAATGCTTCGAAAAATGGCTTTCAGCGAAGCCCCAAGATGAAATTGATACTGTTTTTAATTGGTTATTATTTTCTTATGGACTGGCAGAGTCTCCTCAGTTTATTAAAAATAGTATGAGAAAAACTGCAGGGTTTTTTTCTATGAGAGCAGGTAGTTATTGGAGAGCAAGCAATATGAAATCTGAAATAATGAATATAAAGTATAAAACGTGGCTTAATAACTATGTTGTCTTTGAAACCGTGGTAAAAGATTACATTTTGGGGAACCAGTCAGTGGGCACATCTTCAGATACACAGCTAAAAAGAGGAAGACCGAAAACCAGTTTCAGTAATATCAGTTTAGCTTCAAAAAAAAGACGCGTTTTGGACTTAGTTAAAACTAGAGACACAGATGAACTGCAATTTGCAGCTAAAAGGTCACTAAATAAATCCCCCGATAAGCCATCCGATATAGAAAAGTCGTCTTTGTTATCACCCACTGATGAACTGGCCTTGTTTATTGACCTCGATTTATTTTATCGCAAAAATAATAGGTTAAGAGAAGTCATAAATTCACTACATCCTAATATGCTTCCTAGTTATTACACAATAATGAAAGTAAGGGATGAGCTACTACCTAACGCAATTAGTGCCACTGAAACCGTAGCAGAAGTAAATTTGCAAGATTTATTGAACAAAACTGCTGAATCTATTGTGAAAACTGTAGAAAAGGAAACCTCCATAATAACTGCAGGATCTTCTTTGAATTGAATATGCAAGTGGGGCTTTGATGGTTCGTCTGGACACAGCACGTACAAACAAAAGTTTTATGCTGCTGAAAGTACAGATGAATATTTGTTTTTAACTGCCTTGGTTCCAATAAGATTAGTAGATGTTGATCACAGTATAATATGGCAAAATAAAACCCCGTCATCCACATATTTCTGTCGGCCTTTGAGATTATCATTTACTAAAGAAAATAGTGATGTTATAATGGAAGAAGAAAGTAGAGTAACTCAGTCCATAAATAACCTAGAATCCTGTGTAGTTAAATTACAATAACCTTGCAAAGTTGTCACTGTTTCGTATGAAATCATTTTTACCATGATTGATGGTGCTGTTTGTCACAAACTGAGCGGCGTTAGTTCCACTCAGACATGCTATATATGTGGAGCTACTCCAAAAATTATGAATTCACCATCATCGGTGCCCGATAAAATTCCTAACACAGAAAGGTATAAATACGGTTTATCCACACTGCATAATTGGATAAGGTCTTTTGAATTCTTGCTTCACGTTGCGTATAGATTACCTCTTAAGTGTTGGCAAGTTCGAGGTGAAGCACAAAAGACAATATTTAATGATAACAAGCAAAGAATCCAACGGGAATTTAAGCAAAAAATGGGTCTTATAGTTGATAAGCCCAAACCTGGCTTTGGATCAACAAAAGATGGCAACAGTGCTAGGACATTTTTCAAAAATAGTGCAGTGTCTAGTGATATAACCGGCATTGATCAGAGTCTAATCGAAAAATTTTATACCATCAACAGAGTGATTTCTAGTGGATTAAAAATTAATATGGATAAATTCAGAGGACTTTTAAAGGAGACGAATGATTTGTATTTAAGTTTATACTCGTGGTACAATATACTAACATCTATACATAAGGTACTTATACATTCGCCTGAAGTGATCGAGTCATTTACTTTGCCGATTGGTCAGCTCTCTGAAGATGCTCTAGAAGGAAGGCATAAAGATGCACGAAATTACAGAGAATCGCATGGTCGCAAAACATCTAGATCACATACTAACAAAGATTTAATAACCATCTTGTTGTTAACATCTGATCGATTGATTTCAACAATAAGATCTAGAAATAAACAAAAAAAAAGATATAGTAGACCCCGTTTTAAATGAATATTTTAACCTGGAGTAAATGATTGTGATTAAAATCTATTATTTATTATTTACTTGTGCTTACGTACTTAAACTACACTTTGTACATAAATCAACACAAAAAATATCGTACACCGAAAATCCGATTTGTGATAAAACGTTCTATGGAGTCGCGACACTGTGCGGCGCTTTGAATTTGAGTTAACTTTTTATAAGATTTTTTAATTTTCAGTTTTTTTGTAAATTTTTGAAGTTGATAAATATGAATGGAGTAAGTACACAATGAAGTTCATGTTGTTAAAATATTAGTGGTGTAACCTAGGAGGAATTAGTACTCAGGTTTTAACTTATTGCAGTACAAAGAGCGTCACACCCATCTCGGGAACAAGTAGAAACCCTTCTAGCTTTCTTGGAGCAAAATCAAAGCGTAGCTAAAGGGTTTTCTAGGGTACCAAGTGGCCGAGATACTACACGAAGGCTGTAGGAACAAATTACTACAACATTAAATAGCTTGGGAGGATCCGTTAAAAATTCAAAGCAATGGGCAAAGGTAAGTACCTACTTATGATAAGTACCTTATATTATTACAGTTATGCCATTGAATTACTTATAAATATATACATCATAGTTTTACCCAGCTATCTACCTATTATCAATCAATGCATGTTTTTTGTTATGTTATAGTATTGAGCAGATAAAAAAAGTGCCGCAAAAAAAGGAGCACTCCGCTATAGAACCCGAAACCAAACTGGTGGTGGAGTAGGGATGGTGGATTTGTCAGAGGTGGAGGAGCGTATTTTGGCCCTAATGGGTGGTGAAGGCTTTGCGGTTGGGGACAAACATCTCGAAATAAATCCCTTTGAAGTATGTATATTCCTTTACAAATTATATTTATTCTACTCGTATACTAATACATATTTGCTGAACTATAACACGGTTTGTGTTTTAAGGAGATGCAAGTGGACAATGGGACCAACCACTCGTTACTGGCCAATATTCCGTTCCAGACAGAACCACAATTTACATCGATAATTGGGCACTTTATTACACACACTAACACACACACACACACACACACACACACACACACACACAGTGGACAGACGCTGCGGGGAGGACTTTGTTTTATAATATGTTGTGATAATATGTATAACTTATTGTTTTAGAACAAAAAATAAAATAAGATATTCATGTTTCAGGAGCAATATAGTACTCCAAATATGAGGAAAAACATTCCTTTATTAGATGTATGGTATTTAATTACTTGTAATATTAATTAGAACATGTGAAAATCAATTTAATAAAAATAAATACTCATTTCCAGGAACAACAGATACATATTAGAATGTGTTGTGTATGAAGTATGTAACCTTTATGGAGTTGTAAAGGACCTTTGTTTAGTAAACTACTAAACATACACTACTTGAATAATATATGTATTGCTTTTAGGTGCCTCTAGTGTCCATGCCTACACCCTGTACTCCTCCTCAAGTACACATTGCGACTCCGGAGGTGCCTGCCACACCTTCGGGATCGGACAGTCATCCCAAGTCCAACGTGCGACGGCGGCTGATTGTGTCTCCACCGCCACAATTTCAATCTTTTGCAAGTAGGTTATTATAATTAGTTAATTAAATAAACACAACGCCAGCTACTCTACAAAGTAGATGCAACACCGGCTCCTCCACTGGAGCACTATTCTATCTATATAAATAGAAATGAACCGCCGATCGTTTGTCTCGCTAGAACTCGGGCACGGCTGGACCGATTTGGCTGATTTTGGTCTTCAAGGAAGGTCTAAAAGGTACGAAGTTCGCCTGGACAGCTAGTCAGTCATAACATAGTAGAAAACAAAGTCGCCCGTTTCATATGTATGCTAAAGATCTTTAAAACTACGCAACGGATTTTGATGCGGTTCTCATCAATGAATAGAGTAGCTAATTATGTATAATATACTGTTTAAATTATTTGTTGTAGAAACTACAAGTCGCCGTGGGAGACGAAGGAGACGGCTGTCACCACCTTCGCAGCGACAGTCTCGGCCGCATTCTTTGACGGAGCGGTTCCTGTAGATGGAAGAACAGCGCACCGAACTATTCAATTTGTTTGTCATAATTGTTGTTGTATTGTGCGTTTTTGGGCGCTACAGAAAATCCATAACCTTTGACTGCTTCGGTGGCGTGGTCGGTAGTGCATCGGCTTCCGACTCCAGAGTCTCGGGTTCGATTCCCGGGTCGAATCTAATATTTGTGTGATCCACAAATGTTTGTTTCGGAGTTTCGGGGGTTTCTATTTATGTTCTGTATGTATTTAGAAATATATAAGTATATTTATAAGTTGTCTAGATCCCATAGCACAAGCTTATAGCTTAGTTTGGGCTAGATGACGTTATGTGAGAATGTCTAACAATATTCAATATTGAATTTAATAACCATACTGGAAATGTAACCAAAATGTCAAAAAATTAAATTAAAAACAAATCAGAATTATGGTTTTATTATTTATGTTGGTCCAAGAGTGCTTGTAGTTACAAGTTTCACAAAACAATATTCCGTGCTCGCCATAATTTGCTAATTAATTCCTGTCGCCTTGATACACCTAATGCCACTTCCATTGATGTCTTCAACGCTAGACCCTCGAGCGAAACGAGTTTCCTCTTGGTCTGTCGTTTCTTAGGTTTAGGCAAGAACTAACACTTAGGCGCTAAGACAAGAATTATAGTAAATCTATTAGAGCGCTAACCAGTTCCTAAAGTTATAAATAAGTGTTACGTATTCGGAGTTAGAGCGCGCTATAGCTCTACTATACCCCCGAATTGGGCAAATTTTTTTTGTCACTTTAGGTTGTTTAATGGCGGTAAAGCAGAGTTACAGAATGGGTTAAGAGGTATAATAAACCAATAAGATAGCTATAATAGCGATAACTGAAACTACAAGGGATAAAAAGGTGGTAAAAAGGCAAAAATTAACTCCTTAAGCGGTACGGTATAACTACAATGTCGCTCACTATATTTTTAAGTGATAAGAGGGTGGCAAATAGGTGATTATTACTTATTTGATCTCTAATATACACAGGTTACAAAGGCTATAAAACAGGACCCAGGTGCTAACATTTTTAAAAAGGATATTTTTTATTTCCTATTTTACTGAAAAGAAATATTTTACTAGATATGGAGTAACATAAAACTTTTGTAATTATTTAATAAAACGTTGCCTATTCTAGTTTAAGGTATCGTGCTAGTAGTATTATAACACAATGAAGCAAAATACTTCAATTAAACCGTGTTTTCAGGTTTTTTTTATGTTTTTCTAACCTTAGTCAAATCAATTTATAACTTTAACATGGCGGGCAAAATGAATTTAGGGATCCGTAGTAACTGCCCAAAACCACAACCAAATCGAGTATGTACTGTACATAGTCTAACTTTACAATTTTGAGTAAATAGAAATTCTTTATAATTTTAGTAGTTACCTATGTTTGTTGTTTACTGTTTTCAGTAGATATATTTTTCTTATAAAATTTCGTGACCGTGTGATAAAATAATTACTATATTCATACCTATAATACCTAAAGTTTTAACAAAACAGTACGATGAAAGATTTTTAATCATAATGAAATTATAATAATATAAAATGTAAATATTTATCTAATTTATAAACATGATACATTTGTTTTGTTAGCAGAGTAGACCGAAGCGCCATATTCTACAGGTTGCATGTTGTGGTGCGAACTACTTCATTCAGTCGGCTGACCAATCATAGCGCATCTCACATTCGCACCGAATGAACGTGCAAGTAAGTCAGTCCGTCAGTCTCATCTCATCCCAGCTCGATGTGCACTGTACCTACTGTGTTATATAAATTTAATAGTGTATTCCTATTAGTTATTACGACATATTACGATGTTTGAACTAAATATACAAGTATTTAGTGTAAGACTCGCCATCCTTTACCTATTTCCGTAAGTAGGCAACTGAAATGAAATGAAATGTTGCTGCTGTTTTATATTGATTATAATACCTACCTACAGAGTGGACTAGAAGTTTAGCGAGAACTGTAGGAACATAAACAAGTCAAAAGGCCGTAAATACCTACGTAGTACCTAGTACCTCCAATTATATTTTGTTATCAAGTGTAGGGTACCAATTTGGAAGTATCTTTATCGTAAAAGTTGTTCATAAATTGGTTTTTCATGTATCTATTATAATAATCCCGAAGCATCAAAAATATTTTGGGTTCGTGGCTTGTGGCATTATTCTTCTTTTCTGGTTTGTAATTATTTTAAACTATCTGACCAAATACGGTCAGTTCATTTATGACTCATGTAAATTTACCTGTGCGTAAAAGAGATAGAACTAGTGATTACTAGTGCTAGGTGGGATTTGGCTATTGTTATCGTTAACCAGTACTTATTTGTATTCAGAAACATGCCAAGCTGAATTGAACTACACGAGCTTTTTTATTTAAATATTATTTTATTATATATTTGCCCTTCAGTGGCATACAACAATTGCTAATTTTAAAAAAGACTATTTTTAACACATTGTCATACTTATTAATTTTTTTTTTATGTACCTACCCAGATACATCATACTAACATATAAATGTAATGGGACAAGGTAAGGAAAACTAAAAAACTGTTAATAACAGCAAAGCACTTTTGTCTTCGACAAAAGAATAAAATTTTTAGGGATTTCATTAAATCAAAATGAACTGGGGGAGAATGCGACTGGAGCCGCATGACACGAACCTAATATTGATTGTATTTATGTAAGTAAAATTAGGTGTTTAATATTCTGTTAATAAGTTTAATTTCAGAATGCCGTACAAAATAGTACGAACTTTTGAGAAAGGGAAAAACATGCACTGGATTGCTCCTTCGCCATGGGAACGCAATAATGTTGTAAAATGGCCTAAACACAATGCGTTAAAACTTGTGAAATCCGCAAATACCTTACCACAACCTGATTGGCGAGACATAAAGTGTCAAGTAAAAAGAAGAAATATTCCAAGTTATGAGGAAGCTGAACGTGAATTATTTTTTTTATTGGATAATACAGATACCGATGAAGAGATAAGAGTCACCAATAGTAAAGAAGCCAGCCAAAAAAAGAGGATTTGAATGTGCTCATGCAACAATTGGTATGTATGGCTGTTATTGTGTTAATCAGTCAGTTCTAGATAAAAGGTTTAGTTATTTGTAAATAAATAAATAAATTAGATCAATATTTACCAAACAAGTCGACGGTGAAAAGTAGGATCAAAGTACAGTCACCAGCACATCAAGTTACCACAAACTGTCAAATTTTGTCAATCGATTTTGAACTTAACATTCAAACTTTTTAAAGTTTAAAATCATTTGGAGAAATTTGACAGTTTGGTATAACTTGATGCGCTGGCGACCGTACAATTTTCACAAAATACAGAGAGTACAAAAGGCAATCACATGTATGTAGGTACTTCGCGTTATAAGTTGATAGTAAAAGTTTTTTTGTTCTTTTTGCGCATGTATAAAAAAGCTTCTTTTCAAAAAAGTGTTTTACTTTTTAGTTATTGAGTTTACCTCGCATTCGTATTCTCAGCAAGTCCTTTGATTTGATACCCATATTGTAGGAAAGCATAAAAATCTTAGCCCGTTATCTATAGAAGTCCGCCATATTGGATTTCGAGTGACGTCACTTAATTTTTGGAGTTATTCTCAGCAAGCCCTTTCATTTGCAACCAATATTGTAGCAGTGCATTAAAATAACTAGTCCGCCATCTTGGGTGTTCCGCCATGTTGAATTTAGAATGACGTCAAATAGCTAACAATGCATATTAATCCAAACTAAACGTGTATACAAAATTTCAGCTCAATCGCTTGAAGATATCTGCTTCAAAATTGAGTTGCAAGAGTCCACCTGAACATTCATAGTTACGTACATTGCAAGTTAAACAAAAGCTTGTAAAAAACAGACTAGAAAATTGAAAAACACATACAACACATTGATTCCTAATAAGCTTTTTTTTCAGTATGCAGACCAAGAGAACTCCCCCGTATGTGGTGAACCTCACAACAAACCCGTCTTCACTGTGCCTGATAACTCATCGTCATCAATAATTACTGTAACTAATAATGAAGTCAATGAGTCGTCACAAATTATTTTGACGTCTTCAGGTAATGAAATCCTGGGTACCTTCTGTTTGATAAATGAAGACCAAAACAATGTTGCTATCAATGAAACTCAAGAAAGTAGTGATATCGATAAAAATTTCGACAATATTCGTCAGGTATTAGAAAAACAAGATAAAATGATAGCAACAATTATCAATAATCAAAAAAAAATTATGCTGAAGATGCATTTCTGTCCAAATTGGTAATGTGCAATTGCAAACAAACTCAATGAAACTGAAGTTGTTTCTCTGGGTATATCAAAAACCCGTGCTGAAAATATACCATTCAGTGTCGCACCAATCAACAGTATTGAAGAATTAAATAAAAAGGAACAGTTAGAGCTCTTGTTAACGACAACGGACAACGGCCCGATTTTTATAACGGACGACGGGCCGACGCGCAGTGTTCAATAAGTTAGAGTGTATGTTTGTTAACGCGACGGGCTCATACCCGTTGCAACAAGACTCAACGGATGCGCGCACGTTGCCCCTCGGCGCGACGGCGGACTGTCCGATGCAGTGAACTACGTCATTTCATAGAAGTGTGTTGACGACGACGGATGTGCGCACGTTTATATTTCTATCTACCTACCCTGTGCTGCTCATTGTGAATATGGAGTTTACTATTGATATGGATTTATTAATTAGCCTTGTTCAGAATAGGCCTATGTTGTGGGACAAGACTATAGAAAATTACAAAAATAAACAAGCAAATTTAGCGGCATGGAAAGAAATCTGCGTAATGCTAAATGAAGATTTCGAGACATTATCTGATAAAGAAAAAAACGAATTCGGTAAGTGAACAATGTTTTATTTTTAAATTGGAAAACTCAATATATTAATTATTTCATGATTTTTAAACATATTGATTTTGCCACGGCAGTTGCCCTTCAGATGACATGAAATAATCTGCAAACTTATTACGAATCACATTAGCTGTCAAACTACCTCTTACCGAATTTGAACGAGGTACGTCTGGTAAGTTGGTATCGGTGGTCAAATTATCACCGACTGTGTTACTAATAATTCCTTCTTCTTTGTGGATATCGACTGCTAAGTCCAGTGATACGTTCAATGGTCGATGCAAAATTCGCCATTTATTCGCCAATATACCGAATGCACATTCGACATATCGTCTCGCTCTTGTCAGCCGGTAGTTGAATATCTTTTTTACGTCATTAAGTTGATGACCACCAAACGGCCGAAGTACATGTTCATGCAGTGCGAATCTCTTATTACAAGTTGAGAGCGTCGATAGGTTTGTCTCGTTGTTTTAAGTTAAGATATGAGTTCTTAAGTGTTAGAGTTATTTATTGATCGGGTCTAACGAACAAGTGTTTTATAAGTTTGTGCTTAACATAAATTATACAGAGTTATTAGAAACACATGTCAATAGATACAGTTTAAGTTAAGTACAAATGAATAATATAATAATTTATGTGAGAATGATATGTCAATAGGCTCCATACATAACTAGAGCAACATCTATCGCATGATCGCACGCGCGCGTAAGTAGGTCTATTGTGTGTGTCTCTGCGGCTGTTACTGCGCTGGCGTTCTCGTAGGCCTCCGCTGACACGAGTCGTGATAGCGGGGCTGACAGAGGTGTCGTGTTTTAATGTGTGTAAGGTGAATCGAAGTAGGTACATATGAAATAAATATATTATAGATGTATCGTGTATTGTGTATAGTGTGTAAATAATATAATAATATAATATAATATTTATTCATTCATTACTTAACACGTTCGCGGACACTTGGTAACGTTACTTTGACACTCCATTTTTGTATGAAATGCGTTAGCCGTGCCGTCATTGGTAGTTCATAATAAGTATTTTAAATACGACTGCACCGGCCATAGACTTCGCCTGCTTTAGACGCGGTGCCATGGGAATAGAAATTACAGATATAAAAAAAGATCACATCGGCTACAGCCTTTATCTGCTTGAACCTTTACGTCACTGGCAATAATAAATAAATGTACAAATAGGACACACCGGCTATAGCCTTCGACTGTTTGAGCCGCTACATTGCTAGCAAACATGACTGCTGCTGAATTATTGTGTTGCTGATTATATATACTAAATTTAAACAGGAATCTTTGCCTGATCTGGCCAGGATTGGCTAGAGACCGACTTACATGATACGCATGCATGCTTTGCATGGGTTAGCCGGATTTAATCGGGTGAAGCTTGGATATTCGCCTCCGAAAGGTATGTACACATAATATGTACGACGTGGTAGGCGCTTAGATAATAACAGTGGCCATAATGCATGGAATAAGTCTTTAACTCCTGTTACAGGAGGCTTACGGTACTACCATACTACCTGGGTAAGAACCCAGCTTCCTTCTGCCTGGAGTGGGCAGAGACCGGAACAGAGACGGTGTCTGCCGGCTTGCAGGAGTGGCGTATTTCACCGGGAAAGTATCCTATAAAATCCCTTAACCTATTACCCTTAATTACCACAGTATCTGCATAAAGATACTCTATCGTTACCGACCAAGCGCACCAACCATATACCCTGTATTACTGAATAACATAGCACCTAGAATAGACCTGTACGAGCAAACCCGTACATTTGCATAGTTTTATTATAATGCTGACAGCGTGCGTTACCGCGCGCTCCTCAAGTATTTAATATCATTCATTTGTAATTTATAACCAGTTGCATTAAATATTTCGGGCTTAACATCATCTATCATTTTTATGTACCCTATCCGTACATAAATTGGTCCTTCGAGCCGGATTTATGTACGGATAGGGTACATAAAAATGATAGATGATGTTAAGCCCGAAATATTTAATGCAACTGGTTATAAATTACAAATGAATGATATTATGTTCATACACTAGCATTGCTAATCTGTGAAGTGATAGAGACATTAAGAGCTTATTTAAGTAGCTTATTTATGTAGTTATAGCATTTGTCAACAAACTTATTTTCATTTTATTTAATGTTGATTGTCCTTAAATAATGTACATATCTAACAAGTTTAATGTTGTTAAACTTCTCTGCGGGGGAGTATGTACGAGCAAACCCGTACATTTGCATAGTTTTAATATAATGCTGACAGCGTGCGTTACCGCGCGCTCCTCAAGTATTTAATATCATTCATTTGTAATTTATAACCAGTTGCATTAAATATTTCGGGCTTAACATCATCTATCATTTTTATGTACCCTATCCGTACATAAATTGGTCCTTCGCTAGGAAAGTTCTGTGTGAAAAGTTTACAGTGTAGCAGCAGCAAAATACTGTAAAATTTACAAGTGAAGTGAATTGAATAGAATCAGCAAAGACTGTATTGCCAGCAAGAGAGCAGTACAGAGCAGCAGCAGCAGCAGTCATCAGAAATCAACAAGGTTCATTCTTGGTGAGCAACAAGCTCCCGTTTGGACAATCAAGTAAGATCGTTCCTTTTACTTTTCTATTTCATTACGTATCATGTCGACTTTCGAAGAAGTTTTAGCCCAACAACAGAAGCAACTCGATGAAATAGAGATTGTCTATAGGAACTTCATGAAAGATAGCTCGGATCGCAAAACGTCCGACTACTTGACCAAGATGTTAAAAACCTTGGATGCGTATTGGCAAGAGTTTCAGACGAATCTCTTACGATTAAGTGAGGTTGAACTTGCAGAAACACACACGTATTTCACATCGAATCAATACGACCAAGTCAAGGCTCGATACGAAACTATCAAGTCTTTGATCGCCGCATATCCCCCAATTCAAGATAGACCTTCCACCCCCATTTTAAAGCCAGCTAGCTACTCTCTTAGCGATGCCAAACATGGCAGGGAAAACACCCGACCCTACTTTCAAGAGCCAGGGTGTGAACAGCAAAACGGACGAGATGAGTAGGCGACAGTTCAGTAATTTCAAGGCGTTTGAACACACAGTTTCAAATATTAACCTGGATGCTGTAACGGAAAAGTGGGAGTTCGATCACCTACTGAACACAGTACGGTCCCGCTGGACAAAAATCGATTCTCAACACTGGGAATTGGACAGCGAACTGGGAGATAGGAACAAAGATTACAGTGACATGTTCCTTAAGTACGAGCAAACATACAACGATGCTATCAAAGCCATCAATAAAAAGATGTGGTCGTTCTCGCATAGGGAACACTCTACGCCAAAAATAGAGATCCCTACCTTTAGCGGGAATTATCATCAGTGGACATCTTTTAAAGACCTCTTCACCGAAGCAATCGGTAACAACCCTTCACTATCCGGAGCGCAAAAAATGCAATTCCTTAAGTCGAAGGTGAAACTGTAAGCTGAACGTCTTATTCAGCATCTCCCTATCAGTTCAGACAATTACATCATTAGCTGGGATATACTGAAACACCGATACGACAATAAACGGATGATATTCACTTCCCACATCAATATTTTATTAAATTTACCCATTTCGCAACAAGCAACTATCAATCATATCAAACGAATTCACGATACCGCACGAGAAACATTGAACGCAATTCAAAATCTCGGTGTGGACGTGAAATCCTGGGACCCATTGGTTGTACATATCTTGAGTCAAAAGTTGGATTCGGATACATTCGCCGAGTACAACGCTGCAATCAAACATCCACGAGAACTTCTAGATTTGAACGAGTTTTTGGCATTTCTAGAAAGCAAGTTCACGAGCATGGAAGCTGGCAGAAGAAAGCAGGAAGGTCCCAACCAAAGGCCCCTCTCTATATCTAATAAGTCCCCAGACAAATCATACAACATTAAACAGGCTTATTCTGGTAGTAAGATTATTTCAAAATTTCCAAGTGGCAGGAAATTACACAATCCAAAACAAAATTGTCCAGTGTGCAATGACCCACATGAACTCTATTTTTGCAAACAATTCGCAGAAATGAATGCTATAAAGAAAAAGCAAATTGTTGCTAATTTAAATTAATGTAAAAACAGCTTACACGATCACAAAGGTAAAGAGTGCTTATCCAAAAGTCGATGCCGTGAATGCAATGAATTTCACAACAGTTTATTGCATGAATCGCACAAACACGTCAATTCGTCGCTTGCGCAGCAACAAAACATCCGCCCTAATCGGGGCAACACACATGTGACACAGCAAAATACGGTGCAAGAAATTTTGTTGTCAACCGCCCTACTAAAAGTACAAAAGGCCGATGGTACATACCTTACGTTGCGAGCCCTCATAGATCAGGGCTCTCAAACATCGCTCATTACTGAGAACGGCGCACAGCAATTAGGGTTACAACGATACAGGTGTAATGGTGTTATTTCAGGTATAGGGCAAACAGAAAATATCTGCAAAGGTGTAATCAATCTAACCTGTGCATTCCTAACAATGCCATACAGTTTCAATGTCGATGTCTATATAATGACAAGTCTCACAAAATTTTTACCCTCGTACTCTTTTCCAAAATTACAGTGCCCCCCCCTTCCTAGAGAATATACAATTAGCCGACCCCGATTACAATATCAGTCGTCCAATAGATATTCTATTAGGTGCAGATACATATTCAAATATTCTTTTATCAGGCATGTGTAGGCTCAGCGAATCTCTCCCTATCGTACAGGAGACTCGCTTGGGCTGGATATTATGTGGGAGTTTGAAGTCCAACTTATCCTGTAACATGGTACAGGTTGACTTGGACAGTTTTCAACAATTTTGGGAATTAGAAGGTATTACAGAAGAGAAGTCTCCTTCAGAAGATCACGAACAGTGCATTCAGTTTTACAAGAAAACAACGAACCGATTGAGAGATGGCAGATATGAAGTGAGATTACCACTTATACCCCAATTCGAACAAAAATTGGGGGACTCTAAACCTAAAGCCATAGCACAATTTCTCCAATTAGAAAGAAAGTTACATAAGAAGGAGTCAACATTGACTGCATATAAATCATTCATAAGCGAGTACCTTGACCTAGGTCACATGAAACATTCAACTGGTAATCAAACACCGGAATGTTTCCTACCGCATCACTGTGTATTGCGGGACGACAGTACTACTACGGCGCTTCGTGTTGTTTATAATGCATCAGCAAAAACAAGTACGAACTGTAGTTTAAATGATGTTATGTATACGGGGCCCACTTTACAGCAAGATCTTCAGTCATTAATTATAAAATGGCGACAATATCGGTATGCGTTTACAGCCGACATTGAAAAGATGTTTAGACAAATTTGGGTGCACCCGGAAGATCAACATTTACAAAAAATTATATGGAGGAACAATCCCTCGGAAAAGTTACAGGAGTATTTGCTCACAACCATCACCTACGGAATGAAGCCAAGTCCTTTCCTTGCCACGATGACGCTGAGACAATTGGCGATGGATGAACGTGACAAATACCCAGAAGCAACTAAAGTTATAGAAGACGCATTCTATATGGATGATTTAGTCCATGGCACACATTCTATTGCATCAGCGAAGCAGTTACAACAAGATTTGTTAGATTTACTGAAATCAGGGGGCTTTAATTTGCGAAAATGGGCCTCCAATGACAGTCGTCTATTGACAATCGAAAACCAGGACTATAATCAGCAGGAAAACAAAACCTTTACTCATTCAGAATTTCAAAAAACGTTAGGCCTCTGTTGGAATCCCACAGAAGATAACTTTACCTTTCTTTCAAAAATAGGATTTTCAAATAATAAAATAACAAAAAGAACAATTCTATCAGATATGTCAAAAATATTTGACCCCCTAGGTTGGATTGTGCCGATTACGATAAAATTTAAAATTCTTTTTCAACAAGTATGGACCTATAATATTCAGTGGGACGAGCAAGTACCACATCCCATCAGTAAGGAATGGATTAAGGTCAAAAATGAACTACAAAACATCAAAAACTTCAATATACCTAGATGGTACGGAATCGAACCAGTTAGCGATATAGAGCTACACGGCTTTTGTGACGCGTCGGCAAAAGCGTATGCATGCGTCATTTACTGTCGAGTAAAATGTAAACAATCCATTGTACTAGTGGCGGCAAAATCTAAATTGGTTCCACGCAAAAAACAGCTGTCTTTACCCCTTTTGGAGTTATGCGGTGCTCAACTACTTGCGAAACTCATGGCTAAGGTCAAGCAATGTCTACCTGGTCAGGAGTAAAGATTTTTGGATGGTGTGACTCCACCGCTGTTCTAGGATGGCTACAAGGCGACCCACGACGGTGGAAACCATTCGTTGCGAATCGAACAACGGAAATAACATCTATAATTCCAGCTAACTATTGGAGATATGTAAAAACAAATGAAAATCCTGCGGATTGTGGAAGTAGAGATTTGATAGTGTCTCAGTTAGAAAACTATTCACTGTGGCGGCGTGGACCTACGTGGTTATTATCATTTGAAGCAAGTCAACAAATCTTAGAGATTTATACAACGGAAGAAGAAGTTAAGAAGCAAAATAAGGTTCATTTTAGTACAAAGCAAGAGCCAAGAATTATTACTTATTAGACTTGCTTGCTTGTTACTTTATTAGATATGTTGAATAAATTTTCTTCATTCAACAAAACAAGCAGAATCCTAGCATGGGTTTTGAGAGGTTTACGCGGCAACAGTAAGCAAGGACCTTTCCTATCATTATCCGAAATTAGCATAGCAAAGCAAAAAATTATCAGATACATACAGTATGAAGATTTTGCAACAGAAATTAGTGACTTAAAACGCGACAGCAAGCTACCACACAACAATAAATTGTTAAAATTAAACCCTTATATAGATGAAAATGGCATCTTAAGAGTGGGTGGGAGACTCAATAAGTCATGAGATGCAACATCCTATCATTCTGTCTGATAACGGTCGACTAACAGAGTTGATTATACAGGATGCACACCGAACTATGTTACACGCAGGTGCGCGGCTGACGTTAAGCCTTATCCGACAAAGATATTGGACATTAGGAGGAAACGTCGCAGTTAAGAAACTTTTACGTCAATGTGTAACATGTAGAAAACACAATCCAAATTTTCAACCTCAAATAATGGGACAGCTTCCTGAACCCAGGTGTAATCCGTCTTGCCCGTTTTCTCATACAGGGGTAGATTACACTGGTCATATTTACATCAAGGCCAGCAATGGTCGTGGCATCAAAACCACAAAGGGTTACGTTGCTGTCTTTATATGTATGGCTACCAAAGCTGTACACTTGGAGCTTGTATGTGACTTGAGCACCTCAGCATTTATCGCAGCATTAAGAAGAATGGTAGCTCGTAGAGGGACACCCAGCCACATGTATAGCGACAATGGTCGTAATTTTGTCGGTGCAAACAATGTGCTACAAAAGGAATATCAATCTCTTTTAGAAATTACGCAGAGTGAAGACGTCAAATCAGCGATACTAGACCTAGAAATACAGTGGAGCTTCCTGGCTCCTATGTGGCCCTCCGCCGCTGGTGTCTGGGAGAGTGGAGGGGTGAGAAGTTTCAAGACCCTATTCAGGAGGGTTGTTGGAGACCAAATTTTAACATTTGAAGAGATGTACACCGTAATCACGCAAATAGAAGCATGTCTCAACTCGAGACCCTTGTATCCTATATCAGAAGATCCTGATGACATGGATTTCCTGACCCCGGGTCACTTCCTAACAGGCAGTTCAAAGGCCACGTTCGTCGACACTGAAACAGATTTAAGGACTAGATGGCAGTTGACGCAAAAAATTGTACAAGATCTATGGAAAAGATGGAAAAATGAGTACCTAGTGCAATTAACAGAAAGAAGTAAATGGAGAAGAACTGAAAAGGGCATAAACATAAACGACATCGTTATGGTACATGATGACAACATGCCACCTGGAAAATGGTTAATGGCTAGAGTCATCACCCTTCATCCCGGTTCCGACGGTCATGTTCGAGTAGTGACAGTCAAAACAAAAAATGGGACTCTAAAACGTCCAGTCACAAAATTATCGATACTACCCGTTCACAAGGAACCTGTCCAACATAAACCAAACACTAGTGTGAATAGCGTCGGCACTACAGAGTTTCATACATGTAAACAGCAACAAGTCAAATCAAACGGCCCGCGTTACAGCATAGCTTCAGTTTTTACCGCAATCATTTTATTTCTATCATTCATAACAACATCGCAATGCTCTCTCAACGTCACAAAGTTCAGGGACAACCAGAACATCTATTTTGACAAACTTACCAACATGCAGATTATTAGAGATGACTGGAAGTTAATAATATATTACAATATGGAACCTTACTGGGAAGGAATTACGGCTCTAAACAAAAGTATAATGTCACTTGAACACTCATGTGGAGCAATACGAACGCATTCATATTGTGAATTAATATTACTACAATTACGTCACGGGTACAACGAACTCGACTACAACAATCATATGTTACTAAGTCAGCACTTTGCCACACAGCCGGCCAGGTGGCGCGTGCGACGCGGTCTCATTGACGGTATTGGTTACGGCGCAAATTACTTGTTCGGAGTATTGGACTCCAGATTCGCAGAACAGTATGAAAAGGATATCACACATCTACGCAACGATCAAAAACATATTATTTCATTATGGAAAAATCAAACTTCAGTCGTCGAAGCTGAATTCAGTCTCATAAAAAGAATAGAAAGTACAATTCAAAGACAACACAAGGTCATACATCAGCAGCTCACATACATGTCGAATGCCTTAGAAAGTTTAAAACAAGAAACCCAGAATATTTCTATGGCAAATGAAATTTTCTTGGGAAGTGTCGTCACTAGCAACTTACTACATGATTTGAAAGATCTGCAAAATGCAATAATCGACACGGTCACTGACATATATCACGGTCGGTTTAACCCACATTTAATTACCGCTTCACAATTGCAAGATCAACTAAGTTCCATAGCGAGTCACCTATAAAATGATGTAACATTACCTGTTGAAAACATACATACCGACTTTGCCTTCATCTTTAAACTCCTGCATCTTAAAGCACGTATACTTAAAAATTACGCAATATTTGAGGTGCAAATCCCATTGATAAGTAGAGATGTTTATGAGGTCTTTAGTCTCATACCAATTCCTTTAGAAAAATCAAACGACACCATGGTTACCATAACACCTGTATCAAATTACATAGCCAGTTAATTTAAAGAAGGATTCCTACATTATAGTTTCCGAGTACTTATTGGCATCGTGTGAAGTAACAGACAGATACCTATGCCATATTCACTCACCTATATATAAAATAAGCACAGACAAGGACTTTTGTCGTACCAAATCTTCAGAGTGCGAGGTCAGCATCGCTCCCTGCAAGAATCTTTGGGTGGAAAGTCAGAAGCCCAATAATCCCATTTATTTTTGCTGCGGTATATGCAAAGTACAAACGAGGTGTGGAGATCAAATCACCGCCCACGAATTGACAAATTCGGGACTTGTGACGATTGACGAAGGCTGCGTACTAAAATCTGAGAATTTCGAAGTTATCGCTCATCAACCGAAAACGACTGACGTTAGCATTATGGCTAACTTATACATACCAGCAATCGCACCTATCAATCACATCGTGAATGTGTCCATTCCTCACTATTATGCCAGCAACATCTCGGACAGAGAAGACGCAGAAATAAAAAGCATCGCAACCAAAATCAAGGCACTCAAAGAAAGCGAAGACAATCTGGATGATAGTATTGATACGGACATATCATATCACGATATACACCATTATACGCTAATATACGGAGCAATTGGCGTAGTAGCAGCCTGCCTGGGATGGTTCGCGTGGAAGCGAGCTGTGGCGCAGTGCGTGGCTGATAGCGCGCCCGCGCTGGCGACGTCGGCGTCGGCGACAGCCGGGGCCGTGCCCCCGTCCCCCACCGCACCCACAAACATATCGGTATCAGTGGTACCCAGTGTTAGTGATAGTGTAACATATCAGTGCGAAAGTGAACGGGTGAAGGTGGCTAGTGCTTTAGATAAGGCCACCTCCCCTATATTAGGTTCATACACTAGCATTGCTAATCTGTGAAGTGATAGAGACATTAAGAGCTTATTTAAGTAGCTTATTTATGTAGTTATAGCATTTATCAACAAACTTATTTTCAAATATTGGATAGAAACAGGCGTTACTTGGCGAAAATCCATGACAAAACAATGGTAAGTAAAATGTTTTAAGAAAAAACTTTTTAAAATTATATAATAGCATTAATTTTTCGCAGAATTAAAAGGACAACAAAACGTCGACAATTGTTTCGCCTCTAAACGAGGCATTATCAAGACTGTCACCTTACTGTGTCCTTTTAATTCTGCGAAAAATTAATGCTATTATATAATTTTAAAAAGTTTTTTCTTAAAATATTAAACTTATTTTCATTTTATTTAATGTTGATTGTCCTTAAATAATGTACATATCTTATCATATCTAACTCATATCTAACTTGTTAGATATATATGTATATATCTAACAAGTTTAAATTTGTTAAACTTCTCTGCGGGGGAGTATGTACGAGCAAACCCGTACATTTGCATAGTTTTAATATAATGCTGACAGCGTGCGTTACCGCGCGCTCCTCAAGTATTTAATATCATTCATTTGTAATTTATAACCAGTTGCATTAAATATTTCGGGCTTAACATCATCTATCATTTTTATGTACCCTATCCGTACAAGACCTAAATTGTATCCTAGGCTAAAAGTACATTAAATCCTTGCCGAGGGGAACCCTCAGTTCCCCTATATTATCTTAAAGGTTCTTGCAATAAAAATATAGTGGCTTAAATGAATACTTTATTTCTATCCTTGACACCCTAACATTCAAAATTATAAACATTACAGGGAGTGGATTGGCATTATTTGGCATGACAGATATACTTGACGGAACAATCGAACTTCGATTCTTTTGGCTTGATTGGATCATGCCGATTGGACCGTGTATGGCGGTAAGCGATCGTCACTTCAGTCTGGTCAAGATTTTTGTCGGTGGTGGACGTCGTGCGCGCGCGCACAAGATGTCGCAAAATACAACCCGGTACCGCGAAGTGCTATTAGAATTTATTGCTATATACCAAAGTGAACCGTGTTTATGGAAAGTGAAAAGCAAAGGGTATCACAACAGGTACGTATCTATGTGTTTATAGTTATGTTTAAGGGTACGTAGGCACTTTGCGGTTAGCCGCAATGTGGTCAGCAGCGCGATTGAAATTTGTACGAAAAATTTGTGCGGCAGCCGCATCGCAGTGTGAATAAAAACAACTGCTACGTACAAATCTTTGATTGCGGTCAACTTAGATCAAAAATAATGGTAGATGCTAGGTCCAGTTCAAATCGTCCTATGTACCGCGGCTCCATGCTACTATACCATACGTAAACATATTATATCGCTTGTAGACGACCTGTCACCACTACCATCGCGCCGCCTCGCGCTTCGTAATAACACGCCGTCGTCGTCGCGTCGCACGCCGCCGAGGCACGATCGGCGACGCTCGGTCGCACTCGGAAGCAACCCGCGCCCGCGCCCTCGCGCCGCGCCCGCGCTCCCGCGCCGCGCCCGTGCCCCCGCCCCACGCCATTGTAGACGATACTTGCACATTTCCAAGTGATATTCATTATTAGTTTTTATTTCAGAGACAAGAGAAACGCAGCTCTGGATAAGTTATTAACAAAGTATAAAGAAATAGACGAGAAGGCAAACCACGATGTTGTTTTAAAAAAAATCAATTCATTGAGGACGGAAGAGAAAAAGAAAATGGAGGAAACCAAGCGGTCTGGCGCTGGTACAGATGCGGTGTATGAACCTAAGCTTTAGTACTACAAAGAATTATCATTCATAAATGATCAAAATTTAGCAAGAGCTTCTATTTAAACTATTGCTGACGAGGAAGAGAACGCGGATGAAGAACAGTTGAGAGAACAACAGCATACAGTAAGTGCGCAAAATGAAAAATATCAAATACCTATCTTCTTCGGTCGGTCACTACCATAAATCATTCCAAATGTTTTGTTTCAGGATTTTGAAAATAACTCGCAACCAAATGAACAATCCTCGCAGCCAAATGAACAATCCTCGCAGCCAAATGAACAATCCTCGCAGCCAAATGAACAATCCTCGCAGCCAAATGAACAATCCTCGCAACAAAATGAAAAGTCTACAGCAGTTAACTCAGCAAGGAGGCCGACACCAAAAAAAAAAAAAAGATTACAGTCTCGTCAACAGTGTTCTTCAATCTGTCGATGACCATTTCAAACGTCCCAGGGATGATAGAAAGGAAGATCGTCACGATATTTATTGCAAGTCTCTTGCGACCAAATTACGCTATTTGCCAAGTCAGCAAAGAATTCTCGCCGAAAAATTAATTAATGATGTATTATTTGAGGCTGAATGGGGAAATTTGACACTGGATTTTAAAGTAATCCCATCTCCAAACATACAGCGTCAACAACAAACCAACTCGCCATCATATCAGATCACTTCTCCCAGTCATTCGTCGTATCAAGCAAGCCCATCTCCAAATATACAGCATCAACAACAAACCAACTCGTCATCATATCAGTGTGGTGAATTGTATTACTTGTCTAATTACTATTGTTATCTACCTACTATAACATGTATGCAGATGTGGGTACTTATAATAAATCAGTCTTGGTCTAACTAGCATTTCATTTACAACATGATGACAGCGGTGCCGAGTAATAATTGAATTCTCGCGATATTAGTTGATGTTTGAGTATTTGATTGTAGTGTAATTTAGTTACAAGTGATTACGGACGTTATACAAAATGGAACATGCACGGCCGCCATCGGAATTGTGTCTTGAAGGCGGGCCGGCAAACCGGGCTGAAACGTGGCGTCGGTGGTACAAACAATTTACGGTTTTTCTGAAAGCATCGGGTGTTTACAAGGAACCAGCTGATGTGCAAGCCAGTTTATTGATAAATCTTATAGGTTCGGAGGGATACGATATTTATACGACATTTAAGTTTCAAAAAGAAAGTGATCGTGAGAATCTCGATACATTGGTGAGCAAATTTAACGAACATTTCAGTACCAAACAAAATTTGACTATGGCTCGTTTTAAGTTCTTCACGAGAAATCAGGAAAACGGAGAATCTATAGATGAGTACGTCACAGCTTTGAAACTTCTGACCCAACAGTGTCAGTTTGAGCATTTGGAAGAAGGTCTCATACGTGACCGTATAATATGTGGCGTAGTCGAAGGGAAGCTACGCGACCGATTACTCAGAGCCGACGACCTTACCCTCGAGCGAGCTGTTAAGATATGTCAGGCAAACGAAATGTCCACTGAGGAGAAGAGGCAAATAGACGAGACTAAGGCGGAATGTAGTACGAGCGCGTCGTCTGCAGCTGTAGACATAGTACGCGGCAGCAGGGCAGGCGCAGTACCGCGGGCGGGAAGCGCCGGCGGAGCGGGCCGCGGTGGCTGGGGGCCGACACGGGCCCGTCCGCAGCAGTGGTATAAGAGCGCATCACGGGGCGCTGGTGCCCGGGAGCAGGCGCAGGATGCAGCGGGGAAAGTCAAGCGTGCGTGTCGTGCGTGTATGCGAGTACAATGTGATAATGACGATCGTTGTCCGGCTAGAAATGCAAAGTGTTTTTGGTGCAAGGAGAGAGGTCATTTCAAAAATTCGTGTCCTAAATTGAAAAACAAAGTGTATCAATTGGACGAGGATGTGGAGAGTGAGACGGAATTATATTTCGTGTCTACGGTGGACGGCTGCGATGGCAGTAAGGACTCTAAAAAATGGTATGAGACTTTGTTTCTATCGCACAGTAGTTGGAAAGAAACTTTTAAATTGGATACAGGTTCTGATTTAAATGTATTGTCTATGCAAAAATATTGTAAGTTAGGTCTAGATATATCTAATTTAAAGAATAACAACATCAGAGCTCAATCATTTTGTGGTAATTTCATTCCTATTGTTGGTTCATGTTTTATAGACTGGATATATAAAAATACTGTGTACACATTACGATTTATTGTTGCTGAGAATGAATGTCAAAGCGTACTAGGTAAGTACGCATGTGAGGAATTAGGTTTGGTTAAGCGCATATTTTCTATAAACATTGATGAGTACAGTGATCTTTTTCGCGGATTGGGTAAACTAGAAGGTAAATATAAGATAGTAACAATACAGGGCGCGCAACCGTCAGTCTGCCCGGTGCGTAAGATACCTATGGGTGTGCGAGACAAATTACGAGATGAATTAGGACGAATGGAGAATATGGGAGTCATTAGAAAGGTAACGCACCCTACACCGTGGGTAAATGCTATCGTACTGGCGGCTAAGAAAGATGGCAGTATCCGTGTATGCTTAGATCCTCGCCCATTGAACAAAGTAGTGCGCCGCGCATATGATATGTCATAACCATGGTAAAGCACATGCAGCGGGGGAATGGGTCGTATAAAGACGAGGCGCCTCTGGTTCGGGCATACAACATGTTGACAGCAACGTCGGCCACGGGCGCGCGTATGACGCGTGACCTTGGACTTCTGACACGCTATGCATGCCCGCGTCCAGTTCCTACAATCCCGTCGAACCCCAGGCCATACGTACCGTTCGGAGACCAGCTTCACAGTTGCGCTCGCCCCAGGGTGGCTAAGACAGTGTAGACTTTCAAACGCCCTTTGGCGTAGCGTATTGGGAATGTATGGCCTATTGGTTCCCATACTAACGTCGCAAAACAGTTCCACGCTGGTACCTGGGATTTTGACTCTTTGGAGGCACAATGAGGTCTTACCTTCTACGAGTTGTCTCAGCTCTGGATCCGGTTGTTGAGCGGAAGCCAGCTCAGCAGGGTCTATTGGCTGAGTGATCTCCTCAACTCGCGAGAGTGTATCAGCTACCACATTGTCCCTACCAGAAATGTGACGTATATCGGTGGTGAACTGCGCGATCAGGTCCAGGTGTCGGAACTGTCTTGGCGAGCAGTTTTCCTTACGATTAGTGAATGCGAAGGTCAGCGGCTTGTGGTCGGTGTAGATCGTGAAGTCCCGGGCTTCGAGCATGTGCCTGAAATATTTTATGCCCTCGTAAATGGCGAGTAGCTCTCGATCGTAGGGTGAGTACTTCTGTTGGGAAGAACTCAACCCACGAGAGAAGAATGCTAATGGCTCCCAGGACTCACCGTTACTCCTCCTCTGCTGCAACACAGCTCCCATGGCTCGGTCAGACGCATCGGTGACCAGCGCTAACTTGGCGTCACAATTGGGATGCGCCAACAAGGCGGCCTGGCATAGGCCTTCTTTGCAGGCTTCAAAGGCCTCCAGTGACTTACCAGTTATATGGACCGGGTGCGAGCCTTTCACTGATCCTGTCAGTAGCGCGTTTAGTGGAGCCTGTTGTCCAGCAGCGCCTGAGATGAACCTGCGATAGAAATTCACCATGCCCAAGAATCTACGCAGTTCTTTTACTGTTTTCGGAGTGGGAAAGTTTTTTATGGCCTCGACCTTCATGGGTAGCGGCGTTGTACCTTTGTCTGTAATAAGGTAACCTAGGAAAGTCACCTGGGGTGCACCGAATACACATTTAGCTGTGTTCACCACCATCCCATATCGTTTCAGCCGGTCGAAAATCTGACGAAGATGCCCTTCGTGAGTCTTCTGATCCTTCGAAAATACTAGAAAATCATCCAAATACGCATATGTAAAGTCCAGGCCGCGCAGCATCTCGTCTACGAAGCGTTGGAAAGTTTGCACCGCATTCCTTAAACCTAGATTCATGTAGCCGAATTCGTAACTTCCGAAAGCTGTGGTGATGGCCGTTTTCGCAATGTCATCAGGGTGGATGGGGATCTGGTTATACGCCTTAACTAGATCAATCGTTGAGAAGATAGTGCAGCCTGACAACGAATGGGCAAAGTCGTGGATATGCTTGATCGGGTACCTGTCGGGTATTGTCCGGGCATTCAGCATGCGGTAGTCCCCACAAGGACGCCACCCGTTGTCCTTCTTGGGTGCTAGATGGAGAGGAGAAGCCCATGCTGATTCCGAAGGTCTACAAGTACCGTTCTGCAACATTGACTCGAATTCTGCCTTCGCTATCTTAAGTTTATCAGGTGCAAGCCTACGTGGGGTGCAAGAGACCGGTGGGCCAGGTGTAGTGCGGATATGGTGTACGGTGTTGTGATGTATTGTGCGATGTATTCCGTGAGGTCGAGTAATCTCGGGGTATCGGGCTAGTATGTCGTGATACGCCGAGTTGCCAGAAACAACCTTCACCGAAGAAATGCTTTCATTGTCAAACGCGAGTGAAGCCACGGTCGTGATCATCGTCTTATTGTCTATGAGGCGTTGATTTCGAACATCTACTATTAAATTATAATGGGACAAAAAATCCACGCCTATTATCGCCTTCGTGACGTCGGCCACAATAAAATCATCAATGTCATATGTAATGATATGCGCATATAAAAACAATCTAGGTATGCGCAAATTGAAAAAGAGTTGCTCGCAATAGTGTTTGCATTAAAACGGTTTCATCAATATGTTTATGGTAGAAATGATGTTACTGTGGAGTCGGATCACAAGCCGTTAGAGGCGTTGTTCAATAAGCCGCTAAATTCAGTTCCTGCGAGATTACAACGTATGATGTTGCGCATTCAAGGATATGACTTTAAGGTTGTTTATAAACCGGGTAAATATATGTATGTAGCGGATACGTTATCAAGGGCCCCGATACCGGATTTGTTAGAAGAAAAAATTTGTGATGAAATAACGGAGCAATCATGTTTTCTATTGGAATGTACTCGGTTTAGTGATAGCAAAATGGGTTTAATTAAAGAGTATATCAGGAAAGATGAAGAATGTCAATTAATGATTGATTATATAAAGAATGGCTGGCCGGATAACAAATACCTTGTAGATGAGAGAGTGAGAGGACAGTGGTCGTATAGGGAGAAATTTGAATTAGTGAATGATGTCATTTTTAAGGATAATTTAGTGTACATTCCGCTAGGTTTGAGATCTGAGATGATTAGACGTGTGCACGATGGGCATATGGGAATAGATAGGTGCAAGCGGCATGCGCGCGAGGTGATGTTCTGGCCGGGTATGTCGAGGGATATTGAGCAGACGGTGCGCCGGTGCGCAACGTGCGCTGAACGGATGGCGCGGCCCACGCGTGAGCCACTCATCCCACATTCTATACCCAGTCTACCGTGGGTTAAGGTAGGTTCCGATATTTTTCAGTATAGTAGCAAATATTTTTTGATACTTGTTGATTACTTTTCGAATTACATTGAAGTATGTCCTTTAAAAACGATTACTAGTAAATCAGTTATTGTGGCAATGAAAGATCAATTTGCTAGACACGGAATCCCACAGGAATTGATCACGGACAATGGGCCAGCATTTGCGTCTAAGGAATTTAGAACATTTAGTAATGAATGGGGTTTCCATCATATTACGACATCTCCTAATTTTCCGCAGTCAAATGGGCGAAGTGAGAAAAGCGTTCATATTATAAAAAAATATACTAATTAAATCGTTATCATCCGGATCAGACTTTTACTTAGGGTTGCTAAACTTTCGAACGACGCCGAGAGACGGTATTAGTTCGCCATCTGAGTTGCTGATGGGACGCAGGCTAAATACTAGGCTCCCATCTCATACTAATAAATTAGAACCTTGTCGTAATAACACTTCAGATTATGAGACAATGACTCGAAACCAGGCCCTCAATAAACATTATTATGATAAGCGAGCTCGAGAGCTACCCGAGCTGCAAGCGGGCCAGCATGTCGTCATGGTAGATCCTACTGGTAGGAAGCACGCGCGGGTGCAGGGGAGAGCCCCGCAACCGCGTTCATACTTCATTTCGAATTCATTGGGAAAGCGATATAGGTGAAACAGACGTCACTTAATAAAGGTTGAAACCGAGCAGGACCCGGTCCTAGATGACCAGGTTCCAAGTGACGGTGATGAGTGGTCTAACGCGGAGAATGATGACAACGGAAACGAGGCGAATGCAAACGCGTGTGAGAATGATAAACACGCGTCACGGGATCGCGTACGCAGACTGGCGGGGGCACAGGCTCGCGAAAAAATAGCCCAATTATTTAACAATAATAAATAATAAGTTCAGTGTGTAATTGCATTTTATTGTAATTGTTTACTAGATAAGTATATAATATATAGGTATAGGCTACATTGATAAAATGTTTGTAAGTAATTAAAACTGCCGAAAGTTAGGTGTATTGTATACATTGTTAAATGCGTATCTAAATATGTACCTCAACTTACTGGTAAATAACTCATATTTCATTATTATAGGTGAGGGTTCTTTGTGTTAATTAAGTCAACGTTAAAACTCAGTTTTATTGTGGTTAAAAGCTACAAAAATATAAAGGGGAAGATGTGGTGAATTGTATTACTTGTCTAATTACTATTGTTATCTACCTACTATAACATGTATGCAGATGTGGGTACTTATAATAAATCAGTCTTGGTCTAACTAGCATTTCATTTACAACAATCAGATCACTTCTCCCAGTCATTCATCGTATCAAGCAAGCCCATCTCCAAACATACAGCATCAACAACAAACCAACTCGCCATCATATCAGATCACTTCTCCCAGTCATTAGTCGTATCAAGCAAGCCCATCTCCAAACATACAGCATCAACAACAAACCAACTCGCCATCATATCATATTACATCTCCCAGTCATTCGTCTTCACAAAACGTGCAGAATGACCTGCATTTCTCGCAACGCCACGAAGCCCCGGGCCCGGAGAATTTACTGTCAATACCTGAAGATTCTGCAGCATCTTTCCTCGTCATTTTTTTACCACAGTGATAATTAAATAATGAATATGTCACCGTAAGATTACAAATACCAAGATATTTTAATGCTAATTTCTTTATTAATAAAAACTTATAAAGTAAATTGTATTTTATACAAAATTATCCTGCCACGGCACTTTGCCTTCGTTGACAAAGTAATTTTGATATTCTTGTCTGAGAATTTTAGCATTATTAAATACATTTCCTTGATTTCGCCTTTGTAAATTTTCCATAGTTGACCTTGTAGTATCATACCCATTGTTGGCAACAGTACCGTTGTTGATATTTTCTTGGTAAAAGCATCTTGGGGGTGCATATGAAAATGGCACATTTTCCATTAAAAAGTTGTGCAAAGCTATGGTAGCCATCACTACCTTTTCTATATTTTCTGGTTCTATATTAATTTGAGTATGGTAAATGCGAAATCGTGAAGACAATATGCCAAATGCGTTTTCTAAGATATGTCTTGCGCGAGATAGCCTATAGTTGAAAATTTTCTTCTCGTGGCTGTCCAAATCAGCTTGGCTATATGGCTTCAACATATCGGTTCTCAATGGGAACGCATCGTCAGCAACAAACACGTACGGCAGACACCTTGAGTTTTTGATGTTATCAGGATTTGGAATATTTAATGTTTTATTTTGCAACTTCGTAAAACTTGGTGTTTTGTAACACTCCTCCATCGGAAACTCTTCCATTTGTTCCAAAATCAGCAAGTATAAACCGGTATCTTGCGTCAACAATTGCCATGAGAACCATGCTGTGTCGTCCTTTGTAGTTGTAGTAATAAGAACCACTGTCAGCAGGTGGGATTATATCAATGTGTTTCCCATCTATTGCTCCCAAGCAGTGAGGAAAATTCCACCTTTCTTCAAAGAGTTTCGCAATTTCTTTCCATTTAGCGGAAGTACCGGGAAACTGAAAAATAAAATTACTTACTAAATTGTACCAAGTCGAGTCAACGCTGACCTCTAAATAACGGAAATTTGTAATTTTTTAGGATTTTTTTTTCGTAAAACTGGTTCGACAAAATAATTATCTATAGGTATACTTACCGGACCTATTCATGAGAATCGGTTGAGAAATGCGATCTCTAGTCAGGAAATGGGAAATCCAGATAGAAAAACGATTTTTCGTCCAAGCTGAAGCATAGGCGCTTCGCTCGCTTGGTCGATAAATATGAAAGTATATGGATGTTTAGATGTTAACGTCTCAACGGTTAACAGTGACTTTACGAGTTCTAGCAACAGGGAGATCATATGAAATTTCTCTCTCTAAGTTCTCATAAAGGATTATATACCGGTAAGATTGTTCTTATATAGATATACCTATATAATGAGAAGTACCCAATGTGTTAAGTAATCTAGTACTTCATCCATCTCCCAAACAAATCTTATCCAAATCCTTAACCTCCCGTGTGCCGAGATAGCGTTTCTCATAACAGTGTCTTGCTTCTCAATTAGAGGAGAAACTAACGTTAGAAGTTTCGTGTATGTTTCTTCATTCATTCGTAAATAATTACAATAATCTTTAGGCGTAGTCCTCAATTCTTGTAATAAAATTGTATGAGTAAACTGTTTTCTTTTCATTAACCACTTTTTGCACCACTCTGCTCGATCTTTTCTTTTTTTTGTTTCATTTTTACGAGTAAAACGCCCAAAACGGCTAAAACATCGTCGTCTGTCACTGGTGACGCCATGACTTCAACTGAACGTTGCTGCCGATTGGAAAATTCAAACGTTGTGTGTGTGGTCTCTATGGATAAACTGCAGATTGGATCAAGCTGCAGCGTCATGCCGATTGGATGATAGGAAGTATGGTGTATGGCCAGCATAACACCTCTTTTCTTGAACAGATGATGACTTTGACCGTGCTGGCGGACCCTCTGCCGCTTCTGCTGGCCTCGCCAGTACTCTGGGCACCGGGGAATCATCACACACGGGCGATGATGTGGTGAGAAGACTCACCGAGGTCGCTAGAGCTACGGTCGTCGCCCACACTTAGTCTTAATAAATTATGTGAACTGACATCTTGGAGAAAAAGCCACAGTGGAGTTTGTTGCGCCGCTTCTTCTTCACTAGTGCCTAGGAAGCGGTGGTAAACTTAAGTTAAGTAAATGACGTCAGTAAATAACAAATAAAAATTAATTGCATTGTATAAAGAAATCTAGTGCGACCGAGGACGGCGCACAATCAGGATAGGCCGTATTAGGTAATATTAGGTAAGCCTACTGGCAACATTACGCAGCGGGCAACACTATTCCCCACTCGGCCCTACTCCGGTCGGGCATAGCGCGGGGGAATAGCCCTATAAAACCGATTGCACAGGAAGGCTCGCCCTCTATTCTACCTACGGGAGTTCTGTTCTGGTGACTGGTTGATACGCTGCGTCTTGTGACTCTGTTTCATTATATTTGCTATTGTGTTCCTTATCTCTTCTCTTAATAAATTGTGTTCTTGTTATGTAAATTAACGTAACGTGTATTAAATTGTGTTAACTTAATAACTAATTATGCAGATGTATCTCCAGAGCATAATAGTTTACATAAAATTATCGTAGTTACGTTTAAATATCATGCTGGTTTTATTTCTCAATTTCTGGTGAAACCTAAAGCTTTCAATATATATCCCCATCATTTATCACATGCCTCACATCATTTCTGCCGGCCTAAAGGCCAGTGGGGTGGACTGCAATATTACAGCAAACCCAGAGCATCCCAAGATGATAATCGACCTGCTAAAGGAGAAAATCGGGACACAGATTCCCAGCATAACATTCGTCGAAAAAAACGCTTTATTGCAACCCTCCTTTTAGGAGGAGCTGTGGCCTGGAATCGAGCCTCCATATGGTCACTCCAAGACACAGTGTCGTCACTTGATATGCATCTAAGTGACATGAGGGAGCATCAGCAAATTGTGGTGGATAGCATAAACACTCTGGTTGTTAATCAGCACGCCATACATCATGCAGTCGACAGACAAGCTAGAATTCTGAGGGAATTCATGGAAAAGAGCACCTGTGCTGGGCTAATAACAAACTACTTCCGAGAAGATTACTCAACATGGTTATCTCTGGCTCCCAATGACTTCGCTCGTGTTGTCGACAGTGCACTGTCAGGAAAAATAACACCAGATCTCAGAATTGTTCTAGGTACTAATATCCTTTAATATATAAGCGAATGCCTTTCAATAGTAAACATTCATTCATCCACATACTGTGTTATTGCAAGCGTTTCAATATACCTCCCGACAACCACTACATGGTAATGAAATAATATTGTAATAATTGTCGAATGTTGTGAAAAATATATAATAATTTACTGCTGCCACCGCAACACGTACGGGTGGTGCCATGATGTCTTAATTCTCAACTGAACGAACGAACATAATGGCTCGGGCTTGCCGCACGCGGCAGCCTCGCAATGATACCGAGGCTGCCGCGCTCGTTTGGAGATAGTTTCTTCGCGCATCAAATGCCTCGCGAGGCTGCTCGCTCTGTGTGGACGCGCCTATTGACTATAACGGCGCTAAAGGGGCTCTAGACTTGTCCGATCAGATGGCGGCTTACTCAACTTCACTAAGAAAATCCATTAAATTTTTTTCTCCACACGTGGGAATGTTATCCTACTAATATTACAAAATTAAATGTGAAAGTTGATGTTAAAATAAAGTCTCAACTTATTTCATAGAAATAATTAATCGGTTTTTCCATTTTCCCAGGAATGTAGTCAAGAGGAAGGGTGAGTGCTCTCCAATTTTCAACTCTTTTGGAGTTTAAGGAAAGGTGCAGTAGTTTAACAGTAAAATAAAGTGGTTTTACATAAGATCAATGACGTACTTATTTTACAATTCTTTTATCATATATATTCCAGCCACGGTGATATATGCCGACCTCAGCCTGGGCTGCAATGCCGGGTAAGGGCGGACCAACTCTGGCAGGAGTTGGCCAATGTGTTAAATTCAATTGGTGGTAGTGTTAATAAAACACCTGAAAAATGGAAAAAGGTATGTAGATAAAAAGTTAAAAATATTAAATTATTGACATTAGGTATACAGAGTTAAGGTTGAGGATTATGGTATGGTACTGGAACTTAATTATAATAGTGATAATAACTGACATTCTATTTCTGTCTAATTTTACATAATAATGCTGCATTACAATATAATAATAATTAATAGGTGACATTTTGTATTGATATAGTTTTAAGAATTCATATAGTTTTAGGAACAAGTCTAGACGAAATTAACTGTTCATGACAATCATAATCTACGCATACGGAATCAATTGCAACAATTATACCAGGAATAATTTTGGGTGCCATGGCAGTGGGTACAATTCTTACTGCAGCATTCGGGGGGACGACAGGCTGGACGGTCGGCCAGAAGAATGCTGTCGACAGAGAGAATGCGGTGTTGAAGACGCACCTGAAGGCAATGGGTAACCAGATGGACCTCTTAGCGAGCCGCACGATTGCATCGCCAAAATCAACAATCCCTCTTACACACGAAACTCTGGTGTTGCCACATGCCCATACCAACGCAGCTTCCCCCATTCCAGTACATGCTGTACCCCCGGTCCACACCTTAATAAAGCAAAAAAGAATAAAAACCGCCGAAAGGGGAATCGAGTTAAGCGAGTTAAGCGAAAGGACTCACGCTCCGTCCCCAGCCAACTCTACGCTCACAGTCTTAGTGGATGATGCATCTCTAGAATCACCGGCTAACACCCAGTGGTGTTAGCCGGTGATTCTAGAGAGAGTCTCGTATTTTCCAGTGAAAATACGAGACTCGCGTCATGGAGTCAGGCCTGATTGCTCCGGAGGTGGGCCTGATATATCCCCATCATCTATCACATGGCTCATCAACATGCGTCGAAAAAAACGCTTTATTGCAACCCTCCTTTTAGGAGGAGCTGTTGCCTGGATTCGAGCCTCCATATGGTCACTCCAAGACACTTGAGACGCAGCTAAGTGACATGAGGGAGCATCAGCAAATTGTGGTGGATAGCATAAACACTCTGGTTGATAATCAGCACGCCATACATCGTGCAGTCGACAGACAAGCTAGAATTCTGAG
This sequence comes from Nudaria mundana, assembly GCA_963556515.1. NCBI lineage: Eukaryota > Metazoa > Arthropoda > Insecta > Lepidoptera > Erebidae > Nudaria > Nudaria mundana. The sequence continues at coordinate 11,897,982 of OY748309.1, forward strand.
GGAATTCATGGAAAAGAGCACCTGTGCTGGGCTAATAACAAACTACTTCCGAGAAATTTACTCAACATGGTTATCTCTGGCTCCCAATGACTTCGCTCGTGTTGTCGACAGTGCACTGTCAGGAAAAATAACACCAGATCTCTTACCTACCTAAACCTGTTTGTCTCAGGAATGTTCTAGAATAATCAGGAATGTTCTCAATAATCGTCGAATATTGTGAAAAAAAATATAATAATTTAATATTTGCAAGTTGTAATCCATCCGGCGAAACATGATGTAACCTTAGACAGTTGACAAAACCCATGTCAACCATGTTTCTAGAGAATAAAAATATTTCTATTTCTATTTCTAGGTACTTTACTAAAACTAAGCACATAGAACCAGTTTGGATAATTATATCCTACTAGCGGACCCGACAGACGTTGTCCTGCAAAAAAAAAAGAACAAAATTGTGAATCTAAACCATACTCATTCGAATCCCCTTGAACACACACAAAAAATTTCATCAACATAGGTCCAGCCGTTTAGGAGGAGTTCAGTGACATACACACGTACAGTAGAATTATATCTATAATAAAAAAATGAATCGCAAAATGTGTTGGTAAGCGCATAACTCAACAACGCCTGGACCAATTTGGCCAATTCTTTTTTTAAATGTTCGTTGAAGTTCAAATATGGTTTTTACGGCGAGAAAAATTAGAATAATTGCCGGAAAAACCCTAAAAACAGCCCCTTTCTTTTGTATGGGACAAACGTTTTCTAACTAAAACGAGCTTTATTGCTATTGTATAAAGTTCATATTGAATTACAAGCAGTCACTGTTGTTTAAACAATGTAGGTATGTTCCTAACGTCAAAGAGTCAATTTGCACTTTATTACCTCTGTACAAAGTTCAAATTCAATCATATCTATCAAAACAGTGTGCATTGGAGCACAGATAAACAAAAAAGAAAAAGAAAACGAAATCGTAGGGTGCAAAGGGGCCCTTCTTTGGGTGCAAAGGGGCCCTTCTTACATCTATCGGGCCCCAGCGACCTCACCTGCTAGTGGCGCACCTGCTGATTAACGGACGAGGTTCGTATATTACGGTACCCATGTGGTGGCTTTGGCCCCTACGTGGATACCAGGTGGTACAACAGTGTTGGTCCGGGGGGGTACCACCGTGCAGCTGTGCTAAAGCCCCCCAAGTAACCCAGCCCAGGCTGGGTTGCGTTAGGGGTTGAGCAGCTGCACTGCCGGGCCCGGGGCGGTGTATGGTGCGGCAGGCAGGGGTCCAGTGGGGGCGAAGCGGAGTCTAGTGTGGGTGGTGTGGGTCGATTCGCCGGCCAGGGAGACCCTTAGCAACGGCGTTGCCGCGGCCGCCCGCAACATAGTCATGGGGCCCGCCTGGGACCAACCACCCCAGTAGGCTGCCCCACATGTTGCGCATAATCCTGTTGTGGGGTCGCCGCTCCGGGTGGTAACCGGTGTGGGGTAGCGGCGGCCTTGCATCAGGGGGGTTTGGGAGCCCTTCCGTCCGGCGGGTCGGCTCCGACCTAACCACACGGTTCTAGACGAAGCTAGCCTCTGCACTTTGTCACTTACTGCCGCACCAAATATCGCCCTGTCTTCACGCTTCCCCATATTTCAAAATGACAGTGCAACAAGAGAATAGACGGTACACAGCGGCCCCTAGAAACCCCACAAAGTTGACTTCGTTTGAGGTGGAGTTCGCGAATATCCGCGGACTCCATGCAAACCTCGATACCGTCCACCATCACCTGGAGTCGGCACGGCCTTCTGTGATGTTCCTAACGGAGACACAGATACGCCGCCCTGACGACACGTCGTACCTCTGTTACCCGGGCTATATCATTGAAGAACAATTCCGCGATAAAGCCGGGGTGTGCGTGTTCGTTAGGGCGGATGTTTGCTGCCGCCGGTTGCGCTGTCTGGAGAACCCCTCCTACTCCGTCCTTTGGCTGCACGTGGATCATGGCTCCATGAGCCAGATCTACGTGTGCGTCTACCGCTCCCACACAGGGGACACTGGGACAACAAGGCTTTTCGAATACCTCAGCGAGATGGCTGACGATGCGCAGGTGCGGTTCCCGAACGCTGACCTGGTTTTCCTGGGGGACTTTAACGGTCATCACGTTGAGTGGCTGGGGTCCCTTAGGACCGATCATGCGGGACGAACCGCCCATGCATTCGCTCTCTCCCTCGGGCTGACCCAGATGGTACGGGGGATCACCCGGATACCTGACAGGTCAGACCACACGCCCGCCTTGCTGGATCTACTGCTGACGAGTCGCCCAGCCGAGTACAGTGTGTCGGTACGCGCCCCACTGGGCACATCCGACCACTGTGTGGTGCACGCCAGCTTCCAAGTGCCACCGCCTGCTCGTGCTGAACAAATGACTCGACGACTATGGCACTACTCGTCGGCAGACTGGGACGGTCTCCGCGATTACTTTGCGTCCATCCCGTGGAGCCAGCGCTGCTTTGTAGGGAAGGCGCCTTCGGATAGCGCTGCTGCCATTGCTGGCGAGATCAGTCTAGGGATAGAATATTATATCCCTTTCACTGATGTCGCCAGCATCCGCAAAGCTCGCCCCTGGTTCGGGCGTGAATGTGCCGAGGCTGTCCAGAAAAAACAGTCGGCATATCGCGCCTGGGTCAGGGCTCGGGCGGCACGTGACCCGAACGTGAACCGCCTCAAAGCAGCGTACAATCGGGCCACTAGGTTCAGCAAGAGGGCCTTCAAGAGAGCGGATGCCCAGCGCGTCGCGCGGCTTGGTCAGGAGCTCACATCCCATCCCACGGGCAGCCGTGGATACTGGCAACTGGCCAAAGCCGTACAGTCAAATTTTTGTCAACCCTCGCTGCCACCACTGCGTTTTCCTGATGGATCACTGGCTCACAAAGCCCAAGAGAAGGCGGACATGCTCGCAGACCTCTTTGCGGCTAATTCCCGGGTCGATGACCGTGGCCTGCAGCCCCCCGCCATCGCCAACTGTGGCCACACTATGCCTGATATTGTTATCAGGCAATGTGATGTACGGGCAGTGCTGCGGTCACTCGACACGCGGAAAGCCAGTGGCCCTGACGGCATTCCGGCGGTGGTGCTACGAAAATGTGCTGCTGAGTTGTCTCCAGTATTAACGCGTCTGTACCGCCTGTCATACTCTACAGGCCTCGTGCCGGAGGCCTGGAAGGAGGCGAACGTACAACCGATCCCCAAGAAAGGGGATCGATCCGATCCAGGCAACTATCGACCCATAGCTGTCACCTCAGTCATTTGCAAGGTGCTCGAGCTTCTTATTAATAAGCAGCTCATGCGATACCTGGAGGATCACTCGCTAATCAATGATCGGCAATATGGCTTCAGGCCAAAACGATCAACGGGTGACCTCCTGGCATTCGTCACGCATGTATGGGGTGAGGCTATGGAAAGGTTTGGCGAGTCCTTGGCTATTAGCCTGGACATCGCCAAAGCTTTCGATAGGGTCTGGCATGCTTCGCTCCTTTCCAAGCTTCCGGCATATGGTCTACCTCCTCAACTGTGCAGCTGGATTGCCAGTTTTTTAAACGAGCGCCGAGTGCGGGTCCTCTGCGATGGCCAGGCTTCTCGCTTTTTGCAAGTGAATGCCGGGGTACCGCAGGGGTCCGTACTGTCACCAACTCTCTTTCTTCTGCATATCAATGATATGCTTTCCCTCGGGAACATTCATTGCTATGCAGATGACAGTACATTGCACGGGAGTTACTCGGTTCGTCCGACGGCGGGGCGATCTGTGATAGAGGAGGAGAGACGACATCTCGTGGGTGATCTCGACCGAAGCCTCGACAGTATCTCCCAATGGGGTGCCGAGAACTTGGTCGAGTTCAATGCTCACAAAACACAGGCGTGTGCATTTACAGCGAAAAAATCCCCTTTCCTTCCCCTACCCACTCTTCAGAATGCAATATTACCAATGAAGGACAATCTAGACATCCTTGGCATAGACGTTCGTCGAGAGCTCAATAACACAAAATACATTGAGAGATGTATTGGGCTAGCTTCGCGGAAACTAGGAATACTGAACAAGGTAAAGCGATTCTTTACACCGCACCAGAGGTGTCTGCTGTACAAAACGCAGATTAGACCCTGCGTTGAATACTGCTCTCACCTCTGGGACGGCTCCGCGAAGTATTTGCTGGACGCACTCGACGCTATGCAGCGACGCGCTGTTCGCATTATAGACTGTCCGGAGGTAACGGGAAGCCTTGAGCCGCTAGCCCAGCGCCGAACAATTGCTTCCTTGGCCGCGTTCTACCGTATTTACCACGGTGAGTGTTCTGAAGAGCTCTTCAACCTGATCCCACCCTCTCCCTTCCGATCCCGAACAACGCGTGCCGGGCAGAGATGTCACCCTCATACCGTGGAAACCGTCTTCGCGAGAACCGAGCGTTTTAAACGATCGTTTCTCTGCCGAACGATGGTGGCTTGGAACGCCCTGCCTGCGCACGTGTTTCCTCCTACATATAACCCTGGGCTCTTTAAGCGAAGCGTGAAGAGGCACATTACAGGGTCGTCAAGTTGAGGGCCACTCTCTATAGTATTCCTGTGTACTGTGAGAGTCGCCCTCAATTGCCAGACGTCGCCTCAGCTTACCATCAGGCGAGTGGCGTCAATTTGTCGACCTAAATATAAAAAAAAAAAAAAAAAAAAAAAAAAAATCGAATAGTTCAATTTGGTCGGTTTCGCGATATTATTTCATTTGTTTTACTTTAAAATGCATCAGTTTTCAAGTTATTACATCAGTCAAACAAAAACAGCAGCAACAAAAAGTGTTTTATTATTTTAATTTTTTCATATCCCTATTTTAAATACGGCTTGAAGGATTTGACACCAAATCATATAAAATTTAAAAAAAAGTTGAAACAACAACAAACTGTCAATGTCAGTGGGTTTTTTTCTTGGATTTTCGGTTACCTCCTACTCTAATGAGCTAATGAGTTTGCATTTGTTAACTGATACACATAACAAATTCGTACCTATATAGTGATTTTGTGCAGTGTTTATTTACCTATGATCGCTAATTATTGCATGTGACAAAATAATCTATAATATAGATATGCCTCCTATTAGACGAAGCAATTTAGGTAGAAGAACCCGAAATGCTACTAACCAAGCTAATTACCGATCTAATCATGCTGCACAAGAACGAATTCGGATATCACAAACGCGTGAAGCGCGAGCGCGACATTCAACTAATAATCGCGCAAGTTTGAATCGAGCTGCTTTCAGGTACGATGTGTCAATTGACTACAGTAACTACCGATGTGTGTTGTTATTGGTTCGATGAAGTCGGTTTGCTCATATTGTAAGGCATTGAAATATAAAAACGAAGCTTATGGATTGTGTTGCGCAAATGGTAAAGTGAAATTGATACCATTGGAACCACCACCAGAGCCATTGTACTCATTGGTTTCATGAATAGGAACAGATTCCATACACTTTTTGACAAATATCCAACAATGTAACAATTGCTTTCAAATGACTTCATTTGGGTCAACAAATGTAGTACGGGAAAATTTTATGCCAACTTTCAAGGTATGTAATATAGCAGTTAATCATAATTATTTTAGCGAACAATATGTTCTGTCACCTAAGTTAAGACGTGTCACTAACCATAATCATCACTTAGTCATCATATTATTTGGTGATTCATTTTTAGCAACACTTTTATTATTTTGAAACACAATATAATTATTTGATGATAGATATTAGTTACAACCTACGAATAAAGTATCCTATAGAAATGTAACTCCTATAAAGTTACCGCTGAAATCTTGGAATCACTTACGCATACTAAGAAACAGCAATAAAACAAAACACTCACACTGTCTATCGTTGAACACATGCACGCGATTGGTCGCGCCAAGGTCATGCCGGCTCGGCGCCCCGCCCGTCATTGTGGCGAAGCAGCGAAGTGGATGGTGTTATACAATAATAAGATAGCGTGTTATGTATTTATTTTTTATTGAATAAGTTTAATCAAAGTTCCATCAATAGAAAAATAATAACTGGATTGTTATTATTTTTCTATTGATTGAACTACATAGGCACACAAATTAAAATAAGTTATTTTTTTTTTTCACAATTATGTACCTCGGAAAATAATTAGTTTATTTAATTTATGGCGGTTGGAATTTAATAAAGACTTCATTTGTTGGGAATATGTGACATTCAAATTATAATTTAAGTTCTATGCATAATATCATCCTACTAATATAATATCATAGTAATAATATTACCTTAGAGCTTAACATACTATGAACACTGTATAAAAAATAATTTAATTTTTGAATTGCGTTCATGTTGCATAACGCTTTTCAACTTCACCAAGTACGTGTTTTTAAAATGAATATTTACTGACCGATGGAAGGTGAGTTCGGCGTTTTTCATATCCGTATGGCTTCTGCACCACTTCACAACACACGAAGGCATATTTGAAATATAACAAACGCGAAAACACAATTAAAATCAATGACTGATTGGTTCCAGCGACACAACCGTACGAAACGTGTGACAGCGGCGGACTGAATGCGTCGCGCGGTACCCTTTTGAAGCCCCGCCTTCCGCGGTCTCCATTATGTGGTGCCATTTTTTGAGCCGAATTACACTTCTATAATGTATCCATTATTCGTAGGTTACAACTAATTAGGAGACAGATATATTTTTTAAGAAAAAATATATATTTAAGTTTGATCATTGACCATCCATAAATTTATAACCCACATTGATTATTTATTTTATTTTATAGTGTTTGGTGCAAAAATAATATATATTTTTTAATTTACAGATACAAGGCCAAATATATCATAGAGCCGGTTCACTGTTACCAGTGTCAGATAGCAACCACAAATTCCTGCAAATTTATTTTATGGTCAATTCAGCACAAGAAATTAATATGCGTTGTGCACATAACAATTTAGTAAAGAGGTCTATTGTAGAACAATTACAAACTTTATTTCATGAACACAATCGATTGGTTATATTGTTTAAAACTGCCCTGGATCTGATGCCATCAGATAATCACAAAATTGTAATCAGAGCTGATAAAACACCTGCGGGTCAACATGCAAGACGTTTAAGGCGCTGCGCAAACGTAGACACTTTTGTTTCTTGTGTCAGATACAAGCTACCGATGAATATTTGAATTCTATAGAACAAGTATGAAATCATTCAACTCCCTGCGCATACGTGAGTCCAGTTGCTTCCACTTAACACTATATTCAGGACGATCAAAAAGTGTTTGGTGTCGGTAACTGGAAACTAAAAGTCGTCAGTTGAAGACACAAGCAACATTCACAAATTTCCTACAATAGTACTGAGCTGCGCAAACGAAGGAGCTGCATTCGGTGTCCGTCTCCTGTGTGCGACATAAGCCACGACCGCGGACGTAGGAACGGGGCGGGGTGGGGCGAGCTATCGAGCCGCAATCTCGCTCTGTGCGTCGCAGTGGGCTGTCGTGCGTGAAATCATTTCAACAAAATGGCGGAGGAACCAGTCGATAACAACACCTCGATTGATGTTAGTACAGAACGCTTCATTGAAGAAGTGAGAATTCAGCCAACTATTTGGAATTTAGGTTCCTCGGAATACGGTAACCGCATGGAAAAAGTAAAGGCATGGGAACAACTATGTAATAACCTCATGCCTACTTTTTCAAACTTGGATTCCAAAGGAAAGAATGAAAAGGGTAAGAAAAGCCATAGTATTTGCCTACCTACATTATAATAATATTTAGTCATAAAAAACATACACGCACACATACAGGATGTTTGTTTGTAATTCGCACCTTCGATAAGACAAGAGCAAAATGGCATAATTTTAAATTAGAGACATTTCAATTGTTTCAGAAAGATATCGTGTTAGTTGAAGTCTACCTTATTTTAAAAATTACACAAAAAATATTTTTTTTTACAATAACACCCTTGTCTTACCGAAGGTATGATATCATAATCATAAAAAATCCAACGTCAGGCCAGGCGAGTCGTTATAATAGAATCTTGCCACGGTACAGAACCTGACGGGGTCACGAAATAGTTTTTAAGTCGATCTCGAGTATTCATTGATCTGTCAGATGGCATGGTATATGAAACATCTTCTAAATTATAGGTAAAGTTTGTTTCCTCAGAACTATATCGTTCCCTCCTTTTTGTAAAGTTATGTAAAACACAGCACGCTTTGACAATATGTTCAGCAAATTCCACGGAAACGTTTATTGGAGACTGAAATATCCGCCATTTGCTGGTTAATAAACCGAAGGCGCATTCAATACAGCGCCTAGCTCTAGACAACCTGTAATTAAAAATTCTTTTTTCATAGTCAAGTTGATTTCCTCCATATGGTCGCAAAATATGTTCAGATAATCCAAACGCTTCATCGCCAATGAAAAAAAAATTGACGGGATTGGATAATCCTGGAATTAGTCTTGGCTGTGTTATTTGAAGACTTCCATTTCGAATGACATTAAATATTTCGCTTTCTTGATAAATAGTCGAGTCAGATGATTTTCCGTATGAACACGTCGATAAATGTAAACAGACAATCAGCATCGCATGTTGCTAAAAGTACTAAAGAGAAGTAACTCTTGTAATTATGATAAAGTGATCCACTTCTTGGGGTTTGGTTATTCGGACATGTTTTCCGTCTATTGCCCCTAAGCAATTTGGGAAATTTGTTTTTTTTTCAAAGCCTTCAGCTATTTTCAAAAATAATTGTTCATTTAGTGCTGGTATATAGTCTGATTTCAAGTTGCTCCATATCACTTTACAAGTTTCTAAAACTATATTCCTCGCAGTGGAAGATCCACGTCCAAACATTTGCTCTAGATCTCCAAAGCTGCATCCTGATGCCAAATACCTGTAACAAAATCAAAACTATTAGTTTCCAAGTGCTAGTGTACTGTACTGTGTGTTGTATAATTGCAAAAAACGTTGGAAAGGTTTGCGGAGCTGTTTCAACCGGGAGAAAAAAAATAAGAAAAATCTAAAAAGTGGGTCTGCTGCTACTGCTCGCAAAGAGTATCAATATTATAACCAGATGTAATTTTTAGCATCAATGAGTGAGATTAGACCGAAAACTAACCCTCCAGAGAAAGTCCCGCAGAAGTCCTCAATGGGCACTTCAAAGCCCCGAATGACCACTTCAAATACCCTCGAAAATGAGGTGGCATACGAGAATGACATCTTAAAAAGTATATCAGAAACCCTAGAAAAGAAGCACGAAGTGGTGGTCGACCATGACCAAAATTTCTTTAACTCACTGCTGCCTTTTAAGAAAGTTCCAGATGTATTCAAATTGGATCTTCAGTCCGAAATTTTGAATACTTTGAAAAGATACGTTAATTTGAATCGGCCATATAATTCACAACAATTTGGATATTTCACAAATGGTCCAACTACAAGCTCACTCTCTCAATATACTACTGCTGGTTCACCTGCAGATACAACTCTCTCCCAAGATTCTGATTTAATAGAAAATATGTTTACTGACCTTGAATAAAATACCTACTTATGTTAAAACAGTTCATTTTTTTAATCCAAATAATTAAATTCAGAAACTTATATCTATGATAATCAAATCAACAACTTACCTTAGGGTGATATAAATCATGGAGGGTGCGACTTGAGCAACCCAAGTGGGGTGCCACCATCATCGCGGCGGTGAGACCGATCATGGACGATTGGCTGCTGAGGCAGCATGGTGACCTCACGTATCGTGCGACGCAGATCGTTACCGGGCATGGATGCTTCGGTAGCTATCTGTTTCGCATCCATCGTGAGGTCACACCCCGGTGTCAACACTGCGAGGTTTCCGACGACGACACCGCACTCCACACGTTGGTGGAGTGCTCAGCGTGGGCGAGTCAGCGCCGGGACCTCGTAGTGGGTCTGGGCGTGGATACCCTCTCGCTGGAGACCATGCTTCAAGCCATGGTCTCCAGCGGGAGTATGTGGAACGCGGCCGTGTCCTTCTGCGAGCAAGTCGTGCTCGCGAAGGAGGCGGCCGAGAGGGAGAGGGACTACAGGCCTTAAACAACCACAGCATTAGCTCAGGCCTCATCTACGACTGTCATCAGCGTCTGGCTGAGATAAGTAAGTACAACCACGTCACTCTACAGTGGATCAAAGGACAGCGGCTCTAGCCAAAGGTCAATCGGCCCGGAGCCAATGCTACCACTACCGATAGGCACCATAAGGACAATGCTGTCCCACAGAACATACACTCTACACAACACACTCTGGACAAGCCTAACGGACTGTCGGCAGGCGAGGGAGGCACTGCCCGAACTCGACTGCCGACGAGCCAGAAGGCTTGTGACGTTAGAAAAATCCCGTCTGCGTCTCTTCACAGGTGTCTTAACAGGGCACTGCCTATTAAACAAACACCTACATACGATAGGAATTACTGACAGTCCCCTTTGCAGGGCATGTATGGCTGAGGAGGAGACGGTCAGCCATCTGCTACTGCGATGTGAGGAAGTCAAGAACTACAGGGCGAAACATCTCGGCAACCCGGAAACCGTCCCTGAAGCTCTGCACAACCTGCGGGGCCTGCTGGCGTTCCTGGAGGAGATCAGCTGGCTCGTGTAAACGAGTAGAAGAGTCCTACCCGTACGCAAAACCCGCGCATTAGACGTGGAATTGCGGAAACCAGCCTGCGCCGACAAGTACAAGTACAAGAGGGAGCGTACCCTCCCCGCCGAGTTCCGTAGTCAGCGGCGAGGGCGCCGCAGACTCATCTACGCCCAAGACAATCGACCTCCATGATCGGGGCCTGAGGACGGCGGGACCGCCACCCGTCGTCCTTACAGAAGCAGGCTAGAAGGGTGCACGCAACCAGATTCACTCACTGACGTGGGATAAAACCCTACCCCAACGACGCGGGATTCTCATCTCGACCCAACCCCCGCAGAGACCACAGAGGTGGTCAAAGTCCGCCGGGCGCCACTGCAAATACGTTCTGCTTGTAACCAGAGACGCCCGGCAACGGACGTTAGAGCGGCCGCGGCCTTGGTCGCGGAACTAAAAAAAAAAGAAAAAAAAAAGGGTGATATAAAGTCGCTCTGATGGTGGAATGCTATCTCTCATCACTGTATCTTGTTTTTTTAAATCATCTTGTAACAGAAGCAATAACTCATCAAAAGATTTCGTCGATAATCTAAATTGGCGTTTGAATTTTTCTTGATATTTTCTAAGTTCACAAGTATTAATAAATTGATTTCGATTTCTAAGAAAAGGATGTATCCAGAACTGACGAAACCGTTGATTTGCCTTTAAATATTGACGGTAACGACGACGTCTACGTCGACGTATAATCAACACAACAAGCAGATAATGTTTCTTCATCGACGTCCATCATGAGACTACGGAAAACAAGCAACGAATTGTGGCCAGAAGAAGCGACCGGTTACTGTGTCCGATTGCCGCCACCGGATACAGCAACTACAGCTACAGTTTCTTGTGGTGTGCCGTGTCGGTGACAGGGAACCGGCAACTGTGTCCGATTGTCGATACGGGACACAGTAACTACGGTTTCCTGTGGCGGTGTGCCGTTTCGGCAACAAAAGTGTCTACGTTTGCGCAGTGCCTTAATGCACCAACTATTGATGAAGTTGCAATCGTTGTAGTTGGAGAAAACTTGGAATCCCGTGATATTGTTTTACCTCGTCGGAATGATCGTATAAAGGAAACAAACACACCGCTCATATGATGCACTGCAATATCCCATTATATTTTGGCAAGGTGAAGATGGCTATGATTTCTCAATAAAAATGATAAATCCTTTTACAGGTAATTCAAATATTAGTTTAGCTATGGCGATAATATCTTAGTAACTATATTATGTATTTTAATTTAATATTTCAACAATGTTATTAAAACAAAATCTATTTCCAGGTTCTGAAACGAACAAAAAAGTCAGTTCAATGAACTATTATTCATACCGCCTAATGATTCGGGAAAACGAAGACAATCACATATTGAAATCACAAATATATTGTTGACATGTATGTCAAAATTGAAACGGAGAGATTAACATCCATCAGGTTGAATCAAACTCCAATCTGAAGAGTATATTCACCTTCGAGATGCGATTAATACTGATGGAAATGCACAGAATGTTGGTCGGATGACTATTCTTCCAGAAACATACATCGGAAGCCGTCGACATATGCATGAATATGCTCAAGATGCCATGTCGTATGTTCGTCATTATGGTACAGCAGATTTGTTCATCACATTTACATGCAATCCACAATGGATAGAAATCAAGCAGGAGTTATTCCCTGGGCAATCACCCATTGATCGTCATGATATAACAGCAAGAGTCTTTAGACAAAAATTTAAATCTTTAATGGATTTCATCATAAAACATTATGTGTTTGGTGAGACACGCTGCTGGATGTATTCTGTGGAGTGGCAGAAACGAGAATTGCCACATGCACACATTTTGATTTGGTTGGTTGAAAAGATAAGGCCAAATCAAGTTGATGCAGTGATATCAGCAGAAATCCCTAATGTACAAGTAGATCCTGGATTGCATGAGGTAGTTATCAAAAATATGATACATGGTCCCTGTGGAACTCTTAATCCAAATTCACCATGTATGATAGATGGTAAATGTTCAAAACGATATCCACGGACATTAATATCGGAAACAATTACTGGTAATGACGGTTATCCCGAATTCCTGTAGATTTGACAAAAACCCTAGGCTCTTCAACCCCCATAACAGAATCTTTGTTAAAAGCAAACGTTCCTTGTTGTAACGTTATATTTAAATTCAGTAAAGTTAACATAAACACCATCTTAAAAACTTTTAAATCTTTAAATATCAAGAAAACAGCTGACCTCTGGGGCATCTCTGTGTATTTAGTAAATTCTTTTATTGAAATGGTTGCTCCTGAACTAGTAATAATATTTAATAATTGTGTTGATAGTGGTGTGTTCCCTGATTTCCTGAAATCTAGTAAATTAAGTCCCCTGTTTAAATCGGGTAGTACTTCAGATCCGTCCAATTTCCGTCCTATTTCTGTACTACCTACATTTAGTAAAATTTTTGAAAAAATTATGCAAAATCACTTTAACGTTAATAAACTATTACATACAAAACAATTCGGTTTCACTCGTGGTCGGTCCACACTGATATACCGGAATTAAATTATTAGAGTGTATATACAGGGCCTGGGATGAGTCATATGATGCTTATGGTGTATTCTGTGACTTATCTAAGGCCTTCGATTGCGTTCAACACCAGACTTTAATTAAGAAACTTGATCATTACGGAATCCGGGGGACGGCCTTGAATTTCGTCAATTCTTACTTAAGTGATAGGGTCTAGAAAGTAGTGATCAATGGTAAACAGTCACCTGGTTCTCCTGTAGCAATGGGGGTACCGCAGGGTTCAATTTTGGGACCTTTTCTTTTTCTAGTATATATTAATGATCTCCCTCACCTGATAAGAGACGAACACGAGGTAGTTTTGTTTGCTGATGACACTTCTTTAATATTTAAAGTTAAACGTGGACAGCGCGAACTTGACGATGTAAACATTGCCTTCTCTAGGATAGTCCACTGGTTTTGTGCTAATAATTTATTATTAAATGAAAATAAAACTAAATGTGTAAGATTCACCTTACCTAATGTAAGACTTGTTAAAACCAGTGTTAAGGTTAGGGATGATATAATAGAATTGGTCGATAACACTGTCTTTCTGGGCATAACGTTAGACTCCAAATTGCAATGGGGGCCTCATATCGGGAAAATTTCGGCCAGGCTTAGTTCAGCAGCCTATGCTGTCAAAAAGATCCGACAACTTACAGACATTAAAACGGCGCGTCTTGTCTACTTCAGCTACTTCCACAGTATTATGACATATGGCATACTACTGTGGGGTAACGCTGCCGATATTGAATACATCTTTGTGTTGCAGAAGAGGGCTGTCCGGACTATCTATGGAATGGTGTCTCGGGGTCTCGGGAGTCATTAAGAGATAAGTTTAAGCATATTAACATCCTTACAGTGTATTCACAGTATATTTATGAAATTTTATTGTATACCCACAAGAACAAAAGTAAATTTGTGAAAAATAGTGATAATCGTAATCTAAACTTAAGAAATAAGGATAAACTGGCTGTTCCTAAATTTAGGCTTCATAAAGTGAGTAATTCTTTTGCGGGGAACTTTATTCGAATGTACAATACATTGACAACCGAAATAGCAAATTTATCTGTTAATAAATTTAAAAAACTAATAAAACGTAAATTGTGCCATAAAGCTTATTATAGTATTAATGATTTCTTAGATGACAAGGCTGCCTGGTTGTAACCCGAATTGCTCCTTTCTAAATAACTCTGTATTAGATTTAAGATGAAATATTTTGGAAAAAAAGCCGAACTGAGTTTCTTGAGGGCTCTTCTCAGTCTCGTTGCATTATGGAACCCTCGGTAGAGTAACACCAACTTTTGACGAATCTAAATAATTTTCTAAAAATTTCAAAGATAATGAACGTTATTTTATTTTATTTATTTTATTTTATCCACTGTATCGTCGACGATCGACAGCAGACAATGGAAGATCAACAATTGTCAAATTAAATCAACAAGATGTTGAAATAGATAATCGTTGGATTGTCCCATATTCACCCATTTTATCAAAGACCTTCAAAGCACACATCAACGTAGAATCTTGCCATTCAGTTAAATCTATTAAATACATTTGCAAATATGTAACCAAATGGAGTGATATGGCTGTGATTGGAATTGGTGGAGAGAATTCCAATGATGAAGTTACACAATACCAAATGGGCCGCTATGTTAGTAGTAATGAAGCAGTATGGCGAATATTTTCTTTTCCTATTCATGAGAGACACCATTCTGTTGTTCACTTAGCTGTGCATTTAGAAAATGGACAAAGAGTGTATTTTACAGCACAGAACGCAGTACAAAGAGCTGCTCAGCCACCATCTACTACATTAACCAGTTTTTTTGAGACATGCCAAAACGATGATTTTGCACAAACATTGCTATATTCTGAAATGCCAAAATATTATACTTGGAATCAATCCTCATGGAGATTTATAAGACGGAAACAAGTTCAAGGATACCCAGATGTGTATTCCACCGATGCCATTGGTCGAATTTATTCAGTACATCCAAGCAATGATGAATGTTTTTATTTACGACTGCTATTAGTCAATGTACGTGGCCCAACATCATTCCAACATTTACGAACTGTTGATGGTGAATTGTGTGGATCTTACAGGGAAGCCTGTCAACATATTTTGCAATTGCTAGAAAATGACGCTCATTGTGATCAAACTCTCAATGATGCTGTAATATCATCACACGCTCATCAAATACGAACATTGTTTTCTATAATGATATCTACATGCTTCCCATCAAACCCAATTGATTTGTGGATCACGTACAAAGATAATATGTGTGATGATATTTTGTATCAAATACGAAATAGAATGGGAAATCCAAATATACAAATCAGTGAAGAAATTTACAACGAAGCATTGATTTCAATTGGGGACATGTGCTTGATGATGTCAAACAAACTATTAATTCAATTAGGCCTGGCCGCGCCCAATCGTCCAATGCATGATGCTTTTAACCTAGAGTTGAATCGAGAAAAAATGTATGATCTCAACACTTTAAAAGAATTAATTCAAACGAATCTTCCACTGTTGAGTGAACAACAGAAGTATGTATTTGAAAATCTTATGAAAGTAATAAATTATGAAACTGGAGGGATTTACTTCTTAGATGCACCTGGTGGTACAGGAAAAACTTTTTGATTTCATTAATATTAGCAACGATTCGCTCACAAAATAAAATTGCACTTGCACTCGCTTCGTCGGGAATCGCAGCAACTTTGCTTGAAAGTGGTCGAACAGCCCATTCAGCATTAAAATTTCCATTAAATATGCAAAGCAATGAAACTCCGACCTGCAACATTTCTAAGAACTCTGCAATGGCAAAGGTCTTGCAGCAATGTAAATTAATTATTTGGGATGAATGCACGATGGCACATAAAAAATCTTTGGAGGCTTTAGACAGAACATTAAAAGATATACGGAGCAATCATAACCAATTTGGTGGTGCAATGATTTTATTAGCAGGAGATTTTCGTCAAACATTGCCAGTAATTCCACGATCAACACCAGCTGATGAACTCAATGCATGTCTAAAGTCCTCCAATTTGTGGAAACATGTCAAAGTACTTCATTTAAGCAAGAATATGCGTGTCGAGTTACAAAATGACCAATCTGGAAACATATTCTCTAAACAACTCATTGACATTGGTAATGGCAAATTTCCTTTAGACATGTTGACTGGCTGCATTAACATTCCTCAAAGTTTTTGTCAGTTAACTCGACCAAAAGATGAACTTATTCAGAAGGTGTTTCCAGATGTTTCTCAAAATTACAGAAACCATGATTGGTTGAGCAAACGAGCTATATTGGCTGCAAAAAACAATGTAAATGAATTAAATTTAAAAATACAAGAACAAATTACAGGCGAATCGAGGATATATAAATCAGTTGATTCGGCTACTAACCAAGATGATGTAGTGAACTATGCATACACCAGAATTTTTAAACTCGCTGGATTTGCCAGGATTGCCACCTCACAATCTTCAATTAAAGGTTGGATCGGTAGTTATAATGGTGATACTTTACCTGGTGATAATTTACCTAATAATAATTTACCTGACTGGTGATAATTTACCTGACCTAAGCCCACTCGATCAGAGATTTGTAGCTGTAATGGGAGGTCCACAATTCGCCATAGAGGATAGGCACCTTGCTGTCAATCCATTTCCATCCACAGTAGGTACAATACGTACCTAATAGGTAGAATCCCTACCGCTCATGAGGTCTAGGATACATTTTTATTAATTATTTGCAGAGCCAAAGCGTCCCGGATTTGCCTGTGATAGGAGGTTCGCAATTGCATCATACTGTCAATACATTTCCATCCACAGTAAGTACTGGAAGTAATGGGTAGAATTTTTTTTTTAATGTATGTACGAGAATTTATTTACAATAAGAATTACAATATACAAAATAAACATAATTATAGACTAAAAATATTTACATAAAATATCGTTTAAAAATCCTCCGCGTCATTGCCGACTGAGAAGGTTCCCAGAATGCTGGCTGTGTTGCCACGTTGGATGGCGATACTTATTCTTTGGGCCAGAAAATAGCCAGCCTTCTGGTCCTGAGAAGCATCGATTAGGCGTTTAGCAATGTCTCTATAAAGGCGGCGAGCACTAGGACCCCATGATCCCAGTGTCTCAACCCCAAACGGCTCAAATATGTAATCACCTGCTAGGTTAGCATATTTACGCCGTTTAAAGCCTTCAGCTGATGCAGCAGCAGCGCCGGCACATCCGGATGTGCTTGGAAGGTGTGAAGGTGCTAAGGTGTCAACGCATGTAGCGTCCCACACCAAAGGCCTTCCCATCTTCCACGGTAGCAACGACATACCGTCCGGTGTCTTTCCATCGCTTCGTGCTAAACCATTTGGTTCGCGTACGGCCGGAAGACCTGCGGTAGAAAGAGCCCTACGAATTATATCGTTTAGAATAGCGTGCCGAGGTATACGACCTGCGCTTCTGCTACAAGAAAGGCCATGGTGTCCCAGATTATCGACGGCTACTCCACAGGTGCAATGATGCGGGGATACACAAGGTGTACCCAGCCGAAGGCAAGTGGCAATGCGGAAGGTAGTGTCGTCCAACATTGTACCGATGTTGGGCGATGGGAGCGCCTGGATCCATAACCCTGACTCCCATTCTCCAACAGCTAGTAGGCGTGCACGCTCTGAAATATTGACAGAAGTGTCAATTAGTGTATTAATTCTCAATTTACAGAGCGGTGAATCCCACAGTCGCTGTGAGCCTAGGCGTCAGGGCAGGTCAGTGTCGGGGCAAGACATCCTCCAAGCATTTATGGCATCGGTCTTGCATCGCACCTCGGAATCAATCAGTGTATTTGACAAAATTTTCCTGACTAATTCTTCGGTGCTATGGACCGACGACAGAAATGCTGGCAGACTGACATCTGTGACTCTGCGAATACCTAGCCCGCCCAAGCGAACTGGAAGAGACGCTTGGACCCAGGCCCGGTCATTAATATTTACATTTAAAATTTTACACAAAGAATTTTGTATTAAGTTGTCTAGTCTGCCCAAAATATCTACATTTTTCCAAAATTGTCCTGAACGGAGGGCATGTGTAAATTTGGGAACGAAAAGACAAAAACGAAGAATAGTGAAAGCTGAATGAATACTGATATTACATAGACTATCAATAACCTGATCAAAATTTTGAATTTTTTCATCGATAAAAGTGGAAAAGCCCTCTTCTAAAATCGGGGACCCTAGGAGGCGTAAAGAAGTTTTGTCCAAAACTTTTATGTTGGGGGCCAGACAGTTGAATTTGGAGATTGTTGTTAATTTATCTGTGTTTTCAGATATAAAAATCTCACATTTATTCGGGTGCAGTTCTAAACCAATTTACTGAAACTCGTTCTTTATTAGGGCTAAATCTTGTAAAACTGTCTCTACTTTTCCCCCTTAAGTCCCGTCGTCTAGATACCAAATGTTAAATTTGGATTTTATTTTTTGAATTATTGGGTTAATGGCCAAACTGAAGATGACTGGTCCCAACGGATCACTTTGCTGACATCCAACGGCTGAATTCAAAAGGTGGTCTTTATAAATTAATTTTGTTGGCTGACTATAGCATTGCCAAAGAAAATTAAATATTTTGGGGGTTTCTAATTTGGCCTGTGTCAGCAAGGTGTCCCTGTTCAACTTTCAAGATGACCTCTCCATCTTCGCTACTGTCAAGGTATGTTGCAAGCGCATGGATTGCGGCCTCACAACCTCCTTTTGAACCAAAACCTAATAAATTGAAAGGGCTGAAATTTGGTAGTAAGCTCCGTACTATAAAAACGACAACAAATTTTGGCTGCCAAACGCCGCAAAGTGCTACCTACGGCAATGGGACGAATGCCACCATCCTTCTTGTTAAGGGCACATAAATTGGCCCCATACAAAATATCTGTGATGCCACTGTCCACATTGCCTGAGAGCATGAGGTTGACTAGAGCTGTTAGCTCCCTCAGAAGTGCATCACCAGCTTCCCCAGCGCTCGGACACAACAGATCCTTAAGGTGCTGTGGTGTCAGACCGTCAAGTCCACCAGCTGATCCAAAACGAAAGGAGTCAACAGCTGTGCGCACATCCTTGGCAGTAGTCTCAAGATTTTCTGTATCGTTGTTCGGAGGATCAGGGAAAGAGAGGTCAGCTGCGGATGGTGGGTGCTTACTCTGCAAGCCCGTCAAAGTTTCTACAGAATAAGGAGCCAGCACGTCGCTACTAAAAAGTAGCCTTGCCGCCCCACTGATGTCGCCTTCCCTTACTTTATTCTCTACAAGTTTTAATTTCTTGGCCTGAGAATAATCAGGGGCCGAAATGTGGATTGAATTTGAATTTAAACTGTTAAAATTGTTTGTACAATTTTCTTTGATTTGGACCGTCAAAGATGTCAACGGCCTTTTCTTTACGTGTAGGATTCTATAAGGGAAGGTTAACATTTGTTCCCAAGCGCTAAAGGTATTTTCCCGGACTAGAATTAGTAGTACCCCTCATAAGATCTAATATAATATTTATTAAATATTTGCAGAGCCAAAGCGTCCCAGATATGACAATGCATGACATCAACATAAACACGTCTGAGGTAGTTGAGCCCATACTAGAGTTGCACTCTTCTGCAAGAAATGTGGTGACTGTGAGAGGTCGCTATTCCTATATTGATGACAATACTTAGTTTTCACAACGGATTAATTCATAACTTTACAGTTACCGCACCTAATGCCTCTACACCACAACCAAAACCCAGCCAAAGGCGGCCCCAAGCAAGACGGTCAAGGCGTAGTGTCTTAGAGAGACAACAGCAAGCATTTGAAGATATTGAGCGGTAGAGGGTTAAGGCAGAAGCGACTACAGCTGCATCTTCCTTCAGCCTCGTGGAACAGCTATCATTCTTCCAAAGGTCTATAGATAATATGGCTGCAACTACGAGAGAGAGTGGTCTAAATATCGAAAATGGCCTTAATAATGTCGCAAGTGCCTTTAATAACATTGCAAATGCTTTGCAACATAGACCTAATATTCAGATATAATATGGTATAAGTTGTATTATTATGGTTTTGATTATTGATGCCCGTTAGAAGATTATTTTATTCAGACATGGGGACAGGATTTGCCGCCGCTTATACTTTCATTTTGGT
The DNA here is from genome assembly GCA_963556515.1 of Nudaria mundana. Lineage (NCBI taxonomy): Eukaryota > Metazoa > Arthropoda > Insecta > Lepidoptera > Erebidae > Nudaria > Nudaria mundana. The sequence goes on from OY748309.1 coordinate 11,918,332, forward strand.
TTGTGGAGCGGGCTGTTTCCTTATGTTTTCGTTTGCTCCGCGTTCGCCGGACCCGATCTGATTAGAAATACCCAACCTTTTGTTTTTATCTGCACGTGACGAGGCTTTCGTACAAATGTAAACTGCGTCTGAACCAGGCATCCCTCGGCTTCAGGCTCCATACTTCTACGATAATAATGATCCTAAGTAATGCTAGTATTGATAAGTTTAAATATCGTCGTTCATATTGCAATTTGTTCTATGTCAAAAAAATCAATTTTGTTTTTATTTAACAAATATGCTTTAAATTTAGTTGTGAACGCGACCGTAAAAGGTTCAATGTCGTCTGCCAACAGGAAAGCGGCGTTTGTAACTTGCAATATGTCACGTGATCGACGCTGCAGTTAATCTCATACGGCAAATTGTTCTATGTCAAAGTTTGAGCGGCAACGAGTTTACTCTCAGAAAAACAAGTGACAATTTTTGTGATTGTGTTTTGCTTCTGAGGTAAGTTGATAATAAATATATTTTAAGTATCATTTTAAGTGGTTTTAGTTGGTTTTCAATAATATCCTGGCTTTAAAATTATACTTTGAGAAATCTTAACCTAACGTTCTACGAAACGCGCCGGCTGTGCACTTTTAGACTACATTTTTCTGCTGCTAAGCGCTTAAGACGGTAGGTACTACACGGTATAGTGGTACGAATCTATTAACAGCTATTATTTATTTTGCCTTTTTTGTAAAAAATGCCAATAAAACAATAAGACCTATGTCGCAATACGTGGTTTCAAACGAGATATTGGACCTTTTGAATTTATTATTTTTAAATTTATTGAATTATATATTATTATTATATTTTTTTATTATATTTTTGAATTTATTATTTTTAGGAGGGTGATTTTGCTGTCGTCCGTAGGATTTACCACCTTTCCTTGACCCACCCTACACGTGCCCCCCGGGTGGTGCAAAACGAGCAACAACGCCGAGCAACAGGCGGCGGTTAAATAACCTGACCGGCAAACACAGGCTAAGGGAAAAAAAAAAAAAAAAAAAAAAAAAAAAAAAAAAAAAAATTGCTCTGGGACCGGGTGACCCCAGATGACGGCTAACCTTACTCAGACATGCGGGGCTCTGTCTGGGTGGACCTTTGTTTCCCTAGCTGATCGTGGGAACAAAAGTAAATATGGTACTGATTTTAAAGAAGAAGGACGGCGATGTGGTTCGCCACCCATCACGTCTCAGTCCCAGGGTAGGCGAAAAGTGGGCTATGGAAAGCCGCTTTGCGACGATCAATGTAAGAGGAGGTATGAATGATAAAATGGGGGAAATGTGTAAGTTGATGAGTGAAAGACGACTGGATGTTTTGTGTGTGAACGAGACTAAGCGGAAAGGGTGTGACACAACCACACATGGGCCATTTACAGCTTTTTGGTCAGGGGTGGCTGACACTAGTCGGGCCAGTCAAGGTGTTGGAATTATCCTTTCTGCTAGAATGAATGAGTGTTTGATTGACTTCGAATGTGTAAGCCCAAGGCTACTGTGGATGAGGCTGAAGGTCGGTCTTTCGCGCATCTTTGTAGTGGGAGTTTATGCCCCACAGGATGCGCAGTGGGACCGGTCCAACCAAGCACAGAGTGAAAGGCAGGTGTTTTGGGACAGCATGAAAGATACCTTGGGTAAATGCAAGCCGAATGAAAGAATCATAATGTTAGGGGATTTTAATAGTCGGGTGGGAGTGGAGCGTGATGGATATGAAAGTGTTTTGGGTAAGTTTGGTTTCGATAGAGTGACTGAGAATGGAAAAAGTTTGCTTGAAGTATGTTTGGAGTGGAATCTTGTGGTAACAAACACTCTGTTTAACCACAAAGATATCCACATGTATACTAGACAAGAAGGAGAACAGAGAAGTATGATAGATTTTGTGATTGTGGACGACAGATTGAGAAAGACAGTGATGGATACCCGGGCTTATCGTGGCACTGGTGTCGACACAGACCACTATATGGTTGTAAGCCGGTTAAGAGGTTTATTTAAACGGTGGCGACACTACGCCCACGAGTCTGGGACCGAGCTTGAACGGATAAAAGTAGAAAGTTTGCAAGAAAGGAATAAAAGAGAAGAATTTCGAAATAGCTTGAGAGAGAAGTATGAGAATATGGATGAAGAAGATGATATTGAAAAGTTATGGGTGCAGTTAAAGGAAGGACTTGTGCAAGTAGCTGTGAAAGTATGTGGTGTCAGCAAAAGGAAAAAAGGACGTATGGTCAAAAGAATGAGTGTAGAGGCACAAATGGTTGTAGCGGGCAAGAAGAAAGCGTGGCTGGACTGGTTGGCAATCAAAGCCAATCACAGAATGAATAAGGCGACAGATGAGGATGTCTCAATAGCAAAAGAGGAATACAAGAAGCGTAAAAGAGAATTAAAGAAGGTGATAGCTAAAGAGAAAGAGAATGAAAGGGATGAATTTGATAGGAGGTTATCTGACAACTTCCAGGAAAATGTTAAACTTTTCTGGAAGTCTATAAGAACAGCCAGGGGCACTATCCAATCCTCGCAACTGGACAAAGTCAGAAACCACGATGGAAGCTCTCTGATTGGGGAAGAAAGTGTTTTAAAGAGATGGAAGGAATATTTTAATATTTTAAGTGTGAAAGAGATTATGGATGCACTGAATGGCATGAAAGCTGGAAAGGCAGCAGGATATGACAGGATCTCGACCGAGATGCTGAAAGCAGCACAAGGCGTAGTATCAAGTCAGCTGTACCGCCTTTTTAACCTTTGTTGGAGAAGCGGTAGTGTACCAGGAGACTGGTGCAAAGCCGTCATTGTGCCGCTGTACAAAGGGAAAGGGTCACAGCGAGACTGCAAAAACTACCGCGGGATAAGTCTGCTCAGCGTCGTCGGCAAGTTATATGCAAGGGTTCTGATTACTAGATTGACGAATGACACTGATGACAAAATGTGGGATGTGCAAGCTGGATTTAGGAAAGGAAGAGGATGCATGGATCAGGTCTTCTCTTTACGCAGCATTGCCGAAAAGTTCCTGGCAAAAAGACAAAAGGTCTACTGCGCTTTTGTAGACTTAGAGAAGGCCTATGATAGAGTGGTGAGGAGCGAATTGTGGTCAGCGCTGTCCATGTATGGAGTAAGCAGCAATCTAATACGAGCACTGCAATCACTTTATGAGGGTTCCAGTGCTTGTGTCCGCATAAACGGGACTTACACGGACTGGTTCGGTATCGAACGAGGCGTCAGGCAGGGCTGTGTAGCGTCACCAATGCTGTTTAACCTATACATGGATAACTGTCTGAAAGATCTGAAAGCGAGTGTGTGTGGTTTAAGAATGGATGAATTGACCATCAAGTGCCTCTTATATGCTGATGACCAGGTAATACTTGCGTCATCGGCGGAGGAGTTGCAGGTGATGGTTGATATTTTGAATGACTCTTTGAAAAGGAAGGAAATGAAAGTGAACGCAAGTAAGACGAAAGTAATGGTATTTGAACGAGACGAAAGCATGTCGAACTGTGCGATTGTTATTGAAGGAGAAAGAGTGGAGCAAGTGAAAGAGTTTGTGTATTTAGGGTCTAAGTTTACAAGGGATGGAAGATGTGACGACGACATTGAAAGAAGAGTTATGGCAGGAAATCAAGTGAATGGGGCTCTGCATAACTTTATGAACAGTCAGAAGATTTCCCGGAGGGCTAGGCTGGCTGTTCATAGAGGAGTGCTGGTCCCTACACTTATGTATGGAAGTGAATGTTGGGTTTGGCAGAAGAAGCATGAAAGTAAAATAAATGCAGTGGAAATGAGAAGTTTGAGAAGTATGACTGGGGTGACATTGGTTGAGAAAGTGAGGAACAGTGAGATACGAGAACTTTGCGGTGTATCAGAAGATGTAGTGAGTAAGATAGAAAAAGGGATGCTTAGATGGTTCGGGCACGTAGAAAGGATGGATGAAAGAAGATTGACGAAACAGATACATAAGGCGGGCGTGAATGGACAGGCAGGTAAGGGTCGACCTAGGCGAACGTACTTCGACCAAATCGGAGATGTTTTGAACAAAGGCCAGGTCAAGAGCACCCAGAACCGGAGAGCGTGCATGAAGATAGTTATGAAAGTGGAAGAAGCGAAAGAAGTATGCCAGGACCGTAGCAAGTGGAATTCCATAGTCTCTGCCTACCCCAATGGGAAAGAGGCGTGACCATATGTATGTATGTATGTATGTATGAATTTATTGTTTTTTATTTGGTATGCATGGCTTGGTGGTTGATTGTTGCAGATGAATAAAACAAGAGGAAGGTGGTTAGTACAGTTAGCTACGAGTTCCTCTGACGATCCTCGCCAGCAGCGACTGAATGAAGCTACTGGCCAGTTTTATGAATATGAAACTCTGCAGCAGCGTGATACGTCTAGTGAAGAGGTCTTGTTCGAAGGAGAATCGTCGTCCGGCTCCGACTACGTGCCAGAGGAAAATATTTTAAGTGTTGGCTTTCTTTCTAATGCTTCAGAAGAAAATACGAGCTCCAGTGAAGAGGTGCTTGATGAGGAGACAGGAGTGCTTACTAGGAGGGATAGACTAAGGAAAGGGAAACGCTGTCGTAAGGGTCAAGCAGATCAATCGAAATGGAAGAGATTAATAAACAGTTTAAGGTTTCGGGAAGGATAGTAATGGAAAGTACAAACAAACACTGTTAAGACCAGCTAAAAGCTTACAGGAATGATGTGGTGGACATACCGAAGTGAGACATGGGGGACCGAAACAAAGATTTGAATGTGAAATGTTAACTGAAGAAGAACGAAAAATTATTTTTCATTCTTATTGGGCACTGAGTTCTTGGGAAGCTCGTCAACTTTACGTCCGAAGTTTAGTAAGTGTAAATGCACCACACAGCATCGACGTTCTGCGAGCGTAGAATCTAGGAAAGATAAAGCATTTAAATATTTCCTATCTTTGAAAGATAAGGCTAAAAGAGTTCATGTTTGTAAGCAAATGTTTATGAAAACTTTGTGCATTGGCCAAAGACAACTGAGAGATTGGGTTGTTCCTAATAAAGTTGCGACAGAAAGTTCTAATATTTCTCAAAATTGTAATGATTTTAGGACTCGAAGTAATGCATCCGATTCAATTCGAGAATTTTTCGACTGTCTGCGGAAAGTAGAGTCCCATTATTGCAGATAATTTTCCTCAAAATTATATTTAGAGCCAATCTGGAATAGTGTGCATGGTGATCTGTACGATGAATATAAAAAGTTTTGTTCTAATAACAATAAAAAACGATATTGTGTTGCGTCGTTTGAGAGGAAGTATCGTGAGCTTAATTTGTCAATTTTCAAACCCAGGAAAGATCAATGCAACAAGTGCTTAGCCAGAATGGTAATATTGATGAAGATGACTACAGGAATCACTTGAAGAAAAAAGAAACAGCCAGACAAAGTAAGGATAATGACAAAAACAATACTGAAGATGATGTTTTAGTAAATACTATGGACGTCCAAGATACTTCTATGCCCCAGAATCTAGGCATCAGCTGTTTACTATAAACCAAAACTTAAAGTTCATAATTACACACACTATAATTTAAAAACAAAAGAAGTGATTTGCTATTGTAGGGACACAGAGGTGTGCGCTGTATGTATGTGTGTGCGTGCAAGTTAGATCGCATGAGAGTCGAGTCGGTCAGTTGCGGTGTGTGGCCCGACAGAGCGCTAGGTTGCAAAAGGTTGCGAAACGCAATTTGGGGAATATTTTATTGTCTTACTAAAATATATATTTCATACCGAATAGCATAGTATTGGGAAATTCGTATAGTAAACAAGTATTATTCAGTCAACAGTGTTTCTGTCGAACTAGTGCCGTGACCCTGGTAATCCCTCAGTTATCCCACACTTGTACAAGCGAGGACACATTGGTTGGTAGCGGGTTCGATTCCCGTGTGAGCTCTGAGTGTTCAGTAAAAATAGGTATCAGTTTGGTGGCTACGGAGTCTGACCACCTGATAGCTTATAATTGGTGACCCCGACAACGAAAAGTGTGGTATTTCTGAAGGGTTACAGTTAGGTTAGTTAGTTTTTAGTACGCGTAATAGTGTGGTGTTTGAACAGTAGTTATTATGGCGTTAACCCATGTTCACACGCTTCACGAATCGTGAAAAAAGACGTATACGGAAACGTTTTTTTTTTAAATAATGATTCGTTAAAAATCAAGTATCGGCTTTTGAAAATCTCGAATCGTGAATGCTTTATGGCGGATCCGCTGTTGCGTTCGCGCCCCGCGCGCCTGCCTGCCCCGCCCGCGCGCCTGCCTGCCCCGCCCGCGCGCCCGCTCAATTCAGTACATTCCTTTGACTTGTTAAGACGTGTAGCGCTGCGCTTCAATAAAATCATGTCGAAAAAAGAAAAAGAAAAATTGTATGACCAACAAATAAATCGCGAGGTTTTGATTGCTGCAATCAAAGACAGGCCAGTTTTATGGAATAAATTTTTGGAAGTTTATAAGGACAAAACCGCTAGAACAGCAGCATGGCGGGAAATATGTATAATTTTGAAAGAAGATTTTGAAGAAATGGATCAAAAGGACCGACAGTTGTTTGGTAAGTTTTTATTGAGAAAATTTTAAATACAAATCTATACTGCCTATATTTTGTTGTCTTGCCATGGCACTGATCCAGTTTCTGATAGAAAGTAGGTCATAAATTCATTTCTCATTGAATTGCCAGATCCGACACTCGGTGATACTTCCTGGGGTAGTAAATTTTCAAAATTAAATTCTTTTTCAAATTCAATTCCCTCCTTTTTTATAATCAAATTGTGGAGAACAGTACAAGCTTTCACTACTGAAATAGCTGTTTCTCGTTTAAGGTCTATGGGTTTATGTAAAATTCTCCACTTATTTGCTAGAATGTCAAACGCACATTCAACGTAGCTTATTGCTCTGGTTAAACGATAATTAAATATTCGTTTACCTCTGTCAAGATGCGTTCCACCAAAAGGTCTTAATAAATGTGTGTGTAAACCAAATCCCTCGTCGCCAATAATTACGTAAGGAACTTGAACTTCTGATTCTGTAAATAAAGGCCTTGGTTCGGGTATATTCAAACGGCCTTCTGTCAACATTTTCCAAAAACTTGACTCTTTAAATATTGATGAGTCGCATTCTTTTCCATAGGAACCTACACTGACGTAAACGAATCGATAATCTGAATCTACGACTGCTAATAACACTATTGAAAAGAAATCTTTGTAGTTCATATATACTGAACCACTATTTGATGGCTTTCGAAGCCGAATATGCTTCCCGTCAACTGCTCCAAGGCAGTGAGAGAAATTGGCCTTTTCATTAAATCCGCTTGCTATCTTTAACCACTCTTCTTCCTTATTAGGAAGTGGCATAAATTCTTTATATAAATTATTCCATATACTTTGCGTCACTTCTACTACGATGGTGGAAATGGTTGATTTGCCAATTCGATAACTAAAATGAAGATCTTCATAGGAAAGTACTGACGCCAAATACCTAAAAAAAATATTTCACAAAAACCAAATTAGTCGGATGAAGAAGTCGTATTTTCATTCAGAATAAGCGTTCCCACTAGGCACCCAAACGATTTCATATGTTTGACTGGCTGCCTAGTGGGATAGCTTAGTCTAAATGAAAATACAACTTCTTCATGCGCTTCTTCAATTATACAAATTCAGCTTACTAAGCATCCTCTTTTTATGAAAGCAAAAACCGTTATAAAACCGTTCATACAATTTTATGACTTATTGTTTCAGGAAGTTCAGTAATGAAAAGGTGGACACAATTGAGATACACTTGGAGGAAATCATTAGATGAAAACAAAGAAACAAAAAATCTGGGTCTGGTACAAAATCTAAGCCCTACAAATATAATCAAGAGTTGAGCTTTTTGAAGCCAATTATTAAGCCAGGTGAAACATATGACAATAATCCAAATACAAGAGATGAAGCCCAAAGAGAAAATGAAGATCAACAAGAAAATCAGAAAGAAAAACGCTTAGAATCATCATCAAAAAAGAAAAGAGTGGATAGTGGTAGCGAATTGGATGATAAAATGATGAAACTTGTTGATCATCAATTAAACACAATTGGAAGTGATGACCGTAACTTGAATTTTTTAAGGGTGTTCTGCCATCCCTTCGGCATTTTGATGATGATCAAATACTGGAATTCCAATCTGGGGTCATTAACCTAATACAGAGTATTAAAACTGGACGAAACTATTCGAATTGGCTTCAAAATTACAATTCACATCATCACAACTATAATAGTGGTGGTTATTATACTAGGCCTCAAGAACAATCACCGGGAGGAACGTCTAATAATAATAATACTCGGCCTCTTCCTGAAAGTTCATCGATAGTAAATACAGAAGCGTCTGCAGAAGCGCCCACCCCTCTACAACCTGGAACATCGCTATTGCAGCGTGTGTCTATCTCAAGTGATGATCCAAGTGCATCACCGGCAGTATCCACAGTACAATCTCTAAGTCAATTAAGTGATTATCTGGATCTATCAAATTTCTAAAAACATGTTCTAAATTATCATAAATATAATCAATAAATAAGAATAATAAATAATATAATTAGTTTTTCTTGCCTTATAGTTATCGCCAACTTCTCTTCAGGGCTAATGGCCTTTCTCATACATGTATCCTGTTTTCTCAAATCCGTATCCAACTTTTGGAGAAGTCAAAGGTCTCTTTAGACATTCTAAAATAAGTGTAAAATTTGGTATCCACTTCTCCTAACGAGCTCCTCAAAGTATGAAAAGCCCCAACACTTTGTCTTTGCCTTAAAATTGGATGCACCCAGTGTATTCTTCTTATTTTTCTGTTATTAGATCGACGATAATACCAGTACAAAATTAAAGTATTCACGTCCATTGTGTTTGGTAGTTACTCTCAACTGAACTCAATCACGAAACAAATGTGAACATCAATTCGGATATTTTGACGAATCGCGAAAAAAATACGATTCCGTATTCAATGTGAACGTCTGTCCGTCAAGGCGTATCGTGTTTTATAACGAATCGTCAAAGACGTATCCCGTGTGAATGCGCCCTTATAAGGTGACGAAGTGGACAGTGACGGTAAAGGGAGCGTGGTGAGCCCGCTAGTGTTGCTCAAGGCAGCCGTAATCAACGGCGTACTTATGAATTTCAACAACGTAAAAACTTTGAAACGGACTGGAATACCGTTCGCGAATTTGAAGAGCGCCCGTCTCAACCCAGAGGCCCTACGAAGAGAAGCCAAAACTAGAAGGGAAAGAAGAATAACAACAATGCTCCAAAAGCATCAGCTCCTGAAGCTAAATATGAATTTATAGCTACTGAGGAATCAGCTCCATCAGATGAACCTTTTTATGATCTGGGACCTCACACTAGTTCAATCCCAGTACAAGAGCAATACTCCCAAAATTTTGAGTTTGCTGGTTACGTTGATCAAGTTGAAAGAACGTATGAATGTCTACGTGGTATTGACCCCCGGATAGATAGAAGGCTACCATTCTCTTTGTTCCAGCATTCGATGACTACGATACTCAACTGCTACTTGCTAGATCCGACCTCTATATCCCCAACCGGTAGCCGGCTACCGCAGCATATATGGCGCGCCGTTCCGTAAAACCCTAAGCGACAGCCGGCTACCGCACCTCCCCAGGTGACTTTAAACCTGATTTTAATTTATTTACGTTATACTTTTGTATGGAGAAGTTTGATGACATACGTCCTTTATAACATTTCCTTGACATTTGACGCATAACTTTATAATGTCTCTGGTTCAAAATTTTTTTTTCACGGCATTGTTCAGAGGCCGCCATTTGCAAATACATGTTGCTACCAGATAGTGTGTTAGTGAGAATTGTGAGTTATTTTCAAGTTTTATTTCACGTCAGTAATTTTTTCTTATTAGAAATATGATTATTCGGTTTATAATGATTCTATAGTGTAGTAGTTTTCAAAAAATACATCGTAATAACTAATATATTACGCCCCAGAAAGTTACCTAGTTCCAAGCTATTTTTACGATGTTTGTCAGTGAATACAGTGAAAAGTATTGACTTTTTATATCTGTATATACATTAGGAACTCGTTTTGATAACGATTATGTACGTAATTATATATTTCAGTGTAAAAATTTGGTGAAAAAACCGTTATAAATTGGTGGTTCAGTAACCACGCCATTTTCGAATTTATTGCTACTGATATAAGGTCTAAATTTCTGTGAAGTATTTGTTGCATATGTTTTGAATAGGGAGATGACGATATTTCTGTTTTGTCGATACTCTTATATATATCGACTGTTTATGAAAATATTTGTAATTATGTTCGGTGGAGGTGACGATATTTCTGTTTTGTCGATATTGTTATATATATATTTTTTTTTTTATTTTTTTATTTTTTTTTATATTTTGTTCGCCAAATTGACGCCGCCCGCCTGGTGGTAAGTCGTGACGACGTCTAGCGATTGTGGGCCACTCTCACAGCACACATTACTATTGAGAGTGGCCCTCAACTTGACGACCTACTGATGTGCCTCTTCACGCTCCGCTTAAAGAACCCAGGATTATATGTGGGAGGAAACACGTGCACAGGCAGGGCGTTCCAGGCCACTATCGTTCGGCAGAGAAACGAACGTTTAAAACGTTCGGTTCTCGCGAACATGCTATCCACTGTGTGGGGGTGGCATATATATCGACTGACATATATATCGACTGTTTATAAAAATTTGTAATTATGTTTTTTTTTTAAATAAAAACATGGATATAGCTGGTACGAGTAATGTATGGCTATCTATTATTGCAACTTTTTCTTTTTGTTACATAGCATGGCTAACTTCTGGAGGCCCGACGAAGAGGCGCCGCCGGGCTTCCTCGACTTACTGTATGATAACGATGTCGAGGAAGAAAGTGGCGATGAGGAGGTGGAGGGTTACGAGGTAATAAACCACAGTTTGTCTAATATGTTGCAATGAATTTCAGTGGTTTTGGATAAAAAAAAGGACTTACATTTTAGCAAAAAATGCTTGAGGGCTTTGAGGGCTTGGATGACAACTTGCAAATGGTTTATTGTTATTATATTATATTATTATTATATCGTTTATTCATTTCTATTCTTATTTTATACATTTTTAAATACATTTATAAAAAACACAAATACATTTAAAAATATAAAAAATAGTGACCCACCAGTAGCGGAGTAGGACCCAAACTACCGGCGGTGGAGGCTACAGACTAAGAAACCTCCTAACAATACGGCACGTGTCGAGGATAACAACCTTCTGAATCTGACTCTTGATCCAACAATCTTATTATTGGGAAGAGAGTATGTTGGATCACATACTATAAAACTCGGAAAATATAACTTCATCTGCCCAACTGGCACACAAGAACATACGCGTAAATACGCTTATTGGCTATATTGCCAGATAGCTGATGGACATCTGAACCTGAGTATCAGGGTGTGAATTGAAGGAAAACAAATAACCCGTCCGGCAATAATAGACGTTAAACACGTAATATTACAACAATCTTATTATTATTATTATGCGGTTTGCAGTGCACTAACATGCTTTTGTTTACCTATTAGAGCGACGGCGAGGAGTTCGAGCCTGCGGCTCCTCCTTACTCGCCGCTCACGTCGCCAGAGCGCCGGGAGTGGTCGCCTCTAAGAGTATTGGCCTTTTTATTGTTTTGCGATATTGCTGTATTGCTGTATTGCAAATGGGTTTCATTGTTTTTTTTTATCATTTAGGAGGAACATGCGTCAATGCCGTCAACGTCGGCTGTCGTCCAGCACACAGTATCCCCCGAGCACGACCGATCGCCACTGAGGAGCCACATCGTGAGCCACAAAGGATTATTCTAGGTCTGGGTGTCATTTCTATGTATTATAACAATGTGTGCATTTATTTATACACAGTGTACAGGTACAACCTCGTCCAACGAAAGAGGTACCTATTTCTTGGGGCGTAGTGATCGTTATACGATAATGAAACACCCGGGTAATCGATACAAAGATCAGAAAACAGTTTATTTAATATTAAGGTCTGGCTCATATGAATTCCTTCGAAAATCCTAACATCGACATTTAATATTGCCAGTGGCGCCATCTCTTATTACAATGATGTACCATTTACTTATACAGACCGCCCCCTATGGACAACCGTGCTATTGTCCATAATTAACAACTAAGTTTTGACCAATTTTAAAGACGTATCTTAGTACACAAGTATTATAAAAACAGAAACAAAGAAAATTTTTGAGTTTTTAACACATAAATTAACATAATAAGAGTATCAAAATATCCAAACCAGAACTGACAAATTTGCCAAGGTATAAACTTATCCTACTCGTATTATCTAAATATTAAGAATCGCCAATTGGCAGAACACATAATTTATTTGCAGGTATTTTAATAATACCATTTTTAACTTTTAAAGATACGACTCGCACAATGTTATCCTGACCAGGATAAGTAGCAATAACTCTACCATAAAGCCACCTACTGGCTGGCAAATTATCCTCTCTCACTGTGACTATATCGCCTATACAAGGCTGAGAAACTTGTGACGTTCCTTGATAACGTTTAAAATACCTATTCAAATACTGTCGTGACCACAAGCGCCAGATGTCTTGAACCAGTCTCTGAGCATACTGCCACCTTCGAAGTAAACTAATGTTTGACTTTTCAAAATCACACTCAGGCGGTGTCACAAGAGATTCACCGACCAGGAAATGACCTGGTGTCAATACCGTAAAATCTTCTTCACTATTTCCAGTGATTACAGACAAAGGTCTGGAATTTAGACATGCTTCAACCTGACTTAGTACCGTAGACATTTCTTCGAAAGTCAGTGTAGATGTACCAATGACTCTCTTTAAATGATACTTTACAGACTTTACTGCAGCTTCCCATAAGCCACCGAAATTGGGTGCCTGGGCTGGTATAAAGTGCCACTTACAATTGTTGGTTGCTAATGATTCAGCAATCTCCTGAACCATAGAACCTTGTTCATTTTTAAAAAGTTTCTGAAGTTCACTAGCTGCACCAGTGAAATTTGTTCCATTGTCGCTCCAAATCTCCGAACAATATCCTCTCCTTGAAACGAATCTTTTAAATGCCACCCAACACCGTTTCCTCAGCAGCAATAACCGAGATCATATTCTATTATTCCAAGCACGAAATAGATGATAGAGATTTCTTTATATTCTCCAAATAGTCCTCTTCAGTCTCTAATAATTACGTCACGGTGATAACAAAGAGTACCTATTTAATCACTATGTGATATGTAACGCCTTAGATAAAAGATAGGAAACGCTAATAAAAATCGCCTTCGAACCTCTAACTTTCTGCGATATAATCCTCCTTATTGCAATCGCCTTTCGGATGAAGCCATGTATATATTTTTGAAAATGCGTCCAAATTTTCCGTTCGTTTGGCATTTTTTTCTCCATTTTGCTTATAACCTTGGAACCTCTAACTTTCGTTCTTGTTTGAGGAAAACACCTTTGGTAAATAAGTACCTATTTAATCACTATGTGATATCGCACGCTGAGAATGGAAGTGGCCCAATTCAAAATTTGGGTAAAATGAGTTAAATATACAGAATGACTCAAAAAAGCATACTCTATCACACTAGTAATTAAAAAACAGGCATTTTAAGGTCAGAGAGGGATAAACGTAATGACGGTCTCTTTGTCTTTATGCGCTGTACTCCTCCCGCGCCCGACCGAAAGGGACGCAATCAGTATTGCACCGCGAGTGATTGTGACCAGTTTAGTGCCGCAGTGACCGATTACGCTTTGAGTCAGTTTCACATTAATCAGTGGGGTAAGTTCTACTTAATTTTATAATCGTAAAGTGACCAATTTAGATGAAGGTCATTTTCTCACTATTAATGTAAGCAACTAGGTGACAAAAATCAAATTCAGTCACTTATTTATTAAGGCATAACTTTAACTCATAGACCCATCATAAATCAGGTCTTTACTATTTTCAATAAATATTTTTTTGCTTGTACTATTATCAAAAAAGACTCTTTTAGTCTATTAGGATGTGTTATACAACTGACATATTGATTTATAGTCCATTTTATTATTTTTCAGAATTCTAAAAAATACTATTGAGACGGTTATAACTAATAAGATAAAATAATGAAAAGGAGTGCTTTAATAATACAAATGGTGGTGAAACAAAAAACTGAGGTAATTAGATATGTTTTTATTCATAGACACATCTCGCTTTATTTAGTTGGTAAGCAGTTTAATAAGTAATCGTTTTATATGGTCATTGTTTATAATTACGAATGTACCGAATGGTTGAAAATTAAGATTTTATTTGCAGAATACTAACGAGGCTTGTGAAATTGAAAAGGAAAACGTACCATCTAGTCCTTCTATTATCGAAGATACCCCACCACGTCGTGGCCAGGAGAATCAAATACTCCTATATGCAAACAATAAACTCAAACCTGTAGGTGTAAGTAATTATTTAATTGTGTTGGTAGTGTGTGTTTGAATGAAACCTTATAATTATTATTCATATGAAGATTTCGGTAACATTATTCATTTTTAGGACATTAAAAATGCTCAGGAAGAAACAATTGCTGTATCAAAATCGACTGACAAGAACTCGGGTAACGTGTTTGCCGTTCGACCACGTTCAAGAATTTCGAGTACAAGCAGTTCATCTTCTTCCTCTAGCAGTAGCACATTTTCATCGTCGAATAGTAGCACATCTTCATCTTCTAGTAATATAACAAATTCTAGGATGGATGAATATGAAAATACAGCAGTTTCTGGCCCAAGTACTAATTTAAGGCCTCAAACACGTATCCATCGTTCGTACACTCAATCACCAATTCACCAGCAGGAAAGTGATGTGGATCTAAGTGACACAGATCCAACATACCATGATGAACACACCAACAATCAAATAAGTAGACGTATTTGCAGCTTTAGCTCTTCATCTTTAGATTCTTTGGTCCAACCGGAACCTTCAAAAAGTAGAAAGCGGAAAAGGAACCCTAGTAACTGGAAACAAAACAAAATTAAAACATTAAGAAATGCTGGACAAAGTTATAGGTCTATGTCAAAATCTAAAAAAGTGGTTCCAGCTAGACGTATGAAAGATACTTGTACAAGGAAGTGTAGGCTTAAATGTTTTGATAATATAAATGAGACTGAGAGATCTCAATTGTTTAAAAGTTATTGGGGTTTGTCCAATTTAGATTTACAACGTTCTTATATTAGGTCATGCATGATGGAAGTACAACCTAGATACAAGTACTCTAATACTCAAAAACCTCGTCTACCAAACAATGCTCTTTATTTTACCGTAAGTGGAAATAGGATCCGTGTTTGTAAATTGTTTTTTATAAATACTTTAGATATATCGGATAGACAGCTAACAGTCAAAAGTAAAACTAATAGCCACAATTTCGTTGAGCCTGAGGGTAGACGACGGCATGAAAATAAAAAGAGGGTAGACCCTGAACTGCTCCAATACATCAAAAATCACATAGATTCGATACCTAGGATCGAGTCACATTACTTAAGAGCATCTACTAGTAGAGAATATATATCTGATAGTAAAACTATCAGAGACCTCTGGACTGATTTTAAAAACGTTCAAAAAGACAGAAATCTGCCGCCGTGCGAATATTGGCTATACTTAAACACTTTTAATAAAGATTTTAACATAAGCTTTTTTCAGCCGAAAAAAGACAGGTGTGAAACGTGTGTTGCATATCAACTTGCCCCCGCGAATACGCAAATATTACTAAAGCCTAATTATGATAAACACCTTAAAGAAAAAGAATTGTGTCGTATAGGAAAACGTATGGACCGTGAAAATATTGACGAGACACACATTTGCGCAGTATATGATCTACAGTCCGTTATGTTATGTCCCAGTCCTGATTATTTTTATTATTCTTCCAAAATAAACTGTCTTGATTTTACAATAACTGAATTAAAAAATGGAGAAGATGACAAAAAGTCTTATGGGGACGTTTATTGTTATTTTTGGGACGAAACACAAGGCCAAAGAGGTGCTAACGAAATAGGGTCATGTATTTTTGATTACCTAAGTACCTTAAACAGAAATAACGCATCTAAGAAATTACATATAACTTTTTACTCTGATAACTGCACTGGCCAGAATAAAAATAAATACATTGCCAGCTTATACTCTTATGCGGTCACTCATTTTGATAAAATTGAAAGTATTACCCATAAGTACCTAATTAAAGGACATACTCAAAATGAGGCAGACAATGTACATAGTCTGATTGAAAAGGAAATAAAAAAGAACGTAAAAGCTGGCCCCATATACATACCTGTTCAATTTGCTACCTTAATTAAAAGCGCTCGCAAATCTGGAAAACCTTTCATGGTCAAAGAACTAAATTACGAATTCTTCGTAAATCTCAGAAAACTTCAAGAACAATGGGCATACAATTTTAACGAAAATATAGATAAATTACCAGTATTATGGAATGACCTTAAAACAATTAAATTTATTAAAGGGGAACCGTTTCACTTTTATTATAAAATATCATATTCTGATGATGCGTTTTCCGAGATTGATATGAGGAATAAACGTAAAAAAATGTTAAATTACAATGAAATTGTAATTGAACAATTGTATGAGCAACCAATTGAGTTAAAAGAAAATAAAAAAGAGATCTCAAAGACTTAGTAAGAAAAAATTTAATACTAGCATTTACAACAATTTTTTTAATTCTTTGTAGATAAGATGAAGCAAAGCTATTGTGATAACAAATCCAAATAAGTGGTATTCAATGAGAATTATTGATATACATAAGTGATTGTTATTATTAAAAGTGAAGTTTATCTGTAGTAGTTGTAGTACGTAGTGGAGTAAGCACAAAGTTCCATTAATCGTAAATTAAAGACTGTACTTTTATTTTAAACTAGTATTGATTTAGAACTAGATGTTAGAGAAATAATTATTTTCAGTGAATCATTCTTTTAAATAAGAATAATTTCATATAAACTAGTGTAAGGGCATACGATTATTAGTAAAAAACTCTTACTTGATTATAAAACTTGAATCGTAAATTAAAGACTGTAATGTTTTATTTTATGCTAGTGTTGTTTATGTTACAAAATTAACAAACATGGTTACTATCGCCTCATATTTAATAGTGAATGTATAAATAAATGACCATGTTAATCTACTTTATTTGTTAAAGATATACAGATACAGATATACTTGTTAGAGAAGTTATTATTTATATACGTTTTTTTTTTATTTTTTTTATTTTGAACCAATGTAAAGTGATATTTTTGATTTTGGTTAAATTTTGTTATACCACTTTGTATGTTATGTTGATTACAGGTGTCTATTATGTCAGAAGTGACTTAATAAATAGTACTTAACAAATTTTAGTGTTTTATTTTGTACTTTTGTGTGAAACAGCACAACATTGTTAGGGGGAAACTGACCTATTTTGGATAAAGTACAATATTTTTTAGTACTGGTAAAAATAAAATAGACCTAAATCAAATAAAGTCTGCAGGAATTACAAAATTTGTACTACTGAAGTGACCTATTTTTCTCGATTTTTTTCTAGTTATTTAATATTAGAAAAATGTAATATTTATAATGAAATGTTAGGCACCTGTATGCTAATAAAGTGAAATAATATAATACAAAAGAATGTTTTTACCTGTGTTCTCTTAACAAAATATTATAAGACTAAATAGAAAATGTTCAATGCGTCGAACACAATTTTCGTCGATTCCCAAATATCTAAAATTTTGAGTTGGGTCACTTCCATTCTCAGCGTGCGATATGTAACGCCTTAGATAAAAGATAGGAAACGCTAATAAAAATCGCCTTCGAACCTCTAACTTTCGTTGGACTAATAAGCCACCCAACACCGTTTCCTCAGCAGCAAGAACCGAGATCATATTCTATTATTCCATGCACGAAATAGATGATAGAGATTTCTTGATATTCTCCAAATAGTCCTCTTCAGTAGTTGAACGGTAGGATTGATTGCTTGGATAAATTTACCAAAAAGTGATTCTTGTGTGTTTCTGACGGTATAATTTTATTGAGAACAAATCAGCTTCGTTTGGCTCATAAATTTTTTTCTCCATTTTTCTTATAACCTTGGAACCGCTAACTTTCGTTCTTGTTTGAGGAAAACACTAATGCTTTCGCTGATGTTCGTATTGCGACGATCCAACATCTATAAAATCCCGTGGATTGCGTCTGTCTGCGATATAATCCTCCTTATTGCAATCGCCTTTCGGATGAAGCCATATATATATTTTTGAAAATGCGTCCAAATTTTCCGTTCGTTTGGCTCATAAATTTTTTTCTCCATTTTCTTATAACCTTGGAACCGCTAACTTTCGTTCTTGTTTGAGGAAAACACTAATGCTTTCGCTGATGTTCGTATTGCGACGATCCAACATCTATAAAATCCCGTGGATTGCGTCTGTCTGCGATATAATCCTCCTTGTTGCAATCGCCTTTCGGATGAAGCCATTTATATATATTTTTGAAAATGCGTCCAAATTTTCCGTTCGTTTGGCTCATAAATTCTTTTCTCCATTTTTCTTATAACCTTGGAACCGCTAACTTTCGTTCTTGTTTGAGGAAAACACTAATGCTTTCGCTGATGTTCGTATTGCGACGATCCAACATCTATAAAATCCCGTGGATTGCGTCTGTCTGCGATATAATCCTCCTTATTGCAATCGCCTTTCGGATGAAGCCATATATATATATTTTTGAAAATGCGTCCAAATTTTCCGTTCGTTTGGCTCATAATTTTTTTTCTCCATTTTTCTTATAACCTTGGAACCTCGTAACTTTCGTTCTAGTTTGAGGGAAAACACCTTTGGTAAATGCTTTCACTGATGTTCGTCTTGCGACGATTGAAGAATTTCACGTCTAACGTCGCAATACGAATGCCCTTTTTTTTTTTTTTTGGGTTCAGAACTTGGACAAATTTACCAAAAAGTGTTTCTTCTTATTTTTTTTCTTATAACCTTCATCGGCCGTTTGACTAATAAGCCACCCAACACCGTTTCCTCAGCAGCAATAACCGAGATCATGTTCTATTATTCCATGCACGAAATAGATGATAGAGATTTCTTTATATTCTCCAAATAGTCCTCTTCAGTCTCTGTATATATACGAATGCCCCCAGTTATCCCTATTAGTCATTACGTCATTGTGACTGGGCCTAGTATTATGGTAAAATATGGTGAATCTATAAATTACTGATGTAACATCTGTTGTAACTCATGTTTGTAATCATTTATAAATCGAATTTGATGTAACGGTCATATCAGCCTGAGCCTGAACCTAGTATTATGGTAAAATATGGTGAATCTATAAATTACTGATGTAACATCTGTTGTAACCCATGTTTGCAATCATTTATAAATAAACTAGCTGTCCCGGCGAACTTCGTAACGCATTGTTTTTTTATCAATTTTTTTACTTTGGAAGGGAAATAGGGATTCATTTTATATATAAATATATAAATAATAAATAAATAAACAAAGTTTTATTATGAGTTTGTATTTTTATTCAGTATACTTCATAAGTACCTTACAAAAAGAACAACTATCGATAAAATTCTAAAATGTGTAGGAACATCCCTAGTTGATTTCATGTTTCGACGGGTCGAGTTTTATGTGGTGTTATTATAAACATCTTGAGGTCTTTTATCAAATTATTTACATTATTAGATAGCATAGGTCCTTGTTCTTTGAAATTCATTTGAATTTTCATTTATTTCTTGAAATTTAGCCAACAACGTGGTTTCCAACTTTTGGACTACCTAGAATAAATAATTTGTTTGCATTATTATTCATTTTTTGGGGCTTGATCATCAAATATATATCAATAAACCTATTGCCGTTTACAGAATCGTAAAATATGGTTTGGTTGTAGAGATATTCCTTTTTTTCTACGAGATGGTAAGATGCCCGTGCTCCCATTTTTTTTTTAAGTTTTTGAGCGTGGTTTGACAGGTTAACAATGGAGAAGTTCGTCTTGGACAAACGAAACACCAGGATCTACTACCTGAAGACCTTGTAATACCAACGAACCTATACCATTTTCTTGCGAGTATAGGAAACACAACTACCGCCGGTGGCGAAGAAATTAAGTTTAATTTACCTGAAATAGCTATTCCTCAAGCTCAGGATGATGATATTCCTGCTGGCTCATTTGGCCATGTAGATGCAGCAAATCATAATTTTTATGAGTGCTATGTATCTCCGTTAGTTACGGCTAACAGAGTTTTAAATTCAAGGAGAGTTCCTGGCGTTCCGGAAATACCTCCACTCCCTCCAATATTAATTCCAGCATGGGTTGTTCCAACTCCAAATCTACTTGGACACGGTCCTCCTGATGTTATCGCACTAGAAGCAAGATCACGAATAGAAGGTTTTGAATTCTCAGGAGATTCAGTTGCGGCGAGACTGAAAATCTGTCCCGAACTGATGTGCAGAGTGAACACCGTGCACTACGAATTACGTGACCGGTACAAGATGACGAACATAGGCCGAGAATCCCCTACAAGTAGGAAGTATATCGAACCTAAAGTGTTACCAGGCAATGTCCACTTCGTCAAAGTCGTCGAAGCAGTTTCTGATGCTCAAAGATTGAGTAAAAGACAAAATCAAATACAATGTCAGAGTTCGTTTGGATCAACTGCTGGTTATGTTAACGTAACTATACTCCACAGAGAAAGGGCAAAAAATGCCAGAGGCGCCTGTTTTACAGTCTACGGTGCAATACCCCCTGGATGGCAAGCTACTATAAATTCCAACTTTAATATGAACGGGCAGTTTGCCGCCATCATTGGTGCTAATGATGCAGCTATCCGAGTTTCAAAGTTTATCTCACATGCACCAGGTGGGTTACGAACTTCCGCTATTGATAACTACAGAAATCGGAATTGTTACCAAAATAAAAGCCTACGGTGTTAAAACATTACATGTGAACATAGGCCTTCGGCGACCTTATCGTTGGACTTTTGTTGTCGCCGAAGTGAGTCAACCAATATTAGGTGTGGACTTTTTAGAACACCACGCATTAATTGTAAATTTAAGTGCACGTAAGGTAATTGACAGAGAAACTAAATTGTTGACGCTGTGCAGTATAACCACCTGCGATAGTTTGTCCATTACTACGGTAGAAAATAATCATCCTTTCAGAAGTTTGCTGTCAGAATTCCCTGAGATGACTAAACCTGTCTCATTCAAAAATATGGACAACGAATCTGGCAACGACGTGTATCATTATATAGAGACGACTGGGCCACCCGTTCATGCCAGAGCGCGGCCGCTGCCGCCAGATAGGTATCATAAGGTTCAACAGGTATTTAAGTTAATGCAGGAACTAGGTATCTGCAGGCCATCGAAGAGCGAATGGGCCAGCCCGCCGCATGTGGTGGCGAAGAAGAATGGGGATATTCGACTCGTGGGAGACTACAGGCGGTTGAACGCCATTACCAAGCCGGATCGATATCCTGTGCTCAGACTGCTCGACTTCAACTACATATTGGCAGGTAAGAATTTTTTTCTAAGTTGGACATCAACAAGGTGTATCATTTGATCAAGATAGCACCAGAAGACGTCAAGAAAACGGCGGTAATCACCCCATTTGGAATGTTTGAAAGATACATGAAATTTTCAAAGATACATGAATAACACAGTACTAGAAGGACTAGATTTTCTATTCTGTTTTATAGACGATGTAATTATAGCTAGTGACTGCCTGGAGAGCCATAAGGGGCATTTACGAAAGGTATTTGAACGATTTAACACATATGGTATAACAATAAATTTAGCTAAGTGTGATTTTGGCAAGGAAAGCATAGAATTTTTAGGTTACCAGGTCTCGACTGAAGGTATTCGTCCACTCGACCTCAAAGTAAAGGCAATAGTGGAATACCCCCGGCCGGACAACGTGGAACAGCTGCGCCGATTCTTGGGTATGTTGAATTTTAATAGGAACAGTATTCCCCACGCAGCTGAGCATCATTCGGTGTTAAATGAGTTTTTAAAAAGTGCCAAGAAGGACAAAACCAAAATTTCATGGTCGCTGGAGTCAATAGAGGCATTTGATAAATGTAAGAAGGGTCTTAAAGAGGCGGTCATGTTATCGCACCCGGTAAGTAATGTACCCTTAGCTTTACATACGGACGCGTCGGATACATGCGCGGGAGCAGCACTGAACCAGTACATCGATGGTAAATGGGTGCCGTTAGGATATTTCTCAAAGAAGTTTACTAAAGCTCAACAGAAGTATTCTACGTACGATAGGGAGCTTACCGCGATATTTCTAGCCATGAGACATTTCAGATACTTGTATGAGGGGAGAGAATTGATTATTTTTACAGACCATAAGCCCCTAACATTTGCATTCAGTAAAGTCGAATCGAAAAGCGAAACGCCTCGACGTACACGGCAGTTGCTCTACATCAGCGAATTTACAACGGATGTAAGGTACGTCGATGGCAATAACAATGTTACTGCTGATGCGTTCTCGAGAATTGAAACCATACACTGCCCGACAACATTCGATTACGCAGAATTAGCAACCGCACAGGAACAGGATGTCGACTTAGCAAAATTATTAAAAGAGCAACAGTCCAATTTTTGTTTAAAAATAATGATTGTACCTAACTGTGATAAGCTTATTTATTGTGAAATATCAACCAAAAGTTGTAGGCCTTATTTGCCAGAGAGTTTTAGGGAACTGGGATTTCAATCAGTACACAATGTATGTAACCCGGGTATAAGGGCAACGCGTAAATTAGTAGCGCAAAGGTATTTTTGGGCGAGTCTTAATAGAGACGTTGGTCAATGGGCGAAAACGTGTGTTCTGTGCCAAAAGAACAAAGTAGGCAGACACACGGGTTCAGATAACAACAATTTCCGGAAGCTGATAGGTTAGACCACGTACATATTGACATAGTAGGCCCGTTAGCACCCACGAAAGAAAATTATAGGTACCTAATAACGATGATAGATAGAGGCACCAGATGGCCCGAGGCAATTCCTGTGTGCGACATTACGGCTAAAGTGGTTGCGAGAGTATTTTATGAAAGTTGGATTGTACGATTTGGTGTACCTGACCGAGTAACGTCGGATCAAGGCAGGCGGTTTGAGAGTAATTTGTTCAGAATTGTCGGGAAGAGAGGGGGTTACGCACTTGGTTTTTATAGTTAGTAGTAGATTCCAATTGAATGGAATCAGCTGGGTCTTCCTTGCATTTGCATGGAAATCGTATGCAGAGAAATAATTTAGATGAGGCGCTTTCCGTGGCGTAGGTTGTTAATCGGTCATACACCAGCTATTCTGGTCATATGCCGGTCCTACTATACAATGGGCATCTCATTGCTTGTTGTAACCCAAGAGAATTACGCCAATATTCTATGATTCGACAGGACCATAGAACGACAGAAAGTACCAGGCTCTACGCAATAGGAGAGCAGTGATGCACGCTTCACACTATTAGAAGCAACCCACCGCTTTTCTGGACTCTTTCACCAGCGGTCCTTTTTGGCATGGGGCTATAAATACACTTTCACACAGACACAGGCCTTCGAGAATTGTGAAAGTCACTTACACACTAATTGTAACAAGCTCAGATTTAAACTAGTAGTAATACAAGTGAGACTCAGCTTTTTCTAGGTCAGCCGTTGATAACGGCACGCAACAGCAGCAACTCAGGACTGTAGCCGCTCATACGGCATCAACTACTCCGTGGAATCAAGCTTCTTAACACGCGCAACTATTGTACTGATTAGCTTGTGCTAATACTAAACGGTTATATACGTAGCACTAGATATGAACTTTTCGTATTAGAGAATTCCTGAATTGTAAGATATTTTGTGATATTTCCATGCGACACTGACATTTCCCACGTGACATTAGGAAACGAGATAAGATTTGAATTTACCTTAAGAATAAAGAATTTATTTGTGGTCAAAGATCTTACCAAAGAGTCTTCAACATTGAGTTTATATCTCGCGATGGGAAAATACGCGACAAGAGAGTTGTTAAAGATTATGGGTATAAATAAGTTCAGAACTACACCGTATAGGCCTCAGAGTAATGGCATGATAGAACGCTGGCACAGGAGTTTGAAACAGGCCTTAGCAGCGCGTCTAGCAAATAATTCATCATGGAGTGACGAGTTGCCTACGGTTTTGTTGGGATTGCGTACGGTAGGTAGAAGCGACAATGGGGTAAGCCCGGCGGAGTATTTATATGGAAAAACAATTCGGTTGCCAGGAGATTTTTGCGACATCTCAAACAACCGAAACGTTTCAGATCATGAGTATTTAGATAGATTAAGAAAGTATATAGATAATTTGAAGCCGATTCCGCACGAATTCAGAGATTCGCGGACGCTGTTTGTACACAAAGAATTCGGTAAGTGTGAACATGTTTTTATCAGGAATGATGCAGTTCGCAGGCCGCTGACGTCACCGTATGAAGGTCCTTATCGTGTTTTAGAAAGAAATGGAAAGGTATATAAAATTCAGTTACCTAATAGAATAGCTCATATATCGATAGACAGACTGAAGCCAGCATATATCTTGAATGAGGAAGGTGAGGCGAGTAAGGTAAATAAGGTAGAAGTTTGCCAAAATAAAGTAGACGACAAGTGCAGCAGTGGTTATCTCAGCGTTAACAAAGATATAGAACATAAGCCACTTGATAAGAAAACTAAGAGTGGTCGCGTAGTAAAGCCGCCGGTCAGATTCAATATATAATTTTTGTAATATGTCGTTTGGTAACATTGTCTAGGAATGATAGCGCGATGTATAAGGTGCAGTGATGGATAGAAGTAGTTGTAGGCGCTGTCGTGATGGACGCTGAGGATCCAACGGGATGGAATTAATTATTGCAGCTACCATTGGTCAGTCAGTATGAATGTGTTTAGAATAAGTTTTTTTTAGGTAAATACATCATATAATTATTTCGGGCAAGCACGCCGAACATTATATGTATGTAACCGCTCGCGTGCAAAATAGCACACATTGTATTCTTGGTTGTAAGCAAATTATTAGTATGATGAAATGTAAGATATTGAGCAATAAATGTGATATATAGTATTTGAGTATCTTATAAATGAATCACATTGTATTAACAAGTAATTGTGTAGCATACGTCTTTTTGCCAAATTATTGTAGAAATGGGCAAGTCATACAGTAAAAATGAAGAGATTATTATAGCCCAAAATGGAGCAAATAAAGTGGATTTTTCCAACATGGAAAGTCATTTGAAGACTTATGGAGGAATTTTAGTGGCTATTTGTATATTATTGTCTGTAATTATATTGTGTAAATGCTATAGAACATGTTACAGTAGAGGAAAGAAGCGGATACAGAAACAGACAGAAAGTTCAATTCAAAATATTCAGCAGGCAAAGCCACAGCAAGTACAAGTATAGAACATCTTTGCAAACACCTCAAGGAATGTGTAACTCAACCCTTTGGAGTTGCAATGTTGTAATTAGTTGTGTGACTCACGGCTAGTGTATTAAGCCAGTGAACAAAATGTAATAAATGATAGGGTAACCATAAGTTTCGGTACCCATAGAAATTGTATTTGTTGACGTAATAATTAATATTTTTTTTTGTGTGTAATTCATTTTTTTTGTTTTGTTTTGTTGTGATTAAATCTGTAAAAAAATTTTATGTAAAAATTTGGAGGGGAGTATTGTAGGGACACAGAGGTGTGCGCTGTATGTATGTGTGTGCGTGCAAGTTAGATCGCATGAGACTCGAGTCGGTCAGTTGCGGTGTGTGGCCCGACAGAGCGCTAGGTTGCAAAAGGTTGCGAAACGCAATTTGGGGAATATTTTATTGTCTTACTAAAATATATATTTCATACCGAATAGCATAGTATTGGGAAATTCGTATAGTAAACAAGTATTATTCAGTCAACAGTGTTTCTGTCGGACTAGTGCCGTGACCCTGGTAATCCCTCAGTTATCCCACACTTGTACAAGCGTGGACACATTGGTTGGTAGCGGGTTCGATTCCCGTGTGAGCTCTGAGTGTTCAGTAAAAATAGGTATCAGTTTGGTGGCTACGGAGTCTGACCACCTGATAGCTTATACTATCTTTGGCATTAGGGAATATATCTAACTCGTCTAACTAGTCGAAACCATTTTGCGTTCGTCTGTCTGTGTGATTTGGGCATAGCTTATCTTATTAGACTTGGTAAAAGAGTAACTTAATAAATAAAAATTGTGCGGTCGGGGAACCCCCCTAATATGTACTATTCTAAGTAAAGTTTGTAAAGCTAAAATGTATTTTTAGATACCTTCGGGGTAATCGTGGCCACTACGTCTAAGCTCTTAGATAACGGTGCACCGTTTATGATCTTTATTTATAGTGTTGAACAATAGATACCGGTCAATACGACTGGCTTTAAGCTGACTGAAGTTTAAGTATAGGATTTTAGAGACCAAGAAATTGTCAAATTTAAACTAAAAATGTGTTAATTCCTTGAACCTGCGGCAGGTATGTCAACAACGGTACGGCCTTTGAACCAATAGTTTGGTGCATCTGTCGGCTGTGCACTATCCAGGTACTTCTTTTCCTCCTAAATTTATTGTAGCAATTTCTAGTTACGGGTAAGGCTCAGGTTAAGGGTAGGACATTGGTCAACTTTGCCCAACGGTATCCCAGTCTCATCTTTGCCCACTTCTCATCTGCTGCTTCCCTACACCCCCTTCACCCCTTACGCTACAACGTACAAGGACCAAGCGAAGTCCAAGTTTTCTCATAGAAAATCCTTTTATAGCCGATTATCAAAATGCATCGTCACCATAATGTACTCCTGTCAGAGAGTCAAGGTGAAGGTTCTTTCATGAATGTCAGTTCCGCTTTAAATACCTCTACTTTCATATCCGATCTATTACCATTCTCTCCATCTATTGACAACGGTGGACAAACCCCTATGCCATCACCAACAAAATCGCATGGCTAAGAATGTAACGATATTTTTTGTTCCACGTGTATTCACGACGATGGTGCTAACTATAGCAACTGTCCATCAATCAACACAGACGTGTCCTCATACCAGTCACCTTTCTAAATAGGTACCTACAAACAATATAGATAGAAAATATATTTAAGTAAAAGTAGTAATTAAAAGGAATTTTCTAAGTTCGACGTCATTTATTATTTGAAAAATAAACTCATAACAGTCTATAACAATATTACCTCTTCCTATTGACTTTTACATCCACTGCCCTCCTAATACTCGGTAGGTATAATGACCACAGCGCACTGCTTTGTTTTGGTCTGTGTAATATTAAATGTAAACCAATGCATTTACGATCTACTTATTGCAATCATTCAAGAATAATTCATTAATCAATCTTGGTGTCACTGAAAAATGTAGTGTTGAATCTTGGTGTCGATGTTATCGCTTTTGATACTCCATAGTAGTCCATAGCAAGGTCTTCAGTCATACTCCTCTCTTAGGAATAGTTTGCATAATATGGACAACAACAACGAGTCGAATAGTGTTTTGTAACCATCGCTTGAAACTACAATACTAAAATACGATATTAATCACCAATATCTATGAATTTCTACGAGAAACATTACATATTTATCCCTTAGATTTTATAATAATTTAGAATAAATAATCCAAGATTAAGAAAATTTCTAAAAAGCACCAAATTGTCAAGAGGACATTTTTTGTTTTGACTTTTGATTTAATTTATATATATTTATTTATTTATTATTACTTTTTTATTTTTAGTGAATTCAGCCTGAACTTCATGTATTGTATTAAAACATGTACTATGGTACCAATTACCATCAAGAAAATCGTAGATGCAATAGGAATTTTGAAGCATGACGACAAAGTCGTCATAGCGAAGCATGAGGCGAATGAGGAAATAATTCCACGCCCAGAGAATTTAACTCTTACGTCACTACGGGGGGTAGTAACTCTACTCCAGGACCCTAAAACGCCTTTAGCAACGCGTCAGCGTTTCGAGCGTAACTGTCCTATCCCCGGAGCCATCTAGAACAATCACCTTTTAGTGAATGCAGATGAGGTCATACCAGACAATTATGACTTTGATGAAAATCTTAGAAATTATATTTTATTGACAGCACCATTCTTAAATCGTCTTCAGAAATACACGCCCAAAATGGTGGGAGGAGCCGAAAGATCCAAAAATAAATGTTGTAGAAATGCAACAGTCACAGTTCTACAACATCCAATAACTGCTCACCACACAATACATACACCGAAAGAAACTCAGTGAAAGGAAAGGTAAATTAGAATAAAATGGATACAGTGTAGAAAAGCAGATCCAGGGGTGTTATACTACAATGTAACATGTTATTTTCGCCACACTCCCAGAATACAAACATTAGTGTTCACGGATCGTTTGTCAGCACTGTCAAGTGTCAGTGAGCTGTCAATTTCAGACAAGTGAAGGGTTCGTGCATGGAAGTACACGCGTTGTATAGCGTCCTCTATGAGATTTGGTGAGAGCGTGGCTAAAATAATAGCTTGTCATATCGATTATTTGTTATTAAAGAAAGGTGGCAAAGGTATTAAAGAAAGGCTCTTTGGTGAATAATTTGTTGATCTGTTGTTAGTTTCCGCTGAGTGACAAGTGGTTTCCTTATAGAAAGGAGTGTGGAACTGGTTTTTCGTGAAGAGAAGCTTCGAGATAACCAGGACGAATTAATAAAAAGGCGAGGCGCAAGATCGCCGGTCTCTTTTTACTACGCTGTTCTTTACTGAAAACACCTCTTGTATATCTCACGATCACTACAGTGGCCTTACACTTAACCTACAAATATCTAGTCTGGAAGAAGTTATTTTAATTGGAAACAGTATCAAATTAAATCGAAACAATCGTCGATACAGTCCAAGGGTTCTGTCTACCGTGATCTCACGAAACTGGGAACGTTCTCATCTATCCAATTTGGACAGCGTGGAGGCATTTTTTTCTCTGTTTTAGGCATCCGAAGGGCGTGTCTTTCAGTTGTTACTGATGTCTGAAAGCTTGGTGCAGAGTACAATACAAAATCCGATAAGTCTACGTCGAGGATACGAGGTCGTCTTGGGCTCACAAGACCACAGCACGAGGGTCACCCTCACATTCTCAGCTGACCGCATAGACCAAGTGTTTGAGTTAAGTACTTGTTCAACATTTAATTCCCTGTTCCTCATAAATAAGTCTGTCTACTCTAGTTCCAAGAACCATCGGCATAATCGAAAGTCAAGACCAAAATAATTTCTGTACCTTTTATTTGTAATTTAAGAAGTAGGCTAGTAGCCACATACCTATCCTTGTCTGTGTAAGCTTAATAATTAAATCCAATCCATGCTGTTTAAATATTTTAAGTGGTGTAATAGAGGCTACCTACTTATCCTTTATGTAAATTTTATAACTACATCCAATATCCAGTGTTTAATTGTTATACACTCGGTTGCACAAAAGTTCTATTTAAAGCTCAATTAATTAAAGGACCATTAATGATAATGATCTCATTAATTTTTAGACGTTGCACGAAGCTACTTCAGCAAAATTTTAGGAGCCTTTAGTTAATGGAGACATTAACGCGATGTTGCTATTATCCGCCCATTTGAATGAATGAATCTGAATGATTTAAAAGAAAAAACGTAAACTCGTTGGATCTTTGACATCTGATATTTGTCATCGTTTGATTTAATGGCAGTCCGCATTTTGTAACATATTTATATTGGCAAAATTGTACTAACTTCTCCACAAAAGCTACGAATCAAGAGAATTTGAATATTCGTCTCCTTTTAAGTCTTTTATAAAAATGTCCGAAGTTCATTGTTATGTACACAGGACGCAATTCAGCAAGTTTTCGAGTCACCTAAAATTTAATTAAGATACAAATAATTATTATTTACCATTTCTTAGCATAGGTACAAAATATAACTAACTATATATATATATACACAAATTTACCTTTTGAACGATTCTGCAAACTGTGGATTGTACATTGTACATTGATAAGATCCCCTGAAACTTGTTGAAAAGTTCCTGTGGCGAAGAATCTTAAGCATATCAGCAACTGGCTTATGCCGTCAATTGCTTTATTTCTCCGAGTCATCGGCTCCAAGTTAAGAATTTCAGCTATCTGAAGTGCTGTATGCCTTGAAACTCTAAACCGCACTCTAAAATCTTCAATCTTCCATGGTATTTTTCCAAAAAAATTACTTTGTCCGGAATATCGCGTCGAACCGCTTTGATCGGAAATGTCGTCAACATCAGACAATGACGATAAACTGGACAGAGACTTCACTCAAAATTTCTAAAATTGTCTTCAATATTATTTGTATTTTCGGGTTTAATGGACCATTCATGACATATTAAAATTTGAAGCTACTAACGTCAAATTAAAGGACCTTTAGGGACTAATGTAGTTTTGTGCAACACTAAAATGGCGATAATCCAATTTAATGGGCGATTTGACGTTTCTTTAATTAAAACTTAAAAAAGGCCTAAAGGAGCATTAAAAATAATCTAATATTGTTTTGTGCAACACTTTATTGTTCCATTAGAGTTTAAAACCATCTTTAAGATTTAAATGGTGTTTCTGCAACCGAGTGTGAAAGTTATAAATATATACTCTGTGAACTCTCTCTACTGTTGTACCTTATTGAATTCTCCCACCATCACACACACCGTTCATATGTGAACTGGCGCCCTGGGATACCACATAATTGTCGCATGAGCCTCCGCTGAACCCGCTGGCGGGTAAGGTTGACGTCACTGTTACAACAAATACTCATTTGATGATAGTGAAGAATTCAAAATGGTTAGTTTAAAAAGAAACCGAAATATGACACGTTCACAATCAGAAGATACTGCAACAGTGGCACCTCTCATGCCCTTAAAACCCTAGAATACTAATCTGAGTCATTTTGACTCGCACTGTACACATTTCTAGCTATCTCTCTCTACCGAATGCGCGGATCGTCGATATTATTTACGTCAACTCAGTCGCCGGTGAGACGATCATTAGAGCGGCAGCGTTGTGCAGGTAAGTGACGCCAATTTGTAGCTACGATGTTGTTCATGAAACTGAGGACCATTTGGAGTTGGAGGATCCTGAAGACACTGATGAAGACGACGACGAGTCAATGGAGGTAATATCTACCAGTTCATCTAATATAGAATCTCCCGTTACTGTCAAAAAAATCTGTGAGTAGCCAGAACCCAGAGAGTACACGTGATACATGCATTATTCACTTGCCGCAGACTGTCATTACGTGGTAAAAATAGGCATATTTGGTCTACAAAAAGGCCTCAATCTTTCAGAACGCCTAGCTCTGATATTGTCCGTATATCAACAATGAAAACAAGCTCAATGCCAAAGAAAAGCCTCTAAATAGAAATAGAAAGGCATTTATGCGTGATTTGCACATCAAACTTGTCAATCCTTTTCTAGAGAAACGGCTATCGATTCCAACTCTATCGAAAAGACTTAGAGAAAGTATCTAGGATTTGGTGCCGACTAATTCAGGGTCAACAAGAAGATGAACCTGAACCAAAAAAAAGAAAGAGATGTTCACTTTGCTCATACAAAAGAAACCGCATGACTAAAGTTAAATGTATGAAGTGCCAATAAAATATATGCGGAGAACATAAAGTAGAAATATGTGTTAACTGTGCCAAATTTGAATAATTTTCCTTTCATATAGTAGATTAGTTCCTATTTTATTGTAATTAAGTTTAAAAGAAGATTTTTTTATTTTTGTCATTCTTTTTTTCTTCTATGTCAGGCTGTTGATTGTGATCTCAAAATAATTGTTAAGAGAATAGTACTTGTTTTTTTATAATAAACGTTTATTATTTGTAGACTTCTTTAAGTGTAAACCTACATAATACTCATACATACCTATGCAAAATAAAAATATAAACATAATATAGCTTTCATGATCAAATTTATGTACTTACATTATGTGTGTCAAAATGACTCATGATTAGTATATACGTTAGTAAAATATGATTAGTATTCTGGGGTTAAATCAGATGTAAATGTAGCGCAGTGGCTGAAGTTAAAAAGGCATTGCAGGACTTGTCGCAGTGACACTAAAATAAAATGGTAAATGGGGGAGTAAGTATATGTACCGCCAGAATACATTGCGCATACTCCCTCTCGGAGGAGGTTAGTGTCGTTTCCACCCGTTCCCGTTTCAACCCGAAAACGACGATTATTTATGTTCCCGATTCCACCCGTTTTTTTTTAATAAAGTACAGTCAAAGTCTAACTACCGAAAATATTATTTCCAAGTGGTTAATATAGAAGCATTTTCTTTTTTTGACGTTCATAAGTGTTACTTTGTGACCTACATGAATAAAGATATTTTGATTTTGATTTTGACGTGCTCAAAGGTGCCTCAGTGAGTGCTGTGCGTTAGGTGGGGACGGTTATGTTTTGACTTGCGCGCGAAGCTACTTAATTTTTGCATGCATGACTTATTCGCAGAAGGACACGGTCGCGTTCCACCCACTCCTGCTGGAGACCATGGCTTGAAGCATGGTCTGGAGCGAGAGGGCATCCACACCCAGACCCACTACGAGGTCCCGGCGCTGACTCGCCCACGCAGAGCACTCCACCAACATGTGGAGTGCGGTGTCGTCGTCGGAAACCTCGGTAGTGTTGACACCGGGGTGTGACCTCACGATGGATGCGAAACAGATAGCTACCAAGGCATCCATGCCCGGTAACGATCTGCGTCGCACGATACGTGAGGTCACCATGCTGCCTCTTGGAACCTCGCCATTGGAACAATGACGCAAGGGCTCTCGCTTCCAGGTCCCATGGAGGGGTCCCGGCTAGGAGACATGCAGCCTCTCCGGAGATCGTGCGGTACCCTCTTATTGTTTTGACGGCCAAGGTCCTCAACGGTCTATTAAGGAGCGTTGAGTTGTTGGCCGTCAACTGCGCCGCCCATACGGGAGCCCCGTATACGGCCATACTCCGCATGATCCCCAGGTACAGTCTCCTGCAGGCGGCGTTGGGAGGCTAACCTAACCTAAAGGGACCCCCTTTAGGTTAGGCATGAGTAGCGAAAGCGCGACTGATGCCCCCGTCACTTTAGGGACCAAACTTCGGAAATGTGGTCCGAAGTTCCATCGGCTATCAAGTACGATCCCTAGGTACTTCATTGAGGGCTTGATGCCGATGCTAACGCCCCCCACATTTATACTGGAACCTTCAGGTGGACCGTTCCGAGGTCTGTGAAAGCACAGAACCTCGGACTTGTGCAAGTAAAAATG
Organism: Nudaria mundana; assembly: GCA_963556515.1. NCBI lineage: Eukaryota > Metazoa > Arthropoda > Insecta > Lepidoptera > Erebidae > Nudaria > Nudaria mundana. The sequence goes on from OY748309.1 coordinate 11,951,655, forward strand.
CAATGTAAAAAAGAGATTTTAAGGTGTTGAGTTGGATGTCGTAGAAGAAGATTTGCAAGAATTATGGCCATCAGGAAAATTGATCTTATAGGTACCAAATCACTGCATCGATTACTATAAAAACCTGAAGGGAGACGATGAAGTGATAGAAGATATAGATGGTTATGAGTTCAACCAGACTTTGATTTAGATGAGGAGTAGGGTAATTTCTGTATTTTTTAATAAAACACTAAAAAATATTTTCCTATTTTTGTCTCACTTTGAAACATTTTTGCATTTTTCTTTCTGCAGCCTACACAGCTAATACCATACAAAATTTATTTTGTAAAAATGATCCGGGTGCATATTTTATTTAATATCTACTAAATTATTACAATATATTCAATAAATACATGCATGTTAAATAGTTGAGTTCATATAGGATTACATAAAATTTTAAAAAACAAAATTTATCATTACAAAACCAGAGAAACACTGCAATGACTTTTAAAGGCAAATATCTCAAAATGAACTTTGTGTTGATGGATCATTTATGCTAAAATCGGTCCAAATATTCTTTCTTTAGAACCATTTTCTGGGTTGCCCTCAAATGGTTTCATGGTATATTCGTTGAGTGCAAAGGCTTTATCGGATAAAATAAAATAAGGAACTTTTGTTACATGGTATTTCCAATATTTTCTCTTTAGGCACGTTCAATTCTTTCTTTTCTAGCTTTTTATACAACGTTGTGTTTTTTAAAACACCACCATCAGAGATTCTCCTTTTGCTACCAACATTTACATACAAAAAATTGTAGCTAGCATCAACTAATCCAAAAAGCACGATGCTTTTTTTTTTTTTTTTTTTAATTCCGCGGCCCAAGGCCGCGGCCGCTCTAACGTCCGTTGCCGGGCGTCCCTGGTTACTAGCAGAGGGTATGTCCAGTGGCGCCCGGCGGACTTTGACCACCCCTGTGGTCTCTGCGGGTGTTTGGTCGGGACGAGAATCCCGCGTCATTGGGGTCGGGTTTTATCCCGCGTCAGTGAGTGAATCTGGTTGCGTGCTATGGGGCAAAGGCCCCGCAGCACGCAACCCTTCTAGCCTGCTTCTGTAAGGACGGTGGGTGGCGATCCCGCCGTCCTCAGGCCCCGATCATGGAGGACGATAATCTTGGGCGTAGTCGCGTAGTCTGGGGCGGCCTGGCCGCCGACTACGGAACTCGGCGGGGAGGGTACGCTCCCTCTCCCTCCCGGCCGCCTCCTTCGCGAGCATGACTTGCTCGCAGAAGGGCACGGCCGCGTTCCACCTACTCCCGCTGGATACCATGGCTTGAAGCATGGTCCCCAGCGAGAGGGTATCCACGCCCAGACCCACTACGAGGTCCCGGCGCTGACTCGCCCACGCTGAGCACTCCACCAACGTGTGGAGTGCGGTGTCGTCGTCGGAAACCTCGCAGTGTTGACACCGGGGTGTGACCTCACGATGCATGCGAAACAGATAGCTACCGAAGCATCCATGCCCGGCAACCATCTGCGTCGCACGGTACGTGAGGTCACCATGCTGCCTCTGCAGCCAATCGTCCATGATCGGTCTCACCGCCGCGATGAAGATGGCACCCCCCTTGGGTTGCTCAAGTCGCACCCTCCATGACTCCATGAGATCCTGGCGGAGTTGGGACCGCTGGTCCTCGATTTCTCGAGACGCAGGCCTGTGGTCCCGCTCCAGCGCCTCCTTGCGCCATTGGAACAATGACGCAAGGGCTCTCGCTTCCAGGTCCCATGGAGGGGTCCCGTCTAGGAGACATGCAGCCTCTCCGGAGATCGTGCGGTACCCCCGTACGGTTCTGACGGCCAAGGTTCTAAGTGGTCTGTTTAACAGAGTCACGTTCCCCTTGACCGCCAACCTATCCGCCCATACGGGAGCCCCGTATAGGGCCATACTCCGCACGATCCCCAGGTACAGTCTCCTGCAGGAGGCGTTGGGTCCCTTTAGGTTGGGCATCAGTCGCGAAAGCGCGACCGATGCCTGCGTCACCTTGGGGACCATGTAACATCGTAATTTCATTACACTCACAAAACGTAAACAAACATTTGTAATGATATTATGAACGTCATTAGTGTCAGTTGATGTATAGATGTCAACTCGACAAACGTCAAGTCTTGACTGATTCATTTACCATACGGTATTCTACAAAGTGTAAAGCGCACTCTAGAGGATTTAGTGGGAACCGGGCAGAGTAAAATCTAGCCATGTCATAATATTTCCTTAAAAAGATGTGTCAATGATATTGCTTTTTATCTATAGAGGTGTTTCCGGCTGACGATAAGTTTTGCTTGTAGAAAAGTGGTTTGAACTAGTTTTTGCAGTAAAGGAAGAATCTAGAAACACCTCGGAGTTGATAAAAAGCCGGCGCGAGCTGTCGTGGGTCTCTTTCCACTGCTGGATACTTTAGTCACAATATCTCTCGATCACTACATCTGTCTTATACTTAACCTACATCTCTAGTCTGAAAGAAGTTATTTTACTGGGAATAATATAAATTGTGTCGAAGCAATTGTCGATCCTTTTCAAGCGTCCTATCGAACGTGATCTCAAGAGGCTGGGAATGTTCCCTCCCATTCGACTTGGACAACGTGGAAGCATTTTTCTGATTTAGGCATTCCAAAGGGCGTTTCTTGATAGTGATACTGATGTCTGATGTCTTGGTGCAGAATTGCAAAGGTAGTCGACGTTTCTGGAGCAGTACCAAAATAGCCTAATCATTCTACGGCAAGGATACGCGAGGTCGTCTTGGGCTCACAGGACCACAGCACGTGCGCCCCCCTGACAATCCCAGCTGACCGCGTGAACCATAACAATTAAGCTAAGTACTTTGCTCAACATCTAATCCTGTGTTCTTCATCCATAATACTGTCTACTCCAGTTTCAAGAACTAGCGTCATAATATAAGGTCAAGTTTAAATTAATTACTGTACCTGTAATTTATGATTTAAGAAGTAGGCTAGCAGCTACATACCTACCCTTTTTGTGTTAACTTTACAACCAAATTCAATATATATTGTTCAATATTTTAAGCTTATAACATTATACTCTCTGTGAACCCTCTAACTGTTGTACCTTATTGAATTCTCCTATCATCACACACACCGTTCATAAGTGAACTGGCGCCCTGGGATACCATCCAATTGTCTCGTGAGCCTCCGCTGAACCGCCGGTGGGTAAGGTTGACTTCAACTGCTACAAGTGTCGCCCAACTTAGAGGCTTTTCTCCATTTTGTGTGTGTGATGGTCAGGGCTTCAATAAGGTACTCGGTCTGAAACTCTCCAGGACCCTAATTGGCTGTACCAAGCGGCAGGTACGTAAGCAAGGTTGTCTCCCATTTCCACATTGTGGTACAACCAATTCAAAATTTATTTTCCAAATTAAAATTGCTGCTAATATTATTAAATTCATTCGGCCTTTTTTCAGATTAGTTTTAAACTCTGTTTGCCTGCTAACTATTTTAGTAGGCAAACCTCTTGTTTTCTTTTTGTTTTTTTTCTTTTTGTGTGAGGGTAAACTCACAAAGGAAAAAATATTATTCTATTAGATAAATTTTACAATTTTTTTTTCTTTTTTGATTTCTGTGTGAGGGTAAGATCTCAAACTTTATTATTATAACTTAACTTTCTAGACTAAGCGTGGAAGAGCAAAGTTGACAAATAAATGTTTTGCCAACTAATTACTTAATATAACTTAAGACACTACTTTCTAATCATACTATTTTCTACCTGTACTACCTAAACTACTTAAGTAGTACCTAAACTACTTAACTTTAATTAGTACTATTTTTTAATTCTCTTTGTGCCTTTTAGTACCTAAACTGTACACTAACTATTTTAAATAGGTACCTTACCTTTGCTTAACTATTAATAATTTTTTATGATATTTATATCAAATAACTATTAAATGTTAAACTTTGTACCTCCACTTCGGAGAACTTAAATTTATTTTTGCTTTTTGTACTTAAATTTTTTAAAGATGTCACACATCCATAAATACATATCTTGCTTGAGAAAGGATGAACTTTGTTATGAACTCGAAATTCTTGGGGTTTCAGTTGACTCTTCTTCAACGGTGACTTCACTGCGTGGTCAGCTGAGGACGGTGTTCAGACTGTCTCGACGATGCAGCTTAAAGGCTATTCCCATCGGGACACCGAGTCCAGACATCGAGCTGCAGTCTTGTGAGCCCAAAGTCCAAGAATTAGAGGCACTTGTCACATCGGGTGAGGTTGGTAGAGATAGGAATGTTTGTTCGAGGTCCGCTCTTAGGGCTAACTATTTGATAGATCGCTTAGCTCGTTGTGGTATTAATTGTGAGTTACTGAACGATATCCGAGGTTGGCTCATCAAGGTTCTCGCTAGTGTTGAACCAAATGGTGAATCGGAAAATTCTGACAGCGAGTCCGAACAACCATTTAATGATAGGATCCCTACCGTGCGTTTGAGGAGTGACCGCTCGATGCGTAGTAGTGTGCTGGATATTCATACTGTCCAGGAAACTATAGTTTACAAAGATCGTCCGATCAATTTAAATACTTTTAATTTAAAATATGATGGTTCGACCTGTGTACGCGTATTTCTAGAAAGATTAGAAGAGCTTAGACAGGCACGTGAAGTCAAGGAGTCGAAGATATTGGCTGCCTTCTCTGATTTACTGGACGGTGCTGCTCTAGCGTGGTACCGGACTAATAGGGACACCATCAGTTCATATCAACAGCTGATCACTGAATTGAAGCTAAACTTCGACACACCTGATTACGATTACAGGTTGCGTGATGAAATTAGGCGTCGTACACAAGCCCGAACCGAGACAATGGCAAGTTACATTTCGATTATGTCTGCCATGTTCGCAAGACTTTCTTTTCCTATGTCTCTGAATGAAAAACTAGATATTTTGATGCATAATATAAGACCGGACTACATGAAGGAACTAGCCCTCCATGAAGTCGACAGTGTCGATCAATTAAAATCTTTAGGTAAACGGTTGGAGTTGGCACGTGTCAGAGCCCAAAGCTTTAGAGAGCCCGAGCTCGATACATTTAAAATCTCTTCGGATTTAAATAAACTCCAACATAGAAACTTAGTTAAACCTGCAAAACAGGTTTCTCTTTTAGAAAGTAGTTCTTTATCTAATAAATCTATTCCAGTTATTGAGAACAGACCCTCAACGACTAATAGAAAATGTCTACGGTGTGGAGACTCTGACCACAGTGCATACTCATGTGAGCGCTCGAGGGAAATATTGTGCTTTAGGTGTGGTAAGAAAGGGGTGAAGAGGCCTGACTGCCCTAAATGCAACATGCCTCTAGAGCCAAAGAAAATTGCTTGCATGAGTCTGACACCAGACATGGTGGAAAGTGGAACCTCACCAACTCCCTCTGGCGGTGAACCTCTTTTTAAAAAAGAGGAAAATGATATTCGACCCTATCTCGAGGTGAGAATACTCAACTTAAATGTATTAGGTCTCTTAGACTCGGGTGCGTCATGCTCTGTGCTAGGCAATGACTCACACCGCATATTCTTAGATCTAGGGTTTAAAGTGGAAAGTTTTAACTCGGATCGTAGCTTCTCTATTAGGACTGCCGACAGCACTAACCTTGAGTGCTTAGGCTATGTCTCTCTACCCGTCTTATATAATTCTACTACTAAAGTAATTAAATTCTATGTCGTCCCAGGTATCACGACCTCGATGGTGTTTGGGATAGACTTTTGGCATCAGTTTGAGTTGGCTAAGAATTTGATTTCACAAACTGTTCCCTCTGTTAGGGTTAATTCGTGTAATCCCTTAGTCAGACTGAGCCAGTTCAGTCTTGATATAGAGCACAGCAAGGGCAAGGATCATGTTGTCCCAAATGCTTTGCCTCATGTCAAGATTGACTTGGTGGATTGTACAATGACTAAAGATCCTTGGTACCTACATATTAAAAATAGGGTCACTAATAATCCTAAGCACTACCCTAATTTTAGCATTAGGGATAATCTCTTATATAGGTACTCTAAAAATAAATATAATCATACAACGAAATTTCAATGGAAGCTGGTAGTTCCACAAGAAGATAGGCTAGAGTTATTAAAAAAACATCACGATGATACTGTAAGTGCTCATCTAGGTGTATGGAAAACCCATAAGCATTTGTCACTTAATTACTTTTGGCCTCAGATGTACGAGAGTGTGACGAAATACGTAGGGAGTTGCGAAATATGCAAACTACGTAAGCCCGTTAATACATCTAGTCCAGGTATTATGGGTAATCCTAAAACTGTTTCTAAGCCGTTTGAAGCCATCTCTTGTGATTTGCTGGGACCATTTCCAGTCTCCAGAAACAGAAACGTACATTTAATTGTTGTGTCTGACTACTTTAGCAAGTATGTTATGTTGTGTCCTATAAGGCTAGCAACAGGTGCAACAGTAGCCAGGTTCATAGAAAGGAATGTGTTTCTGGTTCATGGAGTGTGTAAAACTATTTATATGGATAATGGGCCTCAGTATGTTAGTAAACAGTTTAAAGATCTTTTAACTAAATATAACGTACCTAATATTTATTATAATCCTAGGTATCATCCCCAGACGAATCAAGCTGAACGTGCGATAAGGAACGTAGTTCAATCTATCTCATGTTATGTGAGATCTGAACATAGGAGATGGGATGAGAATTTGGTGGATTTGCAATGTGCGCTTAACACAGCTGTTAGTGAAGCTACCGGGTTTTCACCTTATTTCCTGGTTCATGGTAGGGAGTTTGTAGGGGATGGTGTTATTTATAGGCAATCTGAAATCCCATGTCATCCTAATTCAGTGGCTGTTAATAACCCTCTATCGTATGGAAAAAAGCTTCAAGAATTAGAGATCATTTATGCTAAGGTGAGAAGGCATCTAGACACTGCTCACCGGCGGAATGTAAAATATTACAACTTTAGAAAAAGACATGTGGAATTGAAGGTGGGACAGATTGTGTATAAACGCACGCATTACTTATCAAATAAAGCTAAAAATTTCACTTCTAAGCTGGCACCAAAATTTATGAAATGCGTGGTGTCAGCTAAACGTTCTTCGCTCGTGTATAGCTTGTCGGACCTGAGTGGTAAAGCATTGGGAGACTACCATATTAAAGATATTTTAAAATATAGCGAAGACGTTCAACCGGGCATATCGCCGTCACCCGACGTATGAGACATTTTGGGTTACGAGAGGTTATCTACGAGGGAGTCTTTTATTTTTATTTTTCTTCCTACTTAAAATAAGAGGTCCTTACCAGTATGTTTTTGCGTTAGGTAAGAGGCACGTAGGCAGGTAAAGTGTAAGGAATATTAGGTTATAGATATACTTTTCTCTTGGAACTTCACCTATATTTTGGTGAAAGTTCATCAATTGTATTTCTCTTCTTAGGGATGTAGGTAGGCCGCCGTATCGAGCGTTCCTTTCTCAAAGCCGTGCGTGTTTTAAAAATTTCTCTAGGTAGATAGGAAAATGTAGTTTTTGTGGTTACATCTTTATTTCATAGTAGGACAATGTCGTACTACAATTCTGCTCCTGTTGGTGTATTATAGGTATTGGCATTTGTTTTCGTGTTAGGTTTGATCTCATGTCCATGAATACCTTGATATCATGGACATGATACAAATCGTTTATTTGGGCTAACGTTTGGATAGGATTAAGCTCTTTGACTTTAGTCACTCACTGTGTTTCGTTCTGAATTTCCTTGTGATGGTTATACTTCCCCACAGGAAATCCTCTTAAGGGGAGGGGTGGTGTAACATCGTAATTTCATTACACTCACAAAACGTCAACAAACATTTGTAATGATATTATGAACGTCATTAGTGTCAGTTGATGTATAGATGTCAACTCGACAAACGTCAAGTCTTGACTGATTCATTTACCATACGGTATTCTACAAAGTGTAAAGCGCACTCTAGAGGATTTAGTGGGAACCGGGCAGAGTAAAATCTAGCCATGTCATAATATTTCCTTAAAAAGATGTGTCAATGATATTGCTTTTTATCTATAGAGGTGTTTCCGGCTGACGATAAGTTTTGCTTGTAGAAAAGTGGTTTGAACTAGTTTTTGCAGTAAAGGAAGAATCTAGAAACACCTCGGAGTTGATAAAAAGCCGGCGCGAGCTGTCGTGGGTCTCTTTCCACTGCTGGATACTTTAGTCACAATATCTCTCGATCACTACATCTGTCTTATACTTAACCTACATCTCTAGTCTGAAAGAAGTTATTTTACTGGGAATAATATAAATTGTGTCGAAGCAATTGTCGATCCTTTTCAAGCGTCCTATCGAACGTGATCTCAAGAGGCTGGGAATGTTCCCTCCCATTCGACTTGGACAACGTGGAAGCATTTTTCTGTTTTAGGCATTCCAAAGGGCGTTTCTTGATAGTGATACTGATGTCTGATGTCTTGGTGCAGAATTGCAAAGGTAGTCGACGTTTCTGGAGCAGTACCAAAATAGCCTAATCATTCTACGGCAAGGATACGCGAGGTCGTCTTGGGCTCACAGGACCACAGCACGTGCGCCCCCCTGACAATCCCAGCTGACCGCGTGAACCATAACAATTAAGCTAAGTACTTTGCTCAACATCTAATCCTGTGTTCTTCATCCATAATACTGTCTACTCCAGTTTCAAGAACTAGCGTCATAATATAAGGTCAAGTTTAAATTAATTACTGTACCTGTAATTTATGATTTAAGAAGTAGGCTAGCAGCTACATACCTACCCTTTTTGTGTTAACTTTACAACCAAATTCAATATATATTGTTCAATATTTTAAGCTTATAACATTATACTCTCTGTGAACCCTCTAACTGTTGTACCTTATTGAATTCTCCTATCATCACACACACCGTTCATAAGTGAACTGGCGCCCTGGGATACCATCCAATTGTCTCGTGAGCCTCCGCTGAACCGCCGGTGGGTAAGGTTAACTTCAACTGCTACAACCAAACTTCGGAAATGTGGTCCGAAGTTCCATCGGCTATCAAGTACGATCCCTAGGTACTTCATCGAGGGCTTGATGCCGATGCTAACGCCTCCCACATTTATGCTGGAACCTTCTGGTGGACCGTTCCGAGGTCTGTGAAAACACAGAACCTCGGACTTGTGCAAGGCCACCTCCAGTCCCAGCTGCCGTATCCGACCCACGACTCGAGCAACACCCGTCGTGACCTTGAGTGCTGCCTCCTGGTACGTTGCACCCCGCGCCGTGACGAGGGTATCGTCGGCGTAGCACGTTACGCCGACACCCCTAGGCAACGCACCCCGCAGCACCCAGTCGTAGCCGATGTTCCACAGAAGCGGCCCCAGGACCGACCCCTGCGGAACACCGCACGACACATCTCGCCGAGAAAAGCACGATGCTTGGAAATTGTTTGTAATTATCATAATCAGTCCCACTGTTAATCGGTGCCTGCAACATAACATGTTTTCCATCCATCGCTCCAATAGCGTGGGGAAAATTCCATTTATTTTCAAATTCTTTTGATATAGCAAGCCACTCTTCTTCTGTAGATGGGATCTGTAAAAAAAATTATAGAGTACTCAGCATGACAGGACCCTCTGCTGTTTGAAAGTATTCAGACTAAACGTATTTGGCCCCTATGAGTGGTTGTATTAGGTACTATACACCACTCCATATTTGGCCCCTTTTAGTGGTAGTCCGAAGACGTTCCAGCAATGGCGAATCCTGCTAGAAAAATATTTAAGATTTCGCTACTAAGGTACTTGAAGGTATTAAATACTACAGACGTTAAACTTTAGCTTCCAATCGGATTAAATGTAGGGTCCTGCCACATTATATAGACATTCACACTGCACCACAAATTGATCTATTAATTAAAATTATGTTTTTAGGAGGCAATACCGGAATCTTCACAAAATTCTGACGCAGAGAGACACACAGAGACTGAAAACGCTCCGACCAAGTCGCAATTGCCGGAGGCTAGCATCAAGGAAGCGCCACCACAACAACAACAAGACCTAGCCTCGGAAGCAAGCATGCCTTCACCATCAGCACCTGTTCGTAAAAAAAAAACGACAATCCGAAGAAAACGCAGCCACAGGAAGATTCGGCAGATAGCATGCTTGCAAAAGCCCTTGAATGCTTGCAAAAGTCTACGACCGACATCACCGATCCATACTCTTCATTTGGAAGACACATAGCCAACGAGCTAAGAAAATATGATCCGCACACATTAGCGTATGTTAAGAACGCTATCACTAATATAATTTTTGAAGCCGATATAGGGAAATACACACAACAACAAATTAATACGGGATACTATACACAGCAGTACAGTAATTCCTCTACAATGGACTCATCTGGCACTTCATCATCAGCATCACATACCACTACGTCTTCTCATGCCATTACACCATCACCTAATGTCAATGTTGGATTCGAAACTATCACTGACTTGTAATTAAAATAAACAATTGATTTTTAAATTTGTCAAATTATTTTTATTTACCTTTACATAATCACTTAAGACTTCAATAATAGCGTCACAAACTTCTGGAACTATTCTTGAGATACTCTGCTTCGATACTCGAAATAAATATTGCAAGCACCCTCCATATCCCTTCCGTCCTTTATACGTCCTTTATAACATTTCCTTGACATTTGACGCATAACTTTATAATGTCTCTGGTTCAAAAATTTTTTTTCACGGCATTGTTCAGAGGCCGCCATTTGCAAATACATGTTGCTACAAGAGTGTACGTTAGTGAGAATTGTGAGTAATTTTCAAGTTTTATTTCACGTAAGTAATGTTTTCTTATTAGAAATATGATTATTCGGTTTATAATGATTCTATAGTGTAGTAGTTTTCAAAAAATACATCGTAATAACTAATATATTACGCCCCAGAAAGTTACCTAGTTCCAAGCTATTTTTACGATGTTTGTCAGTGAATACAGTGAAAAGTATTAACTTTTTATCTCTGTATATACATTAGGAACTCGTTTTGATAACGATTATGTACGTAATTATATATTTCAGTGTAAAAATTTGGTGAAAAAACCGTTATAAATTGGTGGTTCAGTAACCACGCCATTTTCGAATTTATTGCTACTGAAATAAGGTCTAAATTTCTGTGAAGTATTTGTTGCATATGTTTTGAATAGGGAGATGACGATATTTCTGTTTTGTCGATACTCTTATATATATCGACTGTTTATGAAAATATTTGTAATTATGTTCGGTGGAGGTGACGATATTTCTGTTTTGTCGATATTGTTATATATATCGACTGTTTATAAAAATTTGTAATTATGTTTTTTTTTTTAAATATAAACGTGGATATAGCTGGTACGAGTAATGTATGGCTATCTATTATTGCAACTTTTTCTTTTTGTTACATAGCATGGCTAACTTCTGGAGGCCCGACGAAGAGGCGCCGCCGGGCTTCCTCGACTTATTGTACGACAACGATGTCGAGGAAGAAAGTGGCGATGAGGAGGTGGAGGGTTACGAGGTAATAAACCACAGTTTGTCTAATATGTTGCAATGAATTTCAGTGGTTTTGGATAAAAAAAGGACTTACATTTTAGCAAAAAATGCTTGAGGGCTTTGAGGGCTTGGATGACAACTTGCAAATGGTTTATTGTTATTATATTATATTATTATTATATCGTTTATTCATTTCTATTCTTATTTTATACATTTTTAAATACATTTATAAAAAACACAAATACATTTAAAAATATAAAAAATAGTGACCCACCAGTAGCGGAGTAGGACCCAAACTACCGGCGGTGGAGGCTACAGACTAAGAAACCTCCTAACAATACGGCACGTGTCGAGGATAACAACCTTCTGAATCTGACTTTTGATCCAACAATCTTATTATTATTATTATGCGGTTTGCAGTGCACTAACATGCTTTTGTTTATCTATTAGAGCGACGGCGAGGAGTTCGAGCCTGCGGCTCCTCCTTACTCGCCGCTCACGTCGCCAGAGCGCCGGGACTGGTCGCCTCTAAGAGTATTGGCCTTTTTATTGTTTTGCGATATTGCTGTATTGCTGTATTGCAACTGGGTTTCATTGTTTTTTTTTATCATTTAGGAGGAACATGCGTCAATGCCGTCAACGTCGGCTGTCGTCCAGCACACAGTATCCCCCGAGCGCGACCGATCGCCACTGCGCGACTCGTAAGTTTATTTCTTCTCATATTCTTTCGTGAGCCACAAAGGATTATTCTAGGTCTGGGTATCATTTCTATGTATTATAACAATGTGTGCATTTATTTATTTATTTATACACAGGAACAAATTAATAAGTATACGTCTTGAAGATAATACGAAAATCCATATTTTATTTATATGTGTTTTACCTTTACTAGGATAATTCTGGATCACAGGCGGTAGAAGCTAATAATTGAATTTATTTTTACAGCGCATCGGCGGGTATTGTGTGGCGCATCTTCGGGGAAGATGGGCGGCCGCTGGACGAGGCCATCGTTGACGGCGCTGGCGATGGCGATTTTTTGGCCCCGGATACCCACGTTCTGTATGTGTCTGAGGAACTTGAAAGAGATGTACGTGAGAGAAGTGTGAGTGTGCGAAGAGGTGGACGAGGTGGACGAGGGCGAGGAAGGGGTGTTAGGGGTGTACGAGGACAGGGTGCCCGTGGGCGTGGGTATCCGAGCCAGGGCCGTAGGGGGGGGAATAGGTGGGAAGTAGGGCATCCTCTCCAAGAGATTTGGACAACGGATGAGGATGTCCCCGCTGAACTGGCGAGTATGGCGAGGGATCTATTGAGGAGGCGACAGATGAGGATGCAGAATACTGAAAGAAACGCTGAACGGGCGGATGCGAGCGAGAACGACGATGATGAATTTTTCGACGCTAGTAATGGAGCGGATAATCCCCCACGACTGGAAGGCCAGAACCTCGACTTTGAATGGTCTCCAATGGAGACTTTCCAAGGTGTAGAGGAGCCTTTTGAACCCGACCGTACTGGTTCGGTTCATGTCAACAATTCGGCCTACGATGTTTTTCGTTGCTATTGGAGCGATGACATCTTAGACCATATTGTCACAGAAACGAACCTGTACGCGACCAAAATTGTCTCTGCTGCTTTCCAGTCGGATTGGTACCCCACTAATGTGCATGAGATTTTATGCCTTTTTACTTTCTGGATGATGTTGGGGATCATCAAAATGCCAACTTTAGTTAGTTGTTTTTCTGTTGATCCCCTTCTCAAAACAGAAATCTTCCGTAAGATGTTCACACGGAGAAGGTATGAAATGCTTTCAAGAGCATTACATTTTGTAGATTCCGACCCCGTTACGAGCTTTAATCCCTCCAATACTAGCGATAGAAGCGTTGATCGTTTACACCGTTTGAGACCAATATTGACACATTTAAATTCACGTTTTCAGGCTAATTATATTTTAGGTAAAGATATTTGCATAGACGAAAGTCTAACCCTATGGAAAGGAAGATTGAGTTTTAAGCAGTATATCTCGAACAAAGCTTCTAAGTTTGGTATCAAGACCTTTGAGCTTTGCGAGAGTGCGACTGGATACCTGTGGTCGTTTATTGTTTACGCAGGTAAACAATCACAGTCAGAGGTAGACCAGTCGCCCGGGGAATTGAAAAGTACCGCTGTAGTCAAGAAGCTCATTGCTCCTCTGTTACATAAAGGTTATAGATTATTTATGGATAATTGGTATAATTCACCTCTATTAGCTAGATTTCTGAAGCTCAATGGTACCGACTGCGTCGGTACCTTGAGACCTTCACGTAGTGACGTTCCCTTTGTAGTAAATAAGGCTCCACTTCAAAGGGGAGAGCTGATTGCGAGACATTCTGGGGATGTCTCAGTATTAGCGTGGCACGACAAGAAAAGAGTAACCATGATTTCCACTTGTCATGGTTCATCTACTGCCTTGCCTACAGTTTCATCTACATCTAAGCCAGTACCATTTAAACCACAAGTGTACTGGACTACAATAAATTCATGGGGGGGGGGGGGTTGATATGAAGGATCAGATGCTCGAGCCTTATTTGTTAGAACGGAAACGTTGTGCCAAATGGTACATGAAACTTTTTAAACGTCTTCTTAATGTTTCCATCCTTAACTCTCGCATTCTTGTAGAATCATCGCAGCGGAAACGTTGTCATCATTTAGCTTTTCGCCTTCAGCTTGTAGATTCGATACTCACAAACCATCTTTCACAATGTCCCCAAAACCGTAGGCATACTGTTTCCATCAGTAGGTCTACGCATCAACAACCTAATAGGTTAGTTAATTCTACACATTGGCCCGTTTTACTGGAACGAACAGAGAGTAGTGCCGCGCGTAACCGTCAGTTTTTTAAACGTTGTGTTGTTTGCCTTAGAGAAAACCGTAAGACCTCAAAATCGCCATATGAATGCGAAAGTTGCCGCGTGCCACTGTGTATAAAGAACTGCTTTAAATCATATCATACATCACCACAGTAATGCAGTCTTCACCATATCAATTTCACCCAATTATTCATAAATTCTATTGTGGTAGGTATTTTAAATGAAAGCATGCAAGAGTGTTTCGAATGTGTTTTAGTGCTAATACAGCCCGAGGCACAGGCTCAGGTAACCAGTATGTGAGATATATGTATAAATTGTGCCGCGCCCTGGGTGTCTTGTAGACCTTTATTTAAAAGAAATAGGATCCTCAATGTAGTGTGCCTGTATATCCTGGAGGTGGCATTGTTTGTCAGGAAACATCAGCGACTGTTCTCCAAAGTTTGCGATCATAAGCATTACATCTCTAGAGACATTACTAAACTAGTTACACCCAGATCAAACAGCACCCTTCATCAGAAAAGTTGTAATAGTATGGCAATAAAAGTGTATAATAAGTTACCTAAAGAATTGAGAGAATTGCCAGGTAACCTATTTAGAAGACGTACTAATGAGTGGCTTCTAGACAAATGTTTTTACTCTATGCAGGAATACTTGACATACAAAAGTTAAAAATATTAGATTATTGACATTTTCTTTCTGACAAATTTGACATAATAATGCTACATTACAGTATAATAATAATTAATAGGTGACATTTTGTATTAATATAGTTTTAGGAATGACATAATGGTAATTCAATAATATTGTAATAATTGTAGAATGTTAAAAAATAATAATAATAATAATTTAATATTTGCATGCCGTGATCCATCCGGCGAAACATGACGTAACCTTAGACAGTTAACAAAAGCCATTTCATTTCATTTCATTACTCAAGATGACTACTCATCTCACTCATTTTGACCTTTGTGACCTAAATGAATAATTGATTTTTGTTTTAGACTTGTCTGATAGATGACAAAACAACAACACAAAAGGACAAAATCACTATAACAATAGATCTGTGCTATTCTGTAAATAAAGTTGTTTTATTGTTTTATTATAATATACGGAAATTGATGTAATGGTCATATCAGCCTGAGCCTGGGCCTAGTATTATGGTAAAATATGGTGAATCTATAAATTACTGATGTAAATTCTGTTGTAATCCATGTTTGCAATCATTTATAAATAGAAATTGATGTAACGGTCATATCAGCCTAGTATTATGGTAAAATATGGTGAATCTATAAATTACTGATGTAAATTCTGTTGTAATCCATGTTTGCAATCATTTATAAATAGAAATTGATGTAACGGTCATATCAGCCTAGTATTATGGTAAAATATGGTGAATCTATAAATTACTTATGTAAATTCTGTTGTAATCCATGTTTGCAATCATTTATAAATAGAAATTGATGTAATGGTCATATCAGCCTAGTATTATGGTAAAATATGGTGAATCTATAAATTACTGATGTAAATTCTGTTGTAATCCATGTTTGCAATCATTTATAAATAGAAATTGATGTAACGGTCATATCAGCCATATTATATATTCTATTATTCCATGTACGAAATATTCAAGCAGCATTTTGAGCCCGCTTTGAGCACTCTAATTTGTCGGCCCACCTCGACACTCACCGCAGAGCACTGCGATAGGATTTTGATATTGAACGGTAGGATTGATATTGATACGTTAGGGGGGGGGCAGCTGCCTTAGGTATATACTTATGTATGTACATAACAAAATTCTTATGGACTAACTGGAAAAACATCACAGTTCTAAGGGCTAGACATGATAGTGAAACAGACATACACCAGTTCCTCTATCAGACACACCTCTATCACAGCAATAAAGTCAAACTTCAACACAACTGCGACGATCCAAGAATTTCACCTCTAACGTCGCAATACGAATGCCCTTGCTCTTTTCTGACGGTATAATTTTATTGAGAACAAATAAGCTTCGTTTGACTCATAAAACATTTATGCTTTCGCTGATGTTCAGAACTTGCACAAATTTACCAAAAAGTGTTTTTTCTTTTTTTTTTTTTTCAAATATAAAATATATATAAATCAGGGTCATCGGCCGTTGGACTAATAAGCCACCCAACACCGTTTCCTCAGCAGCAAGAACCGAGATCATATTCTATTATTCCATGCACGAAATAGATGATAGAGATTTCTTGATATTCTCCAAATAGTCCTCTTCAGTAGTTGAACGGTAGGATTGATTGCTTGGATAAATTTACCAAAAAGTGATTCTTGTGTGTTTCTGACGGTACAATTTTATTGAGAATATAAGTGCAAATATATCCAAAATATTTTATCAAGTAACTTCAAGGACAAAATACAAACTTTAAGTTTCTACAAATAAATGTTTCAAGTGTTGTATGTGTACCTATTAAGGAGGATAACTCAAAATGTATGTATGTAACTATAATTTACTTAATAATTAAGTACTTACTTATTTACTTATGTGATCTTATGGAAGTCGAATTAGAAAAGATTCTGAGTGAATTACTAACAATCAAGGTAACTTTAAGAAAATTGGGTCCTACCAAGAGACTAAAATATAAAAATAGCGTAAACAAAAATATTTCAAGGGCTAAGGAATTATACTTATTATACAAAAATTACATAGAGATATTTCCAGAACAATGTTCTCTAGAATTTTATAATTACATTTGTGACGTAATACATGAACAAATAAAATCAACATACGATAAAATTTTGACTTATATACCGACGGACGCGACTGAGAATACAATTGCAAACATGGATAAATTCGATATAAGAACCGCTACGTCCCTGATACCGGTGATGAACGGACCAGAAGAAACTACGGAGAAAATTATTGAGTGTATAGAATTATACAACGAGTGTTTAAAAGATGACTAGAAAAAAAATATTAATTTCTTTTATCATTAAGACAAGGCTATCAAAAATCGCCAAACTTAAACTAAATAGTGAATACACCTATGTCGACTCCTTCAAAAATCATCAAATTCGATATTATGTCAATTACATAATTTAACACAAAACGAAATGAGTGTAGGAGATTTCGGGAATAAATTATCAGAATTATTCATAAACCTTACTTTAGCAGAATCTGACGGAAACGAAAAAGCTAGCCAGATATTACAACCCATTAACGAAAAGTTAGCAATTAAAAAATTCGCAGATGGTCTCAAAAATAGGCGACTAGGCACCATTATTTCAGCTAGAAATTATACGGAGCTGAAGGACGCAATCCGTGCTGCCGAGGACGAGGAGCTGGCACGCCCTTCGACCTCCAACACCATCTTCAGCGCTAGGGGTAAGTCAAACCATAAATTTTACAATTTTAATAGGGGAACGAGAAACACTAATAATTATAATCAAGATCGTTACCACGGAAATAATTTTACACCGAGATTCAATAATGTTCAACGACAACAGTACCGAGGTAATACAAAGGGGCTATACACGAGGTCCTACGCGACCTAGGAATTTTCCTAATTTCGTACCTAACAGGGGAAATTACACTAATAATTATAATAGGGGAGAACAGGGAAAGAATAACCACAAGATTTTTTCATCCCAACTATCTAGTTGGGATGACCTACATTGGGTTGTGTGGGTCTATCTAGACCCACACAACCCAATGCAGGTTCTCAATCATACGAACCCAAAGGTGAATCTAATGATAGAATGCAGTTTTTTCGGTGTTAAGAGTTATAATATTTTAACATGTAATACAAATGTTAGATATGTACATTTCTATATTAACAATGTATCACGCTCAGTTCAGCGCTCTTGGTTACTTGATACCGGCGCGTCACTTTCCGCTATTACTCGGAAGGCCTTATCAGAACAAATTCTTTTATACAAAGACAACATTGTTATAAACGGCATAGGTGGCAAAACATACTCAGAGGGCTATGTACATTTAACTTTACGAGCAGAGAACGGAAGCTGTTTCAAACACAAATTTTATTTTATTTGACGATTTACCATGTATATCTGACGGAATTCTAGGACTAGATTTCTTATCACAGTTTAACTCTTTAATTGATTTAAAAAATAATTCACTAATCCTACGTAACGAATATACTTTGACTATACATATGTATTCGACACCTAGTGTGCCGCACAATTATTTAACTATTCCCGCACGAAGCGAATCAATCCATTATATACATGTAATCAATTGCAAAATAACGATGATTTATTTTTGGCAGCTACTGTAGTGAAACCAATAAATGGTATTATACCAATTAGAATATTGAACGTAAATAATGAAAGTATCACCATACCTACATTCCAACCTGAGTTACATACATTCTTTAAACGAGTATCAAATATGTCAGTTCAGTCAATGCAAATCAAGTTCAGATCGTGCTCACACATTACTATCATCTTTACAACTAGATCATTTACACCCATCTGAACGTAAGGAAATAGAAGCCATTTGTTCTAAATACAATGATATTTTCCATTTACCTGGTGATAAACTCACAACCACTTCGTCATATGAACATAAAATTTATTTACAACCCAATACTAGTCCCACATATACTAAACAGTACCGTTTACGTAATAGTTAAAAATCAGAAATAGATAGGCAAGTTAAACAAATGCTAGATGATGACATAATAGAAGAAGCCTAAAGTGAATGGTCAAGTCTTATCCTATTAGTACCAAAAAAATCATCAAGTAGTAATGCAAAATGGAGATTAGTAATAGATTACACAAAATTAAACAACGTCATCCAAGATGATAAATTCCCATTACCAAATATAACCGATATTATAGAATCACTATCAGGAGCGATATACTTTACTCATTTAGACCTCAGTCAGTAATATTACCAAGTTACTTTAAATCCTGAATCAAGGAAACTTACAGCATTTACCACTAATACGGCGCAATTCCAAATGAAACGCATGCCGATGGGGCTGAAGACGTCTGGAAGCTCATTTTCAAGGGCTATGACGATCGCAATGTCAGGTTTGACATACGATAAATGTTTTATATACTTAGATGACCTAGTAATTATAGGAAGAACTTACCAAGACCACAATAGAAATTTAGTAGACGTATTTGAACGACTTAGAAAGGTAAATCTTAAACTGAATCCAGATAAATGTCAATTTTTAAAGAAAGAACTTTTATATTTAGGACACATTGTGTCAGCAGAAGGAATACTACCAGATAAAAGTAAAATTAAAGCTATCGAAAATTACCCTGTACCCAAAAGTACAGACGATGTAAAACGTTTTGTTGCATTTTGCAATTATTACAGGAAATTCATTAAAAATTTTGCAGAAATTACCTCTAAATAATTTATGTAAGAAAAACGTATCTTTTATTTGGTCAGACGAGTGCGAAAAGGCATTCCAATTATTAAAGGAAGCATTAGCTTCACCTCCTATCTTGCAATACCCAAATTTTGCAGAGGAAAATGAATTCATTTTGCAAACAGACGTTTCAGGCTTTGCCGTTGGAGCCGTACTGTGTAATAAAGATTTAAGACCAATTGCATATTCTAGTAGACCTTTAAATAAAGCCGAAAGGAATTACCCTACAATAAAAAGAGTTAGTAGCTATCGTATGGGGTATAAAACATTTTCGACCATATCCATTTGGTAGAAAATTCACAATAATGACAGATCATAAACCGTTAATATATTTGTTTGGCATGAAAGACCCGTCAAGCAGATTACTAAAATTTAGACTATTATTAGAAGAATACGACTTCAAAATAGTATACATTAAAGGTAAAGAAAATTCGGTAGCAGATGCTTTATCTCGAATACCAATAGACTCAAACGATTTGAAGTCTTTAAATAACAATTTATTAACAGTAATGACTAGGAAACAGAGGAAGGAATTAAAAGATAAAGAAAATGAGAGCGAAATAGAACGCGATTATATTACTAATAGTAATACCGAAACCCGGCCTGATCAACCGAGTATCGTTGAACTATTAAAAATACCAAGCGAAAGTGTAGAAATGAAATTAGTAGACGGAAATGATTTGAATAAGTTTAGGAAACAGAAGAGCATAGATGTCGAAACCGAGTGTTTTGCATTCAATCAGAGTAAAAGAATATTGTACATTAATCTTGATTTTAGAACACAATACACGCGAGACGTTTTTGTGAATAAATTAAGTAGATTATGTGATGAAATAAATATAAAAGAAATATGTATATTAAAAAGAAAATACAATGCATTGTTCATTAAATATTTAATAGAGGACATAGAAGGTATAGATCAATATACAGGTCCTCGTATTTGTATTTTGAGAGATATCGAAAGAATCTATAACGAAAATGACAAGAAATTTATATTAAGTGACTATCATTTACTGCCCACCAGTGGTCACTGTGGTGTGCGCAGCATCCTGCAGTAATATTTTCGTTTTATATTATTAATCATCATTAATAATATAAAACGAAAATATTACTGTGAAATTGAAGATGACGTCAAAACTTTTATAAACAAATGTGACATATGTCAAAAATCCAAATATTGTCAAAAAACAAAAGAGCCGATGGTTATTACCACCACAGCTTCTTATGCTTTTGAAAAGATTTATTTAGATTTAGTTGGACCTCTAGATAAGGATATAGATAATAATAGTTATATACTCACGCTACAATGCGAATTAAGTAAATTTGTTGAGGCTTATCCTCTTTAAAATAAGGAGACAATTAGTGTTGCCAAGGTTTTAGTAAACAATTTTATTTAAGATATGGAATACCGAAAACAATAGCCACAGACAAAGGTACAGAATTCATGTCTTCTACCATGACAGAAATCTGTAAACTTCTAAAAATAGAAAAACTAAACTCTACCGCATATCATCACGAATCAATAGGTTCTTTAGAAAATGCACATAAACATCTAGGATCTTTCTTGAGAACTCAATGTAATAGTTTTCCAGAAACATGGAGCCACTGGCTACCATTTTGGTGTTTTTCTTACACACTGTCCATACTTCCACAAAATATGCACCTTACGAACTAGTGTTTGGTAAACCTTGCGATATTCCAACTAGACTAATTAGCGATGTAGAACCATTATATAACCCAAGTGATTATTGTTTAGAATTAAAATATCGTTTACAAGTTGCGCACCGAGACGCGCGAAAATAACTTGTTAAAATGTAAACAATTAAGGAAATATGAACCTATACGACAAAAATGTGAAACAAATTATATACAAAAAGGATGATTTAATATTGTTAAAAAAATAAACAGCAAGTAAACTAGATAATTTATTTAATGGACCATATATTGACATCGAAGATATGGAACCAAATGTAAAAATCTTAAAAAATAACACAATTATAATTGTACACATAAATAGAACCAAATTGTTTAAACATTAACATCAATATAATAATATTTTGTAACATTTAAACCTACATATTTGTAACATTTAAGTTTAGATTGTAAAAATTTATATTATAATCTATTTCTACTTTATAATGTATAACTTTAGTACAAAAAATGTTCAATAATATTTAAACATTTTTTTTCTTGCACCCCGATGGTGTAGTGTGGTACAAAAACCTATATGTACTACTTACATATACTTACTTAAACCTAGTACTATAAGCTAAGCCAAGATGTAACAGTGTAGGAACAGTCTCATTAAACCCTTCATAATGTAAAGACGTGTACATTATTATTTGTGACTCCTAACACCTCCCCGCGCCCCACACCTCAATGTACAGTCTGATCATATACTAAATCTCTAAGTAATATATTTCCATATTGGTGGCGACGCTCATCCAGAAGCGTCTAGGTTTTTTCTTGATACGTCACTGTTTTCGTTTCTTTAAACAATAAGCAGCTAGGAAAATAGCTGCAGCTGAAAATACACGACTGTCCATTACGAATACTCGCAGACTTATGATGGCTCAGCCTGCCTTGCGAGGCGGCCTCATGTAAATTGAACAAAACTACTGAGGCTGCCGCGGGAGCTATCGCTCGCGATCCGGACGCCGAGGCTGCCGCGCGAGCCTGTGTGCTAGGTGGGTACGCGGCTATAGTGGTTGGGTGAACAAAAGTTTTATTTTGGTCAGTCGAAAACTTCAGTATTGCCTCTTATTTCTTGACGAAATGTTTGATAATTAAATAAATAGTAATAATTCTATAATAATAACATAAAATAATATTGTAATCTGTTCAGATTGCCAAGTATTGCGAAGGAATCTACACCAAGTGAGTGAAATTTAATGTCAAGTTGGTTTAGCACATTTTGTTGCTGCGAGCAAAGTTCAGTTCGGGGGCTAGGGTTGGCGCTTGGGGATAATTTTCAGTTTACTTTTTTTGTTTTGCATAATAATATACCTATTCATTATTCTTTTGAACTTGCTTTTTCATTTGTAATTTACAATTTATAGTTTAATTAATAAAAAAAGGCGTCATTTATAATATGGTGAAGGGAACCATTTTTTTTAAATAACGTGCCTAATTTGAATTGGTAGGTGGTTGGTACCTAATTATTTTTGTGTTTTCAGTTTGTGCATTTTAATAAGGTTTTAGATATTGGTTGGTGTACGGTTTTGTTATTTTAATTTTATTTAATAAGGTTTTAGATATGTATTGGTTGGTGTACGGTTTTGATATTTTATCCATTCATCTCGTATTCGTCCTGAGAATAAATACTTTTTTTACTGATTATTAGTAAGGATAACGTAAAAAGTAGCCGCGGTAGTGGACATGGCAGGGTGTTACGATGTGCATACATCGATATTGCACATTTTTGCGTTTGGTCACAACACTGGTTTAGAAGTTACTAGAAGGTGAGTAGACCGGTTTTCTGAACGAGAAATTCCTTAGTTCATTGTTTTGTGTGCCGGCTGAGATCGCACCGATAACGTTCGACCGGCCGACCAATGGGAAGACGCCTCGATGAATAGCGGTCACGTCACTAGACGCCGGGAGGCGGGCCATTAGGGTTAATTGCCGAACCGAGTTGATAAAGGACGTCGCGCAGCATTCGAAGGACAAAAAGTTAGTAATAATAACCAAGTCTACACGCCACTGTCGTAACCGCCGCTAACTTTTACAATTTAATACAATTTAATTATTAATAAATCAACAAATTAATTCAGATAGTAACAATTTAATACAATTAAATTATTAAAAGGCAGGACGCGTGTGAAGTAATTGTGACTCCCGGATACGGGGTAAGTGCTGTGAACAGATTAGCTTACGTGTAACGTCCCCCGCGCGATCTATAATTAAAATGTTATTATTATATATAACTATTTCATAGACTAACTTCATAGATTATTAGTAACCCAAGGACACCTATAATTGTCTAGATTAGAGTCATGGTCAGGTAGTTCCAATCGCGTTTAATACCTACAAATAACTATTTTATAAACTTTCAACGTTACTTCAGAATATCCAAATCAGACGATGCTGAATTTCTTACCACAAGATATACGAGAAAACATTTAGGACGGGGAAGTTAAAATTACTCCACGCTTAAATGCGTTAACTATATTATATATTGTATATGTATATGTGTAGTATACGTAAATACTTATTTTATAAACCGATGGGGGATGCTAGAATATAATAACATTGCCCTGTCTAATGTAGTGATAAATTGTTAGAAACATTTATGCATAAAATTCTCTTAAGGGCTATTCACCTACAGCCTTAAGCAGTAATTTATATTATTATAATTATAATTTGTGAATATCAAGAAGGAGAATCCGGGTTGAGAAAATACTTCTACCCGACATAATTTATTGTGAAACCGTACCACTTGGGGCGCGGCCTTAAGCGGAAAACCGTTAATTTTATAACTTTTTATTATTGGATAACGTAAAGTCAAATACCGGGATCATATTCCACCTATCTGGAATATTCCCTATTATTTAATATTGTATTGTCGAGACGGCCATAGTGGGACCGTCATGTTGGGGTTCCCTAGATTGGTGAACCATTAGGAGATACTATTCAGTAACATTTTTATTATCTAGACTGCTATTTAGGGACCGTCATTTTAGGGTTCCCTAATCTAGTGAACCATAGTAAAGTTTCAATTGTTAGATGGGAATTACGCATAACGCAGACTCTGTAGGAACGTCGTCTCCGACGCGTAATAGGTAGAAAAGTAGTCTTTTGAAATGTACCCACATTTGTGTTGGGCCTATAGCTAAAATTTATTATTTTATTTTTAGTTAAATATTGCATTGAGACTTTCTGCCGCCGGTCGGAGACCGATATATAGGAAGGGGCCAACCACCTGTCTGTGTTTTCCTTGTTCCCATGTTTGTGGTATCCTGTGTTATGTGTAACCTTGCCGTGTACCCACAAGTAAATAAGTGTGCAGCGCGTCCGACAACTAGGGAACCTGTACGGCGATTTGCGTGTGGGGCCTACGGCAAGCGGTGCCGAGCCGGTATCTAATCCGCTGCTTGTGTCTATTCCAGAACTACCTTGGGGCTTAAAAAAGCCCATTTGCGAAGATTTTGTTGCTGAGCAGCCTGAAGCTGCGCCGTCGCTCCGTGGCCTACCATCCGGAGCATCTCGGCCTGTTGAGAACGAAATTAATTGGAGGACACCAGCGGACCCTGCCGGCCGACCGCCGTCGCCCGTAGACCCAAAGTTAAGTGCACCGGGCACTTCCGTAAACAGTATATGTGATCCTATTCGACCGACACACTATTAGCTACTATTATTATATAAACCCTAGGTTCCCTGCTACTAAAGTCACGTTAATTGTTTTAAGTCGTTTTATTTGTACTTCCTAGCAGGGGCCGTATCAAAACCGTAAAGCAAAGTGGGTGCAAAGGGGCCCTTCTTACATCTATCGGGCCCCAGCGACCTCACCTGCTAGTGGCGCACCTGCTGATTAACGGACGAGGTTCGTATATTACGGTACCCATGTGGTGGCTTTGGCCCCTACGTGGATACCAGGTGGTACAACAGTGTTGGTCCGGGGGGGTACCACCGTGCAGCTGTGCTAAAGCCCCCCAAGTAACCCAGCCCAGGCTGGGTTGCGTTAGGGGTTCAGCAGCTGCACTGCCGGGCCCGGGACGGTGTATGGTGCGGCAGGCAGGGGTCCAGTGGGGGCGAAGCGGAGTCTAGTGTGGGTGGTGTGGGTCGATTCGCCAGCCAGGGAGACCCTTAGCAACGGCGTTGCCGCGGCCGCCCGCAACATAGTCATGGGGCCCGCCTGGGACCAACCACCCCAGTAGGCTGCCCCACATGTTGCGCATAATCCTGTTGTGGGGTCGCCGCTCCGGGTGGTAACCGGTGTGGGGTAGCGGCGGCCTTGCATCAGGGGGGTTTGGGAGCCCTTCCGTCCGGCGGGTCGGCTCCGACCTAACCACACGGTTCTAGACGAAGCTAGCCTCTGCACTTTGTCACTTACTGCCGCACCAAATATCGCCCTGTCTTCACGCTTCCCCATATTTCACAATGACAGTGCAACAATATAATAGACGGTACACAGCGACCCCTAGAAACCCCACAAAGTTGACTTCGTTTGAGGTGGAGTTCGCGAATATCCGCGGACTCCATGCAAACCTCGATACCGTCCACCATCACCTGGAGTCGGCACGGCCTTCTGTGATGTTCCTAACGGAGACACAGATACGCCGCCCTGACGACACGTCGTACCTCTGTTACCCGGGCTATATCATTGAGGAACAATTCCGCGATAAAGCCGGGGTGTGCGTGTTCGTTAGGGCGGATGTTTGCTGCCGCCGGTTGCGCTGTCTGGAGAACCCCTCCTACTCCGTCCTTTGGCTGCACGTGGATCATGGCTCCATGAGCCAGATCTACGTGTGCGTCTACCGCTCCCACACAGGGGACACTGGGACAACAAGGCTTTTCGAATACCTCAGCGAGATGGCTGACGATGCGCAGGTGCGGTTCCCGAACGCTGACCTGGTTTTCTTGGGGGACTTTAACGGTCATCACGTTGTGTGGCTGGGGTCCCTTAGGACCGATCATGCGGGACGAACCGCCCATGCATTCGCTCTCTCCCACGGGCTGACCCAGATGGTACGGGGTATCACCCGGATACCTGACAGGTCAGACCACACGCCCGCCTTGCTGGATCTACTGCTGACGAGTCGCCCAGCCGAGTACAGTGTGTCGGTACGCACCCCACTGGGCACTTCCGACCACTGTGTGTTGCACGCCAACTTCCAAGTGCCACCACCTGCTCGTGCTGAACAAATGACTCGACGACTATGGCACTACTCGTCGGCAGACTGGGACGGTCTCCGCGATTACTTTGCGTCCGTCCCGTGGAGCCAGCGCTGCTTTGTAGGGAAGGCGCCTTCGGATAGCGCTGCTGCCATTGCTGGCGAGATCAGTCTAGGGATAGAATATTATATCCCTTTCACTGATGTCGCCAGCATCCGCAAAGCTCGCCCCTGGTTCGGGCGTGAATGTGCCGAGACTGTCCAGAAAAAACAGTCGGCATATCGCGCCTGGGTCAGGGCTCGGGCGGCACGTGACCCGAACGTGAACCGCCTCAAAGCAGCGTACAATCGGGCCACTAGGTTCAGCAAGAGGGCCTTCAAGAGAGCGGATGCCCAGCGCGTCGCGCGGCTTGGTCAGGAGCTCACATCCCATCCTACGGGCAGCCGTGGATACTGGCAACTGGCCAAAGCCGTACAGTCAAATTTTTGTCAACCCTCGCTGCCACCACTGCGTTTTCCTGACGGATCACTGGCTCACAAAGCCCAAGAGAAGGCGGACATGCTCGCAGACCTCTTTGCGGCTAATTCCCGGGTCGATAACCGTGGCCTGCAGCCCCCCGCCATCGCCAACTGTGGCCACACTATGCCTGATATTGTTATCAGGCAATGTGATGTACGGGCAGTGCTGCGGTCACTCGACACGCGGAAAGCCAGTGGCCCTGACGGCATTCCGGGAGTGGTGCTACGAAAATGTGCTGCTGAGTTGTCTCCAGTATTAACGCGTCTGTACCGCCTGTCATACTCTACAGGCCTCGTGCCGGAGGCCTGGAAGGAGGCGAACGTACAACCGATCCCCAAGAAAGGGGATCGATCCGATCCAGGCAACTATCGACCCATAGCTGTCACCTCAGTCATTTGCAAGGTGCTCGAGCTTCTTATTAATAAGCAGCTCATGCGATACCTGGAGGATCACTCGCTAATCAATGATCGGCAATATGGCTTCAGGCCAAAACGATCAACGGGTGACCTCCTGGCATTCGTCACGCATGTATGGGGTGAGGCTATGGAAAAGTTCGGCGAGTCCTTGGCTATTAGCCTGGACATCGCCAAAGCTTTCGATAGGGTCTGGCATGCTTCGCTCCTTTCCAAGCTTCCAGCATATGGTCTACCTCCTCAACTGTGCAGCTGGATTGCCAGTTTTTTAAACGAGCGCCGAGTGCGGGTCCTCTGCGATGGCCAGGCTTCTCGCTTCTTGCAAGTGAATGCCGGGGTACCGCAGGGGTCCGTACTGTCACCAACTCTCTTTCTTCTGCATATCAATGATATGCTTTCCCTCGGGAACATTCATTGCTATGCAAATGACAGTACATTGCACGGGAGTTACTCGGTTCGTCCGACGGCGGGGCGATCTGTGATAGAGGAGGAGAGACGACATCTCGTGGGTGATCTCGACCGAAACCTCGACAGTATCTCCCAATGGGGTGCCGAGAACTTGGTCGAGTTCAATGCCCACAAAACACAGGCGTGTGCATTTACAGCGAAAAAATCCCCTTTCCTTCCGCTACCCACTCTTCAGAATGCAATATTACCAATGAAGGACAATCTAGACATCCTTGGCATAGACGTTCGTCGAGAGCTCAATAACACAAAATACATTGAGAGATGTATTGGGCTAGCTTCGCGGAAACTAGGAATACTGAACAAGGTAAAGCGATTCTTTACACCGCACCAGAGGTGTCTGCTGTACAAAACGCAGATTAGACCCTGCGTTGAATACTGCTCTCACCTCTGGGACGGCTCCGCGAAGTATTTGCTGGACGCACTCGACGCTATGCAGCGACGCGCTGTTCGCATTATAGACTGTCCGGAGGTAACGGGAAGCCTTGAGCCGCTAGCCCAGCGCCGAACAATTGCTTCCTTGGCCGCGTTCTACCGTATTTACCACGGTGAGTGTTCTGAAGAGCTCTTCAACCTGATCCCACCCTCTCCCTTCCGATCCCGAACAACGCGTGCCGGCCAGAGATGTCACCCTCATACCGTGGAAACCGTCTTCGCGAGAACCGAGCGTTTTAAACGATCGTTTCTCTGCCGAACCATGGTGGCTTGGAACGCCCTGCCTGCGCACGTGTTTCCTCCAACATATAACCCTGGGCTCTTTAAGCGAAGCGTGAAGAGGCACATTACTGGGTCGCCAAGTTGAGGGCCACTCTCTATAGTATTCCTGTGTACTGTGAGAGTCGCCCTCAATTGCCAGACGTCGCCTCAGCTTACCATCAGGCGGGTGGCGTCAATTTGTCGACCTAAATATAAAAAAAAAAAAAAAAAAAAAAAAAGCAAAATTTGCTCTGTTTGCAATGTATTACTATGTGAAGAGCGCGTCCAGAAAATACATTGATATTTTAGTTCTTTTTTTTTTTTTTTCATTTATAAAAAGTGTAAAGGACATATAGGTATGTTTAGATTCAATTCAAATAAAGTATTAAAAAAAGAAGATGTATTATTTTCAGACGTAGTTTTTGATAAAAACATCGTACAAAAAACCCACTTGGACCAAAACAACCGTGGAGGCCGGAGGTATTACAATTCATTATAAAATGTATTAAAACGTGTTTCCTGGCGAATACACCGGCCTCCGAGTAAGGCACTGCCTGTGTTTCCTAAAGGAAACACGCGGCCTCTTGTGTGGTATTTTGTGTATCCGGAAGGATACACATGGCGCTTAACGTGTTAAGTAAAAAAAATTAAATTTGTCATATAATTTATATAAGTTCTATTAACCCTTAATTAACCCGTTAGGTCCATTGGACTCCGCACAAAGTTTCAATCAAGCTTAAAAACTTAATTATCACGAATTATGCTTCGCGCGCCCATGTACCTTCATTCAGTACCGCGCCGGCTGCGGGGTGAGGAGGATGTCCGCCTGCGCAGCGTGTAGAGCTAAGTAGCCCCTTGTCATGCGTCCATTGGACTCAAACAGGGTACTTGTGTAACGAAATTTGTAAAATCATTGTTTTGTTATTTGTCGTGTTTTCATGTAATTTATTTTATTTTAGATTAACAATATGGCGTCAAATAGGAGATCAGTTAATATAATGCAATAGGGTGGTGAATCGATAATAAACGACTGGCTCCATGACGATTCACAACAATTTAGTCGACGATCCGAAACTGCACGGCATCAGATCCCCTCGCCTAACATGGAACTGGAAACTGAAAATAAATTGCCCCGAGACCAAAGAAAATATTGCCATATATGTCCTAGCCGTCTAAGAAGGAAGACTGTGCATCTGTGTCATAGTTGTCTGAGGCCAGTATGTTTAGGTTGCACTAAAAAGCCAAAAATTAGGCGTTGCAGGTTTTTTTTTTATTATGAACATGAACCATATTTATATTTGTTAACGATTGTTTAAGATATTATTGTGTTAATTTAGTAGAAAAAACTTATTTTTTTGTTTGGATTTTGTTTAAGTTCGAAGCCAGAAGTTGGCATTTATTTTTTTATAGATATTTTCTAGTGATTATGTACAAGAAAAATATAAGATTGATACATGACTGATTAAAATATGATACGTAAAATAATAAGAAATATGTTGTTAAACACATTAAATTAATTTATAATACAAGTTTTTCTTTTATTTTGAGTAAAATCGATGATTTGTATGGAGGAGTCAAATGGACTCAATGAGGTAAATTATGGTATATAATTTCACTAGGTAAACTGAGGGTTAAAATGGTAAACAAGGATCTTATGTCAATTAAGGCTGAAAAGTACCACAAATTGTTAATTATCCTATTAAAAAAAATTAAAATAAATACTGATTATATTCATTTAAATTTGTTTTATTATTTTCCAATAGTTAAATATCAACATAATTTTAAATCATCCAGATGCAATTTTATGAAAAAAATTAACTTTGAAAGTAATAGCCTGTGAGACGTCATGTCCCTTATAGTGTTATAAATTTGTCATGTCCCTAGTTAAAGGTTAAGATAGTGTCTAAGTCCAGTTTGATAAAAAGCCAATTTATATTTAGCACCGTAGCAACACACTGGCACTTCAAAAATTATAGTCAAAAGCTCAAAGTTCTGTAAGCAAAAAACAGGGTATTCTTGGATGATACACAAAGATGTCATCATACCAAAATATTCTGTAGCTTTAATTTTCTAATATTTAATTTAACTGATGACATATAAATCTGTCATCAGTTAATTTAAATTTTAGAAAATTGAATTGAATGAAAAGAACTAAAACCTTTGTTAAGAATTTCTTTAGAAATTCTTTTTTTTAAGAAGAAGGAACAGCCAGAAAAACCAGCAAAAGATTTAAGTTTGTAGTATGGGAGCCCCCTTTAAATATTTATTATATCGTCTGCTTACTGGTAAAACCAGATAAATGCATTTGTTTACTAAATCGAGTTAAAAATGCAGTTAAATGTATTTTTTTTCCGCGCTATCTACTGGTAAAATCGAATAAATTCTATGTCCAATAGCTGCAGAGATAATGAATTTGAAAAAGTGATATTTACTCACATTTAAAAAAATATATACCAGTATAACCTAATAAATAATGTTATGCCTCAAATCTGTTTTAGTTTTACAGTTAAACAACAATAAATACGGTTAAAGCTTTTTACATTTTATAATTGTGTCGATACATATCAAACGTGCCTAAGTCCACTACAGTAACGAATTAATGTTTTTGATTGGCCGGATTCTTTGTACAAAAATAAAAAATTGTTTTGGATTAAACCACCTTAAGTCCTCTGTAACTGGTAGAAATAAGGCTCAAAATATTCGTTTTGTTTTCGTACGAACCTAAGTCACAACGTCATTGGAAATCAAACTCGCCTAAGTCCGATTCGACCAATGACAGACAGCCCTACACAGTGTCATGGCCGCAGTTGTTGGCTTTGTATCGTGGTGTTTGTTTCGTGCGCTTGCGTTTTTATCAAATTATGGAGGAAGAAATAAACGTTGTGAGGCCTGAATTAGCTAAAAAGAAGTTAAAACTCAAGACAAATGAAGAACGGAAGAAAAAACAAAGGATTTTATAAGTAATACATTGTATTTTCACTTTGTTTTGGGTAGGGCGATGTGACGTTAAAATTTTGAATGTCCATGAACAGGGCCGGACTCGGATTAGGATCGGTCGACCATCCATGTGATTGTTGTGTTTTACCTGACTGTCAAAAAAGGGTGATATTTTTATTACAATGCAATCAGGCTGGTAAATAGTTAAATAACTTAACAGTAAGGGTTTTGCACTCGGTATTTAATACCTATATTATA
The DNA here is from genome assembly GCA_963556515.1 of Nudaria mundana. NCBI lineage: Eukaryota > Metazoa > Arthropoda > Insecta > Lepidoptera > Erebidae > Nudaria > Nudaria mundana. The sequence continues at coordinate 11,983,486 of OY748309.1, forward strand.
TTGATTAGTACCTACCTATATCGGTGTTAACTACAAGAAAAGGTAGACAACATATTAGCAAATTTTAAATATGAGTGTGTTACCACGAGATGTCACGTAATAGGCTGTACGCCTTTTTAAGCGATAGCGACACAATGTAAATTAGTTTACGGCGTAGAAAGTTACACTTATAATTTTATACCTGCATTTAAGATTATTTTGATTTATTTCCAGGTACTCTGCAAGAACCTTGCCAGAAAAACCAAAGTGTAATCACAACAAAAAGAGTGTGTACAAATGTGCAATGTTGACTTCTAATGATGTTTTTTACTTCCACAAAAAGTTTTACAGTAATCCTGACAAGATAAGTCAAGGTAATTATATTTTACAAAAAATGCTATTGGCTCCTGTTAAAAGAAAACGCCCTAGAAATAACTCTCGAAATGGACGCGCTTTCTCAAAGCAGTATTTTGTTACAGATATTCTATTTCACGAAGTCCGTTGGGTTATGAATGTTGTCAGGCGTGCATATATACAATGCTTTAGTGTGCGTAAGCGCGGCAGCGCTCAGTCACGATCGCAACGCGGTCGATGTCACTAGTGTTTTTGGTTCGCGCCAGATTGTTTCACGGAGTAGCGTCAGCATGGAAACTAATCGTCGGAAAGTTGTTCATAGTGAGGTAAGATTTATTTTAATAAAGGAGTAAGCCCAATCATGGTTTCGGAGTGTGCAACAATCAAAATATAATTAAAAATACTGTCTTTAATTTTCATAACAACTTTCAAAATACTAAGCCATAACTTCGCCGGAAAAAAATACGTTTAATAATTTGCTATTTATATGACTTGCAAAAATGCAAGATCGTCAATTTCCTTTCGTTATTACAAGTATTGCCAGTAAATACACTAAAATGTAACTTTACCAATTTCCGCGTATTAAATCAGTACACGTACACGAACTGTTTCAAGTTTTCTGTAGTGAAGTGTAGTATAAACTAAAAACACTAGTAAAATAAAGTAAAGGTTATGCTGGAGAAGGCTTTTACGGTTAATAAATATAATGTGTTATTATTATGTAATTAATGATATTTTATTATTAATATCATATTACAAATTAAATAGTATATAATGTCTATACATCAATACGTATATTCAATAATTTATATCTATAATTTGTAAAAAAAGTACTTAATTGCGAATCTGTTTATGGCAACATTAAGTGCGATTTCACTTGAGTAGCATAACATTAAATGTCACTTTTTTTCACTGACGTTGCCGCTCTCGTGATTCTTTTTTCGTTTGTTGTGATTTCAGTGCTTATTTAGATTTTTATAAGTTTTACGTCGAGTCGAGCCTAGTGTTCCTCCGTAGCTATAATAATCAGCAAAAACATCGATATATATACTCTTTATTTATTGTGTGAACGATGGCGGATAATCGACTACGGTGTATCAACTGTTTCATGAGACTATCACACCAGCGCCGGCGTCTATTACAAGACGCGACTGCATTCATGACAAATATTCTTCGTGTCTGGATATCACCAACACCGGTAAGTAATATCTATTTATCGTGTTATAATTATTTAGTAAAATACAAAAGTAATCATATATAAAAACAAGCAACAATATAATCTTGTCATGTGAAGAATATAATCTTGTTTCACAGTACCTACCTATTATGTTTTAGAATATTATTTTACATGGATTAGCAATCCGATTTTGAAATGGTTGTTTATTTTTGCAGGCCTCTCCTGAACCTACGCTTTGAATGCTTTGAGATACTACAACAAGTACCTGAAGGAGAGACTATACCACCTCCAATGTTTGGACATAGAAGTGTATGCTTAGGTTGTGGTATGTCCATTCTAAGATCTCGCACTCATCTTGTGCACCCTAACTGTCCTGAAAGAAGTGTTATAGTTCAATAAACACTACCCCATTTGGTTAGTATTATGTTTCCTATTTTATTTAGAGGTTCTTAAGTAGTAAAGAATAGCCTCTGCTAGTTAAATAAAAAGCTATTTGTGTCTAAGGAAACCATACCAAAATAAGACTAACAACAACAGTCTTATTAGGTATATTAATATATTATTACCTGACTGCTAAAGAAAGGAGGGTAATGTTGTTTGACAGTATGTATGTATATCCATTGATATCCATCTATCATAATTGTCCATCAGGCTGAATGAATTTTGATGAAAGAGGTCTCTAATGAACGGTATTTGTCTTCAAGTGTCATAGAGTAGTAGGTACATAAAAACAGTCCTGTCTTTTTATTTGTAAATTATGTTTGTTTTATTTCATAAATGATAATGCAAGTGCATTATTTTCAGGTAGGCCGCATTACTAGAGTTTGTGTGGCATGTTGGACAACTGCTAGAAGACATCTTCAAAGGCAAATTCATCAGGACTATCCTAGATTTGTTGGAAACATGGAAGTTGATGTATCTCCACAAATACCTGAACCTCCTCCAATGCCACCTGTTGTGTTGCAACCTCAACAGCAATAATCGGTGAAGATAGTATCACAAACTCATAAACGTGCATTATCGTCATCAAGACACTGTATTTTTCCTCAATGCGAAAATGTTGAACGGTTATTGGTACCAGCTGCAGTAAAGCAAAACTTACTTCGGCATTATAGATTTTATGTCCCACCTTCTGCTCGGATATGCAGATACCATTTGCAAAATGACTGCTGGGATCAGTTAGATTCAAATTATAGAGATTTTACGGCAACTCAGGTTGACCAAATGTTTCGAATGATGGAGAGATCGAGTCTGGAGTCTCTGGACTTTAGCAATATAAGTGCAATGCCACCAAATCTCTGCCACTATTGGCTAGGACTCACATCAGCGCAATTCCATGATCTTTTAAGAGAAATGAGCAATCTTCACAACGAAGTACCTTCTGCTAGTATCGCTCTATCCATTTATTTAGTGAAATTGCGTACTGGTGATAGCAACGAAAGGCTGTGCAGTCTATTTCAATTACCCCGTAGCACTCTGGAAAGGTATATGTCGAAGGCTAGAGATTGCATGGCACAACAGCTGGTTCCCTTATATCTAGGTCTCAATCATATGACAATAGCAGAAGTAGCTTTAAGGAATAAAATAATTCCTGAGGGTTTATTTGGAAATCCTCATCTGGATAGTGAAATCAAGCCTGCCATTGTCATATGTGATGCTACATATGTGTGCAAAGTAGCAGCAATTATTTATTTCAGAAAAACACCTACAGTTTGCACAAACACCAGAATTTGGTAAAGCCATTTATGATAGTCTGTTGTGATGGTTACATTTTAGACTGCTTAGGTCCTTATAAAGCCACAATAAATGATGCTACAATTATGAGCAATGAGTTTCGCGAGATCACTGGTGCTATGAGAAGTTATTTTCGAGAGGGAGATGTTTTCATCCTTGATAGGGGATTTAGAGATGTAGTTCCATTATTGAGAGAATATGGTTATAAAGCCCATATGCCTGAGTTTTTGTCTGAGGGTGAACACCAGCTGACCACATTATAGGCTAATAAGTCACGATGTGTCACAATGTGGAGATGGGAGATAGGTCGTTGAGGTTGTCAATGGTCGTCTCAAACGTGACTTTAAATTATTTCGGCAAGACTATTTTAATACAGCTGCTAAACATTTGATGATAGATTTCAGAAATGGATGTGCGCTTACCAATAAATTCCATCCTCTCATTGAAGACCAACCGGAAGCATCTGAGTATGTTGCCATTGCAAGACAACGACTAAATATGGAAAATATTCTTGCAAATATAGTTCGTGAAGAAAATCTAAACAGGCGTCGAGCTACGTTTATAACAATTAATGCTCACCACCCACATTTAGAAGGGTTTCCAAGACTAACCATATCTGATTTAAAAAAACTTGCATTGGGGACATACCAGATCAAACAAGCTCGTTCATATTATGGTGAACATGTGAGAGCTAATGGTACTTACAGTTTAGAAGTAAATAATGAAATAGAGGATGACATCCCTCTTATTCTAGCAAATCATTATTTATTGAGGGGAAGAATGAAGTCCAGGCATATTGGAGGCAGGACATACCACACTATTTATTAATAAGCCGTAGTGAATATGTTGCCAACACTGTTTCTGCAATTACAGGTTTTTGCTGCAGCTGTTTAGTAGGTAACAGGACCGTCGGCTGTTGTGCCCATGTTATGGCAATAACTTGGTATCTGGGTTGGGGTAGACACAATGATGTGTTTGCTCCAGCAAGTTATTTAGATAATATTTTTGATGAGTTTTCATATGAAAATGAATGAAATAAAAGAATTGAAATTATGTTATACTTATTTGTTTTATTTACATTGTATGTAGGTAGGTAGGTACCTTACTCGATAGACATCTGTATTACTAGATTGACTGCTCTACTGATTAAATAATAACAAAAATCGGGTAAGTTACATCGCTCTCATTCATGACCCAATAAAGTCCGACACTTTCCCTCGCCATACCATAGAAAACGCAAAATGTAGGCAATTATTAAACGCCCAGCTCGTGATAAACATAACCTAATTTTGTGAAATTCATATGCTTTTTTCTCGAATGTCCGGCGAGTTGGATTGATTATGTTTGTTGTTATAGAATATACATTAAAAACTCCTCCGAATGACGTAAATTTCACTTGTGCACAACGACTTTTGTTTGGAAACCAATCCCCATACTTTTGTGGGCATACTCCTTTATATCATCCAAGCTGATAATGATAAATTATTAAAATTATATTTTTTTACTTACAATAGATTACATTTTCATCTCATGTAGGTACTTTTGCAATTATTATTATCATTGTTTTTTGGATTATTTGTTCATGGTGAACACATTGTTTCACGGATTTTTGACGTTAAGTTTTGATACATCAATGAGAATTTTTAGGTATTTCGTGAACAATGTATTACACTGAGAAATTATATTTGGTTTTGTTTTAGGGTCGGAGCATGATAGCTAGCGTTTACCATTTCCTGCGAGAAGAGTATGAATTTACAAAAACATATATGGAACCCAACTCTGATTTGTCTCATTTACGAGACATTACGCGGCGTACAGCGGAAGCTACAGGTGTGTCTACGAAAACTGTTCAACGAATATTAAAAGAAGAGAAGGAATTGCCATCCACGTCATCAACATTCACTTCTCCTATGAAAAAAAGAAGAAAGCGAGAAAATAAGATAGAAATAGACAATTTTACTGCCGATGTTGTTCGAAGTACTATACAAAATTTCCATGTCGTCCATAAAGAAATTCCGACGTTGCCTAAAATTAAAAAGTATTAAATGAGAAAATTGGATTTTCAGGTTGTTTAGAAACTGTTCGCAAGTTATTACTAAAGTTAGGTTACAAGTGGCGTAAAACAGAAAACAACCGTAAAGTTTTGACAGAGCGTCATGACATACAAATGTTGCGTTATAAATATCTAAAAAAAATTCTGAATATCGCGCTCAAGGTCGACCAATTGTCTACACCGACGAGAGTTATGTTCTTTCGACACACGTGCGAAACAATACCTGGGCAAAAAAAAAAAAAGCACGCCATTTTTAAAAAAAATTAGCACAGGTACTCGCTTCATATTAGTGCATGCAGGAACAAAGGACGGATTTATTGAAAATGCTGCTTTGGTTTATAAGGCTAACTCAACAGCTGGCGACTATCATTCAAATATGAGCTATGATAATTATGTGAAATGGCTGGATGGATGAAAAGCTATTACCCAACCTACCTCCTCGCTCTTTCATTGTGTTAGACAATGCTTCTTACCATAATACACGAGCCGAAAAATTACCCACGTATGCTACAAAGAAAGAAGATATGCAGCAATGGCTTAGAGATAAAGGTACAGTGAAATTAGTCTCGAGAAATTTTTGCATATGTAGTGGTGTGTATATTACTGAGATCTTAGAGCGCGTTTCCACTATATCGTTCTGGCCTTTACAAAAATGTTTCGATATCCTAACATTACTATTTAATTTTATACTTATCCCTAGCAACACTCTGATTTTTGTTTTCAATAAAAACAAGTTTTTATTTTAAAGAAAAAGGTTTTGACTTTATAAAAAAAAAAATTTCATTCAATTTCACGTCCTTGAGCAAACGACAAGGCGACTACAAAGAAACAATAAAATATCATGTCGTTCTTTAGATGATAGTAGTTTAGCTATAGGTAAAAAGTTTTGACCATAATAATTACGAAACAAAACAAATAAATAAATCGTCACTTGATAGTGGAAAGTGGAAACACGCACAAAACCAGAATAAACCAGTTTACGCTGTCCGCAGGTGCCACGTGCAGTCCGGCGTCAGTTGCTTGGTATCGTTAGAACATAAAGCACACATTTCATTTTCCAAAAGTGGAGATTACCACGACAATATGAACTATGACAACTATTCAAGGTGGATTCAAACTCAATTAATACCCAACTTACAACCAAATAGTGTTGTTGTTGTTGACAACGCACCATATCATAACTCAATACAAAATCCTGCACCGAATAGTAATTCTAGAAAACAGCAAACGATTGACTGGCTGACATTTCGAAACATTGAGCATTCATCCACGTTGCTTAAGCCTCAATTATATGAACTGATTCTGCAAAACAATGCGAGATTTGTAGAGTACAAGATAGACGAAATATTACGACAGTCATACTGTGCTGCGTTTACCACCATACCCTCCGGAGTTTAATCCTATAGAAAATATATGTGGGATAGTGAAAACATATGTCGCAAAAAAGAATGTCGCAATGAATATGAAGGTTATAATGTCATTAGCTGAAGAAAAAATGAACGCCATAACTGTAGAGGAATGGAGAAAAGTTTGTCTGCATGCTATTGAGGAGGAAAACAAATATCAGGGTAGAGACGCAGCTTTAGACACAATATCAGAACGAATCATAATTAATTTAAATAATTCATCTGATGAAAGCGAGGATGGGGATGATTGTGATATGCCTGGGGTTAATGAATTATTAGAATAAAACATTTATGGCCGGAGAACACCTAATTCATACACGTCTTCACTGAAGTGAAAACCGGCATTCACTGCTTGTAATGTTTGGAACTGGCTTGTCTGCCTCATACAGTTCCATAGATTACAATGCAGTGGATACACATTTTCACGTCCGTATTAGTACGTAGTGCGTATGCGTAGACGTGTACGCATTTGGTGTGCTCCAGCCACAAAGCTTTACAAAAATAAAAATAAAATGTTGTTTTTTTTTATTTGCTGACCATACACTACTACAAACGCAAAAATTTCTCCAAGCTAATTTACCTGTATAGCATTTGATGAATCTCTCGTTAAATTGGCCGTGTACGAAATTTAAAAAAACACAAATGCGATTACATAACCTTTAAAATCGATGGTGTTATTAAAAGCAAGGGATTTGAAGTCTTACGCCTCCCCCCCTATCATCCAGAATTAAATGCTATAGAAAATATATGGGGGATTGTAAAAATTTATATTGCATCCAAAAATATTGATCAAAACATGACAAGTACTGAGACTGATTAATGAAAGCTTAGATCAAATAAATAGTGAAACGTGGCGAAAAACATGTGAACATGTCGAAAAATATGAAAATGAGTATTTGAAATATTTTAATCTGGATTTTCAACTCATAATTAATTTGCAAGATGATTCTGATACTAGCGAATCGGATTTTGAATGTTCATCAGATAGTGATTAATTTTTTTTCTCTTAAGTATCTTAATTAAAATGCTTACTTATTTAAATAGATTTGTCTTTTATTTACTACCCATAATAATACCTCCAAATGTTAACTAAATGTTTCGAAATATTTCAACTAAATGTTACTTTTAAAAATAAATCTTAATAGTAGATTATGGTACAAATGTGTAAAAGTGGTGATTACCGCTGAGGCGCCATTGAGACCCGAACTGGCAGGTGAGTGTCTAAAGAGAGCTGAAGACGGTAATCAACAATAACAAACAATATAATAATAACAACTGGCAACTCTGAACATCTCATACATCATTTTCATTCTTAAAATATTTTAATATTTTTATTTACATATTATTGCCTAAATTTATACAATTACTTCAGATACCAAATTAATATAAGCAAAAAGTCAATAAATAAAGGATTTTATACTATTTTATAACAATAAACAAAGTCTACAAAATTAACATAGAAGATTTGACACATGTCATATGAATACCTACGAAAATATCAACAATATTATGGCTAAATTCAAAATGAAGTGATTGAGATGCAAACAAGAGCCAGAAGCAGAAATGCGCAACTAACACCCCCGGACTCGTCACTAAACTCCGCCTCGCAGGCACCGGACCGCACATCGCCGACACAGGTACTCGCTGAGGCGTCGAGCTCTTCAAGTGACGAGTATTTCTCTCCGCCGACGTCGCCAACACCTGTACGCCGGCGAGGGAGAGGCCGGCCGCCGAGCAGTTTGGGGCCCCGAAGCCTACCAGTTTCGAGTAGGGTCCCCACTACCGGTGGTATTGTGCACCGCATGCGATGGACTTCATCCATCAATGAAAACGTCATGCGGGCATATTATGAGGCCACAGATGGGGAAACCAACCTGACTGCGTACCGTTCAAGGATGCTTCCTTTGTTTCAGGCTCTTGAACCAACAATGACCGTTGCCGTCCAACGGCTATCGGATCAAGTGCGGGCTATCCAACGATGTAAGTTGTTGGATCAATCTGTGCTTGATCGACTACGCCTGGAAGTATTATCTACTCGTACAGCTCCAGTGTCAACGAGAGCACCGTCACCTGTGACACAGACGGTTGCTACAAGTGTGACGTTAGCGACGCCCGCACCCGACGCGGGAAATGATACGAGTGATACATCTATCCAGGTAAGCGAGCAATTGAGGAGTACTTTGGAAGATGTGATCTCGCAGTATAGGTTTATACCTAATTCTAGACCGCGGCTACCACGCTTGCCAATGTATAAACGAAATCTGGCGTTGATGGGAGCCCTGAATGCATTGCTAGAGCCGTACTTACGGACTAGCAGTGATTTGCTTGATACTCACTCGATTCTTTACTGTGGAGCCATTGCCGCTTGTCGTGTTGCACGCGTTAAATTCCCCGAAGCTAACCGTGCACCACGACCGGATGGTGTTCCCGTATGGCAGGCAAGAATCGAGCGACGTATCGGCACATTTAGGACTCTCATTGCAAAGCTTATCTCTTTCAGCCGGGGAAATAGTCGTCCCCGGGTCATGCGTTTCGTGACTCAGGCATTTGCTGAGACCGGTATTCGTCCCCAGCAATACTTAGCCAATGTCACGGAACGTATTGACTTTCTGAAACAGAAAGTGTATGCATGGGCAAGCCGTATCCGTCGTTATAGAGAGCGTGTAAATAGATACTGGCAGAATCGCATCTTCCAAAGTGACCAAAGGAAGGTGTACCGAGAGTGGGAGGGAACTGGACAACGTTTGAACGACGGACAACTGCCAGATGCTCACGCCATGAATCAATTTTGGCGTGACTTATGGTCGGTGCCCGTCGAACATTCGGAGGGCGACTGGATCCGTGTCGTCGAGCGTGAATGCAGTATCATCGAACCCATGGAATCTATTACCATAGACTCCGAAGACGTTAGTTGTGCAATGCGTACGACCCCGAACTGGAAAAGTCCTGGGCCGGATGGATTGCACAACTTTTGGATAAAGTGGGTTCAGAGCTCGCATGAACGCTTGGCAACACAGTATCAAGACGCCCTTGAGTCTGGTTCCTTACCCGCTTTCATGACCACTGGCATCACCTTCCTGCTCCATAAATCAGGTAGTACCACGGAACCTAAAAACTATAGACCCATCACTTGCTTACCTACCATCTACAAGCTCCTTACATCTATTCTGAGAAGTAAAATAAACTCGCACATAGTATCTAATAATATCTTAGATAACGCTCAGAATGGATGTAGGGCTGGGTCTCGTGGTACTAAGGAGCTACTCCTCATTGATATGGCCATTAGCCAACAAGTCAAGCGGAGTAGGGGCGCCCTCTCTACTGCCTGGATTGACTACAAGAAGGCCTATGATTCGGTGCCTCATTCATGGCTGAGGAGGATTTTAGAGTTGTATAAAATTAATCCGACTCTTAAATCCTTCTTAGTCTCGTGTATGGGACAGTGGACCACAGTCCTTCGTCAACCAGGTAGTGGTGGGCACGCCTCTGACCCGCAAGGCTTGATAAGGATCGAGCGTGGTATATTCCAGGGCGACAGTTTGAGTCCATTGTGGTTTTGTTTAGCACTGAATCCACTTAGCACATTGCTGAAGGATTCAGGGCTAGGCTATCGGTTTCGTAGAGGGGGTGAGGTTCTATCTCACCTGATGTACATGGATGACCTCAAACTGTTCACACTGAAGCACCAAGATTTAGTGACATTATTAAAAACTACGGAAGTTTTTAGTAATGCCATTAAGATGGAGTTCGGTGTTGATAAGTGTGCGGTTATGCATGTACAACGGGGGAAGGTTGTAAATTCACCGAATTTACAACTTTCTGAGATAATAACTCTCAGATCTCTCTCCGAGACCGAAACATACAAATACCTTGGTATGTCAGAGTCATTGGGTATAGCGGTAGAGGATATCAAGAAATCGGTGAAAGAACGTTTTTTTGGCCGCCTGACAAAAGTTCTTAACAGTTCTTTGTCCGGTGGTAATAAAATGCGGGCTTTCAATGGTTGGGTGATACCTTTATTGTTATACTCCTTTGGCATACTTAGGTGGACTCAAACGGAACTAGACGCCCTGGATAGGCGAGTCCGTCAACAACTCACATTGCATCGAATGTTACACCCACGATCATCTGTCATGAGACTGTACATTCCACGGAAGTGGGGGGGTCGGGGATTTTTGAATGCCAAGAACCTCCACAACCGTGAAGTGTGCAGTCTGAGAGATTACTTTCTACAGAACGGGTGTGACATTCATTGCGATGTCGTGATGGTTGACAAGGGCCTGACACCTCTTTCCTTGGCTAACGAGAACTGGCGTAAACCAAAGGTACTAGGTACTGAAGACCGTAGGGACGTATGGAAGAGTAAGGAGCTACACGGGCGGTTCTACCGGATCTTAACAGGACTCGACGTAGACCTGCTCGCATCGGTGAACTGGCTGCGTTTTGGTGACCTCTTTGGGGAAACTGAAGGTTTTGCCTGTGCTTGCAGATTGCAGATTGTATTGCAGATGAGGTTATCAAGACGAACAACTATCGGAAATACATCATGAAGGACGGTACGGTCGACATTTGTCGAGCATGCCACCGTCCTGGTGAATCACTTCGCCATATTATTTCCGGTTGTTCGTATCTTGCTAACACCGAGTACTTGCATAGGCACAATCAAGTAGCCAAGATCATCCACCAGCAACTTGCTCTTCAATATGGCCTTATTGAGTTTGAAGTACCGTACTATAAGTACACACCAGTGCCAGTTCTTGAGAATGGTCGTGCATTGCTCTACTGGGACCGATCAATCATCACGGACAGGACTATTGTTGCCAATAGGCCCGATATCGTGTTGGTTGATCGGACCCAGCGTCGGGCAGTGCTCGTCGACATCGCCGTCCCGCATGACGAGAATCTCGTGAAGGCAGAGAAGGACAAACTTAGTAAGTACCTCGATCTGTCCTTCGAGATAACCGCCATGTGGGACGTAGACTCGACGATCATTGTCCCGGTGGTCGTTTCGGCAAACGGATTAATAGCGAAGAGTCTCGATCAACATCTCAAGAGACTCTCGTTAGATTGTTGGATCAAGAGTCAGATTCAGAAGGCTGTTATCCTCGACACGTGCCGTATTGTTAGGAGGTTTCTTAGTCTGTAGTCTCCACCGCCGGTAGTTTGGGTCCTACTCCGCTACTGGTGGGTCACTATTTTTTATATTTTTAAATGTATTTGTTTCTTTTTTTTATAAATGTATTTAAAAATGTATGAAATAAGAATGTAAAGGAATTAACGAAACAATAACAAAATACACACGTACAAGATGAAATTTTCTATTTAAATACGAAGTTGCATGAAATGAACAAGCAATAGGTAGGTATATTAATTTATTTGTTCTATTGAACACGATCTTTTTTGTATCTATTTTTTCTTGAGAATAATGCAACTCAATCAATAAAATTAAAACAATAATCTATTATCCCACTCGTGATATAATAACAATGAAAAAACCACAGTTTGATTATAGGTATCATTATGTGCCTAATTACGGTGAGATTAGGGCCATTTTATGAGCAAGTTAATTGAAAAATATATTTATTGGTCAATCTTCTGTGCTGACGTTACTCACGTTCACGCACACAAACACGCTTATCGGTTTACACATTACACACACAACGAAAGTTAAACGGACTTCGTGAAATAGAATATCTGTATCAGATACAACTTATAGCGTAATATAGTGACATAAATAGTTAATCTCCATAATTAATTAGCAAAACACGGTTTTGCAACATGTAACACATAGTTCGCAAGTCCCAAAAATTGTGTACCTATGCAGTAACCTTAAGTTTTGTTAGGCAGCGTTCCCACTACGCCGGACCGGCAGATCTGCCGCGCCGGTAAATCTGCCGGAAGGGCTAGTGGCTGTACAATTTATATGAAGCTATTCACATTATCCCGGGTCCGGCATTTTTGCCGAGCCCGGCATTTTTACCGAGCGTTTTGTCACTACGAATTGCCGGTAGAACGACCGGGCCCGGAGTAATGTGAACGAGTTTGTGCCGGTATCTGTCCCCCCGCTCGCCCCGCTCGTGCTCGCCTCGCCCCGCCCGTTTTCCACTCACGTCATTCGGCTCGCATTTTCTGGTAAAAGTAGACGTTTAGCATGGATATTCAAGCAGAAACTTTAATTACGCTTGTCCAAGAGAGACCTGTTCTGTGGGATAAGACCGAAGACGTCTATAAAGACAAAAACTTAAAGTTAGCAGCATGGCGTGAAGTATGTTTAATACTGAAACCAAACTTCGATGAACTGGATGAAAAAGAAAGAAAACAGTACGGTGAGTTTTTAATGTTTTATTGATAAAATGTAAATGCATTGATAAATTTTATTTTATAGCTGCTGCCTGCCACGGAACGGAACCAATATCCGAAACAAAATAATTAGTAAATGATGTCCGTATAGCGTTGGCATTAGGGCCACCTCGACTCGACACATTCCGATTCATGGGTGTCGTTTCTTGTTCTTGTCTATGTTCTATATTTTGGTAACTTTCAAAATTTATACCATCTTTTTCTCTTACAAAATTATGTAAGACTGTACAAGCTTTAATTACTTGAATTGCTGTGTCTACGTTCAGATCTATAGCTCGATGGATTATTCGCCACTTATTTGCCAGAATACCAAAAGCGCACTCAACATACCTTCTTGCTCGACTTAGTCTATAGTTAAAAATCTTTTTATCAGTATTCAAATGTGAACCTCCATATGGACGTAGGAGATTAGGTGTTAAAGCAAAGCCTTCATCGCCAACAAGTATAAACGGTAATTCTTCGTGCAAGTTTTCATGAAGCGGTCTAGGCTTTGGTACATTTAAAGTACCATCATTGATCTTTTGCCAAAATGTACTATCCTTTAATATAGTAGAATCGCATTCCTTGCCATATGAGCCCACACTAATAAAAATAAATCGGTACTCTGAATCGCCAACTGCCATTAATACAAAAGAATAATACTCCTTGTAATTAAAGAACATAGAACCACTCTTGGCTGGTTTCAAAATTCTGATATGTTTGCCATCTACTGCTCCAAGACAGTGAGGAAAGTTGGCTTTTCTTTCGAATCCTGAAGCGATGTCCTCCCATTCTCTCTCAGTATCAGGCAGCTTAAGGAAATCTGTCTTTAGGTTTTCCCAAATGACGTGGGTCATTTCTTTTATTAGTTTACTTATTGTCGAAACGCCTACTCTGTATGAGTAATGTATTTCTTTGAATGAACATCCTGAAGCTAAATATCTGAAAAATAGTATTTTTTGTAAATACATTATTACTTCACCAATCACAATACGTCGCGCTTACGCGTTTCCTTCAACGTATTCCAAGAACATGTCACTTGTAAAGATTACGCACTATAGACTGGACACGCATAGCTTTCTACCCTACAAAGGTTAATTGAATTACTACTTCCAGAATATTATTTATTAGATTTTCATAATAAACTTTTGGAACGAAGTTCCTTATAGTTCGTTGCGATTGCTAGGGCTAGACGAAAAAAATTAAGACTGTAACGAAATTAAGAGAAAAAGTTGTACCGACACTTTTAAGACTAAAAGTTGTCGTCACATCAACTAAAAGTTGTCACGAAACTTTTTGCTGTAGTTGCAAGCCGATGATGATGATGATGATGATCATGATCATGAAAATCGATATGGGTATCGTTTTCAGGGTTTTTGGGGTTGCTGATCACGAATATATCATTTAGCGATCCAAGATCCATTATATTTGTTAATAATAAAAAATATATATTATAACTTAAAAAATTATTACAATTCCTTCACTAATTAATCGAAAGAAACTTCGTTCCATCCGGGTGTCCCTTGACACCTCTAAAGTTTTTTATTGATTTCAGGAAAACAGTTTTCAACTAAATGGAATAATATTCGAGATTCGTGGCTTAAGACAGTAAAGAAACAAAAAGATGAGTCTAAATCTGGATCTTCGGCCAAAAAGACACGAAATTATTTATATCACGAGCAATTAATGTTTTTGAAAAAAGTCTCCGAACCTCGACCACCACACGAGTCAGTTTCAAAAAAAGCAAGAACCGAGACTGAAGTAGGCATGGAATCAGATTTTCGTTCACCTTTAATTAAAGATAAAAGAAAAATTGATAATAAAGAGGTAAATGACAGGATGGTAAAGTTTTTGGACTCCAGAATAAACCCAGAAAAGGAAAACCATCATCTGTCTTTCTTCAAAGGCATTATACCAATCTTGAACACTTTAACTATCGAAGAGACTAGAATTTCAAGCTAGCGTCATGACAATGTTGCAAAAAATTTAAAGTAGGAATTATGAGAGACCAAATTACGGACATTGGCGTGATTCATATAATCAGATGACCGGACCAGATCAGTATTCTGGATACTACACACATAATAGCGTCAATCAACAGGCAACACCTACGCAAGATCAATCAATACCACCCTGGATACTCTACGCAATATAATAGTAGCAATCAACAGGCAACAACATCTATACCATCAACTTCATCTCAGACATCGAATCCGACTCCAGCTTCGCCATCAGCATCTAGTAATCATTCCATACATTCCCAAGACTCAAATTACTTAGATTTTGAAGGGATTTAAGTTTGAGTACAAATAAATACTTAAATAAGTTATTTGCATTTTTAATTCATAATGATTATCAAATACATACACCCTCCCACACACACATTATATATATTCACATTCATCAAACAAACATACATAGCAAACATTCATTCATTCATCCAGTCTTAAGTAGGTACCTACGTCAAAACTATTATTACGCAATCTAGTGCATAAAATAATCTTACCTTAGACATATGGCTAATCTTTGTTCTGGGCAAATACATTCTCTGAAACTTGTATCTCGTACTCTTATGTCTAGTCGTCCCAGTAAATCGTCAAAAGTGGTTGCTGTCATTCGAAAATAATTGAAGAACTTTGATTCGTCTCTTCTAAGTTCACCGATTAATGTTTCAAATGTTCCAAGTGAAAATCTTGCCCGTAAAATAGGGTGTACCCAATGTTTTCTTCTATTTTGCCTTCTATTAAGATACCACCACAACACAACAATTTCGTCGTCCATTGTGCGCGCAGGTCCAAATTCAACTGAGGTAAGTACTCGACTGTCTGAATTTCTTCCGGGATCCGATGTAATGTGAACACTCTGTCCGGTGTCCGGTTTCCGGCAGATCTGCCGGTCCGGCGTAGTGGGAACGCTGCCTTACAGATATGCAAACATTTTTTTCAGTGTACCTGTTACAATTGGCTGCTAAAAAATCAATGTGTAAAAAAGATAGAAATAGTCTTTCCCGTAAACGGGCACTCGTACATGCCTGCAGATAGGGTGTTTGGAGTTATTGAGAAAAAAATAAAAAAACTTGAGGTGATTTTACACCCTAGCGAAATCAAAGATATAATCGAAACGGCATCATTGGTTCAATTAGGAACAGACTGTCCTGTTAAAGACTGGAGACAGTCTGTTAAAACTGTCTTCAAACAGACTACATCGTGGCCTATGAAGTTTAAAGAGTGCAAAAGGTTCATTTTGAAAAGTGTTACGATGTGCATACATCGACAATGCACATTTTGCGTTTGGTCACATCACTAGATTCGAAATGTCTAGAATGTAAGTAGACCGGTTTTCTAAGCGAGAAATTCCTTAGTCCATTGTTTTGTGTGCCGGCTGAGATCGCACCGATAACGTTCGACCGGCCGACCAATGGGAAGACGCCTCGATGAATAGCGGTCACGTCACTAGACGCCGGGAGGCGGGCCATTAGGGTTAATTGCCGAACCGAGTTGATAAAGGACGTCGCGCAGCATTCGAAGGACAAAAAGTTAGTAATAATAACCAAGTCTACACGCCACTGTCGTAACCGCCGCTAACTTTTACAATTTAATACAATTTAATTATTAATAAATCAACAAATTAATTCAGATAGTAACAATTTAATACAATTAAATTATTAAAAGGCAGGACGCGTGTGAAGTAATTGTGACTCCCGGATACGGGGTAAGTGCTGTGAACAGATTAGCTTACGTGTAACGTCCCCCGCGCGATCTATAATTAAAATGTTATTATTATATATAACTATTTCATAGACTAACTTCATAGATTATTAGTAACCCAAGGACACCTATAATTGTCTAGATTAGAGTCATGGTCAGGTAGTTCCAATCGCGTTTAATACCTACAAATAACTATTTTATAAACTTTCAACGTTACTTCAGAATATCCAAATCAGACGATGCTGAATTTCTTACCACAAGATATACGAGAAAACATTTAGGACGGGGAAGTTAAAATTACTCCACGCTTAAATGCGTTAACTATATTATATATTGTATATGTATATGTGTAGTATACGTAAATACTTATTTTATAAACCGATGGGGGATGCTAGAATATAATAACATTGCCCTGTCTAATGTAGTGATAAATTGTTAGAAACATTTATGCATAAAATTCTCTTAAGGGCTATTCACCTACAGCCTTAAGCAGTAATTTATATTATTATAATTATAATTTGTGAATATCAAGAAGGAGAATCCGGGTTGAGAAAATACTTCTACCCGACATAATTTATTGTGAAACCGTACCACTTGGGGCGCGGCCTTAAGCGGAAAACCGTTAATTTTATAACTTTTTATTATTGGATAACGTAAAGTCAAATACCGGGATCATATTCCACCTATCTGGAATATTCCCTATTATTTAATATTGTATTGTCGAGACGGCCATAGTGGGACCGTCATGTTGGGGTTCCCTAGATTGGTGAACCATTAGGAGATACTATTCAGTAACATTTTTATTATCTAGACTGCTATTTAGGGACCGTCATTTTAGGGTTCCCTAATCTAGTGAACCATAGTAAAGTTTCAATTGTTAGATGGGAATTACGCATAACGCAGACTCTGTAGGAACGTCGTCTCCGACGCGTAATAGGTAGAAAAGTAGTCTTTTGAAATGTACCCACATTTGTGTTGGGCCTATAGCTAAAATTTATTATTTTATTTTTAGTTAAATATTGCATTGAGACTTTCTGCCGCCGGTCGGAGACCGATATATAGGAAGGGGCCAACCACCTGTCTGTGTTTTCCTTGTTCCCATGTTTGTGGTATCCTGTGTTATGTGTAACCTTGCCGTGTACCCACAAGTAAATAAGTGTGCAGCGCGTCCGACAACTAGGGAACCTGTACGGCGATTTGCGTGTGGGGCCTACGGCAAGCGGTGCCGAGCCGGTATCTAATCCGCTGCTTGTGTCTATTCCAGAACTACCTTGGGGCTTAAAAAAGCCCATTTGCGAAGATTTTGTTGCTGAGCAGCCTGAAGCTGCGCCGTCGCTCCGTGGCCTACCATCCGGAGCATCTCGGCCTGTTGAGAACGAAATTAATTGGAGGACACCAGCGGACCCTGCCGGCCGACCGCCGTCGCCCGTAGACCCAAAGTTAAGTGCACCGGGCACTTCCGTAAACAGTATATGTGATCCTATTCGACCGACACACTATTAGCTACTATTATTATATAAACCCTAGGTTCCCTGCTACTAAAGTCACGTTAATTGTTTTAAGTCGTTTTATTTGTACTTCCTAGCAGGGGCCGTATCAAAACCGTAAAGCAAAGTGGGTGCAAAGGGGCCCTTCTTACATCTATCGGGCCCCAGCGACCTCACCTGCTAGTGGCGCACCTGCTGATTAACGGACGAGGTTCGTATATTACGGTACCCATGTGGTGGCTTTGGCCCCTACGTGGATACCAGGTGGTACAACAGTGTTGGTCCGGGGGGGTACCACCGTGCAGCTGTGCTAAAGCCCCCCAAGTAACCCAGCCCAGGCTGGGTTGCGTTAGGGGTTCAGCAGCTGCACTGCCGGGCCCGGGACGGTGTATGGTGCGGCAGGCAGGGGTCCAGTGGGGGCGAAGCGGAGTCTAGTGTGGGTGGTGTGGGTCGATTCGCCAGCCAGGGAGACCCTTAGCAACGGCGTTGCCGCGGCCGCCCGCAACATAGTCATGGGGCCCGCCTGGGACCAACCACCCCAGTAGGCTGCCCCACATGTTGCGCATAATCCTGTTGTGGGGTCGCCGCTCCGGGTGGTAACCGGTGTGGGGTAGCGGCGGCCTTGCATCAGGGGGGTTTGGGAGCCCTTCCGTCCGGCGGGTCGGCTCCGACCTAACCACACGGTTCTAGACGAAGCTAGCCTCTGCACTTTGTCACTTACTGCCGCACCAAATATCGCCCTGTCTTCACGCTTCCCCATATTTCACAATGACAGTGCAACAATATAATAGACGGTACACAGCGACCCCTAGAAACCCCACAAAGTTGACTTCGTTTGAGGTGGAGTTCGCGAATATCCGCGGACTCCATGCAAACCTCGATACCGTCCACCATCACCTGGAGTCGGCACGGCCTTCTGTGATGTTCCTAACGGAGACACAGATACGCCGCCCTGACGACACGTCGTACCTCTGTTACCCGGGCTATATCATTGAGGAACAATTCCGCGATAAAGCCGGGGTGTGCGTGTTCGTTAGGGCGGATGTTTGCTGCCGCCGGTTGCGCTGTCTGGAGAACCCCTCCTACTCCGTCCTTTGGCTGCACGTGGATCATGGCTCCATGAGCCAGATCTACGTGTGCGTCTACCGCTCCCACACAGGGGACACTGGGACAACAAGGCTTTTCGAATACCTCAGCGAGATGGCTGACGATGCGCAGGTGCGGTTCCCGAACGCTGACCTGGTTTTCTTGGGGGACTTTAACGGTCATCACGTTGTGTGGCTGGGGTCCCTTAGGACCGATCATGCGGGACGAACCGCCCATGCATTCGCTCTCTCCCACGGGCTGACCCAGATGGTACGGGGTATCACCCGGATACCTGACAGGTCAGACCACACGCCCGCCTTGCTGGATCTACTGCTGACGAGTCGCCCAGCCGAGTACAGTGTGTCGGTACGCACCCCACTGGGCACTTCCGACCACTGTGTGTTGCACGCCAACTTCCAAGTGCCACCACCTGCTCGTGCTGAACAAATGACTCGACGACTATGGCACTACTCGTCGGCAGACTGGGACGGTCTCCGCGATTACTTTGCGTCCGTCCCGTGGAGCCAGCGCTGCTTTGTAGGGAAGGCGCCTTCGGATAGCGCTGCTGCCATTGCTGGCGAGATCAGTCTAGGGATAGAATATTATATCCCTTTCACTGATGTCGCCAGCATCCGCAAAGCTCGCCCCTGGTTCGGGCGTGAATGTGCCGAGACTGTCCAGAAAAAACAGTCGGCATATCGCGCCTGGGTCAGGGCTCGGGCGGCACGTGACCCGAACGTGAACCGCCTCAAAGCAGCGTACAATCGGGCCACTAGGTTCAGCAAGAGGGCCTTCAAGAGAGCGGATGCCCAGCGCGTCGCGCGGCTTGGTCAGGAGCTCACATCCCATCCTACGGGCAGCCGTGGATACTGGCAACTGGCCAAAGCCGTACAGTCAAATTTTTGTCAACCCTCGCTGCCACCACTGCGTTTTCCTGACGGATCACTGGCTCACAAAGCCCAAGAGAAGGCGGACATGCTCGCAGACCTCTTTGCGGCTAATTCCCGGGTCGATAACCGTGGCCTGCAGCCCCCCGCCATCGCCAACTGTGGCCACACTATGCCTGATATTGTTATCAGGCAATGTGATGTACGGGCAGTGCTGCGGTCACTCGACACGCGGAAAGCCAGTGGCCCTGACGGCATTCCGGGAGTGGTGCTACGAAAATGTGCTGCTGAGTTGTCTCCAGTATTAACGCGTCTGTACCGCCTGTCATACTCTACAGGCCTCGTGCCGGAGGCCTGGAAGGAGGCGAACGTACAACCGATCCCCAAGAAAGGGGATCGATCCGATCCAGGCAACTATCGACCCATAGCTGTCACCTCAGTCATTTGCAAGGTGCTCGAGCTTCTTATTAATAAGCAGCTCATGCGATACCTGGAGGATCACTCGCTAATCAATGATCGGCAATATGGCTTCAGGCCAAAACGATCAACGGGTGACCTCCTGGCATTCGTCACGCATGTATGGGGTGAGGCTATGGAAAAGTTCGGCGAGTCCTTGGCTATTAGCCTGGACATCGCCAAAGCTTTCGATAGGGTCTGGCATGCTTCGCTCCTTTCCAAGCTTCCAGCATATGGTCTACCTCCTCAACTGTGCAGCTGGATTGCCAGTTTTTTAAACGAGCGCCGAGTGCGGGTCCTCTGCGATGGCCAGGCTTCTCGCTTCTTGCAAGTGAATGCCGGGGTACCGCAGGGGTCCGTACTGTCACCAACTCTCTTTCTTCTGCATATCAATGATATGCTTTCCCTCGGGAACATTCATTGCTATGCAAATGACAGTACATTGCACGGGAGTTACTCGGTTCGTCCGACGGCGGGGCGATCTGTGATAGAGGAGGAGAGACGACATCTCGTGGGTGATCTCGACCGAAACCTCGACAGTATCTCCCAATGGGGTGCCGAGAACTTGGTCGAGTTCAATGCCCACAAAACACAGGCGTGTGCATTTACAGCGAAAAAATCCCCTTTCCTTCCGCTACCCACTCTTCAGAATGCAATATTACCAATGAAGGACAATCTAGACATCCTTGGCATAGACGTTCGTCGAGAGCTCAATAACACAAAATACATTGAGAGATGTATTGGGCTAGCTTCGCGGAAACTAGGAATACTGAACAAGGTAAAGCGATTCTTTACACCGCACCAGAGGTGTCTGCTGTACAAAACGCAGATTAGACCCTGCGTTGAATACTGCTCTCACCTCTGGGACGGCTCCGCGAAGTATTTGCTGGACGCACTCGACGCTATGCAGCGACGCGCTGTTCGCATTATAGACTGTCCGGAGGTAACGGGAAGCCTTGAGCCGCTAGCCCAGCGCCGAACAATTGCTTCCTTGGCCGCGTTCTACCGTATTTACCACGGTGAGTGTTCTGAAGAGCTCTTCAACCTGATCCCACCCTCTCCCTTCCGATCCCGAACAACGCGTGCCGGCCAGAGATGTCACCCTCATACCGTGGAAACCGTCTTCGCGAGAACCGAGCGTTTTAAACGATCGTTTCTCTGCCGAACCATGGTGGCTTGGAACGCCCTGCCTGCGCACGTGTTTCCTCCAACATATAACCCTGGGCTCTTTAAGCGAAGCGTGAAGAGGCACATTACTGGGTCGTCAAGTTGAGGGCCACTCTCTATAGTATTCCTGTGTACTGTGAGAGTCGCCCTCAATTGCCAGACGTCGCCTCAGCTTACCATCAGGCGGGTGGCGTCAATTTGTCGACCTAAATATAAAAAAAAAAAAAAAAAAAAAAAAGCAAAATTTGCTCTGTTTGCAATGTATTACTATGTGAAGAGCGCGTCCAGAAAATACATTGATATTTTAGTTCTTTTTTTTTTTTTTTTCATTTATAAAAAGTGTAAAGGACATATAGGTATGTTTAGATTCAATTCAAATAAAGTATTAAAAAAAGAAGATGTATTATTTTCAGACGTAGTTTTTGATAAAAACATCGTACAAAAAACCCACTTGGACCAAAACAACCGTGGAGGCCGGAGGTATTACAATTCATTATAAAATGTATTAAAACGTGTTTCCTGGCGAATACACCGGCCTCCGAGTAAGGCACTGCCTGTGTTTCCTAAAGGAAACACGCGGCCTCTTGTGTGGTATTTTGTGTATCCGGAAGGATACACATGGCGCTTAACGTGTTAAGTAAAAAAAATTAAATTTGTCATATAATTTATATAAGTTCTATTAACCCTTAATTAACCCGTTAGGTCCATTGGACTCCGCACAAAGTTTCAATCAAGCTTAAAAACTTAATTATCACGAATTATGCTTCGCGCGCCCATGTACCTTCATTCAGTACCGCGCCGGCTGCGGGGTGAGGAGGATGTCCGCCTGCGCAGCGTGTAGAGCTAAGTAGCCCCTTGTCATGCGTCCATTGGACTCAAACAGGGTACTTGTGTAACGAAATTTGTAAAATCATTGTTTTGTTATTTGTCGTGTTTTCATGTAATTTATTTTATTTTAGATTAACAATATGGCGTCAAATAGGAGATCAGTTAATATAATGCAATAGGGTGGTGAATCGATAATAAACGACTGGCTCCATGACGATTCACAACAATTTAGTCGACGATCCGAAACTGCACGGCATCAGATCCCCTCGCCTAACATGGAACTGGAAACTGAAAATAAATTGCCCCGAGACCAAAGAAAATATTGCCATATATGTCCTAGCCGTCTAAGAAGGAAGACTGTGCATCTGTGTCATAGTTGTCTGAGGCCAGTATGTTTAGGTTGCACTAAAAAGCCAAAAATTAGGCGTTGCAGGTTTTTTTTTTATTATGAACATGAACCATATTTATATTTGTTAACGATTGTTTAAGATATTATTGTGTTAATTTAGTAGAAAAAACTTATTTTTTTGTTTGGATTTTGTTTAAGTTCGAAGCCAGAAGTTGGCATTTATTTTTTTATAGATATTTTCTAGTGATTATGTACAAGAAAAATATAAGATTGATACATGACTGATTAAAATATGATACGTAAAATAATAAGAAATATGTTGTTAAACACATTAAATTAATTTATAATACAAGTTTTTCTTTTATTTTGAGTAAAATCGATGATTTGTATGGAGGAGTCAAATGGACTCAATGAGGTAAATTATGGTATATAATTTCACTAGGTAAACTGAGGGTTAAAATGGTAAACAAGGATCTTATGTCAATTAAGGCTGAAAAGTACCACAAATTGTTAATTATCCTATTAAAAAAAATTAAAATAAATACTGATTATATTCATTTAAATTTGTTTTATTATTTTCCAATAGTTAAATATCAACATAATTTTAAATCATCCAGATGCAATTTTATGAAAAAAATTAACTTTGAAAGTAATAGCCTGTGAGACGTCATGTCCCTTATAGTGTTATAAATTTGTCATGTCCCTAGTTAAAGGTTAAGATAGTGTCTAAGTCCAGTTTGATAAAAAGCCAATTTATATTTAGCACCGTAGCAACACACTGGCACTTCAAAAATTATAGTCAAAAGCTCAAAGTTCTGTAAGCAAAAAACAGGGTATTCTTGGATGATACACAAAGATGTCATCATACCAAAATATTCTGTAGCTTTAATTTTCTAATATTTAATTTAACTGATGACATATAAATCTGTCATCAGTTAATTTAAATTTTAGAAAATTGAATTGAATGAAAAGAACTAAAACCTTTGTTAAGAATTTCTTTAGAAATTCTTTTTTTTAAGAAGAAGGAACAGCCAGAAAAACCAGCAAAATATTTAAGTTTGTAGTATGGGAGCCCCCTTTAAATATTTATTATATCGTCTGCTTACTGGTAAAACCAGATAAATGCATTTGTTTACTAAATCGAGTTAAAAATGCAGTTAAATGTATTTTTTTTCCGCGCTATCTACTGGTAAAATCGAATAAATTCTATGTCCAATAGCTGCAGAGATAATGAATTTGAAAAAGTGATATTTACTCACATTTAAAAAAATATATACCAGTATAACCTAATAAATAATGTTATGCCTCAAATCTGTTTTAGTTTTACAGTTAAACAACAATAAATACGGTTAAAGCTTTTTACATTTTATAATTGTGTCGATACATATCAAACGTGCCTAAGTCCACTACAGTAACGAATTAATGTTTTTGATTGGCCGGATTCTTTGTACAAAAATAAAAAATTGTTTTGGATTAAACCACCTTAAGTCCTCTGTAACTGGTAGAAATAAGGCTCAAAATATTCGTTTTGTTTTCGTACGAACCTAAGTCACAACGTCATTGGAAATCAAACTCGCCTAAGTCCGATTCGACCAATGACAGACAGCCCTACACAGTGTCATGGCCGCAGTTGTTGGCTTTGTATCGTGGTGTTTGTTTCGTGCGCTTGCGTTTTTATCAAATTATGGAGGAAGAAATAAACGTTGTGAGGCCTGAATTAGCTAAAAAGAAGTTAAAACTCAAGACAAATGAAGAACGGAAGAAAAAACAAAGGATTTTATAAGTAATACATTGTATTTTCACTTTGTTTTGGGTAGGGCGATGTGACGTTAAAATTTTGAATGTCCATGAACAGGGCCGGACTCGGATTAGGATCGGTCGACCATCCATGTGATTGTTGTGTTTTACCTGACTGTCAAAAAAGGGTGATATTTTTATTACAATGCAATCAGGCTGGTAAATAGTTAAATAACTTAACAGTAAGGGTTTTGCACTCGGTATTTAATACCTATATTATATTGATTAGTACCTACCTATATCGGTGTTAACTACAAGAAAAGGTAGACAACATATTAGCAAATTTTAAATATGAGTGTGTTACCACGAGATGTCACGTAATAGGCTGTACGCCTTTTTAAGCGATAGCGACACAATGTAAATTAGTTTACGGCGTAGAAAGTTACACTTATAATTTTATACCTGCATTTAAGATTATTTTGATTTATTTCCAGGTACTCTGCAAGAACCTTGCCAGAAAAACCAAAGTGTAATCACAACAAAAAGAGTGTGTACAAATGTGCAATGTTGACTTCTAATGATGTTTTTTACTTCCACAAAAAGTTTTACAGTAATCCTGACAAGATAAGTCAAGGTAATTATATTTTACAAAAAATGCTATTGGCTCCTGTTAAAAGAAAACGCCCTAGAAATAACTCTCGAAATGGACGCGCTTTCTCAAAGCAGTATTTTGTTACAGATATTCTATTTCACGAAGTCCGTTGGGTTATGAATGTTGTCAGGCGTGCATATATACAATGCTTTAGTGTGCGTAAGCGCGGCAGCGCTCAGTCACGATCGCAACGCGGTCGATGTCACTAGTGTTTTTGGTTCGCGCCAGATTGTTTCACGGAGTAGCGTCAGCATGGAAACTAATCGTCGGAAAGTTGTTCATAGTGAGGTAAGATTTATTTTAATAAAGGAGTAAGCCCAATCATGGTTTCGGAGTGTGCAACAATCAAAATATAATTAAAAATACTGTCTTTAATTTTCATAACAACTTTCAAAATACTAAGCCATAACTTCGCCGGAAAAAAATACGTTTAATAATTTGCTATTTATATGACTTGCAAAAATGCAAGATCGTCAATTTCCTTTCGTTATTACAAGTATTGCCAGTAAATACACTAAAATGTAACTTTACCAATTTCCGCGTATTAAATCAGTACACGTACACGAACTGTTTCAAGTTTTCTGTAGTGAAGTGTAGTATAAACTAAAAACACTAGTAAAATAAAGTAAAGGTTATGCTGGAGAAGGCTTTTACGGTTAATAAATATAATGTGTTATTATTATGTAATTAATGATATTTTATTATTAATATCATATTACAAATTAAATAGTATATAATGTCTATACATCAATACGTATATTCAATAATTTATATCTATAATTTGTAAAAAAAGTACTTAATTGCGAATCTGTTTATGGCAACATTAAGTGCGATTTCACTTGAGTAGCATAACATTAAATGTCACTTTTTTTCACTGACGTTGCCGCTCTCGTGATTCTTTTTTCGTTTGTTGTGATTTCAGTGCTTATTTAGATTTTTATAAGTTTTACGTCGAGTCGAGCCTAGTGTTCCTCCGTAGCTATAATAATCAGCAAAAACATCGATATATATACTCTTTATTTATTGTGTGAACGATGGCGGATAATCGACTACGGTGTATCAACTGTTTCATGAGACTATCACACCAGCGCCGGCGTCTATTACAAGACGCGACTGCATTCATGACAAATATTCTTCGTGTCTGGATATCACCAACACCGGTAAGTAATATCTATTTATCGTGTTATAATTATTTAGTAAAATACAAAAGTAATCATATATAAAAACAAGCAACAATATAATCTTGTCATGTGAAGAATATAATCTTGTTTCACAGTACCTACCTATTATGTTTTAGAATATTATTTTACATGGATTAGCAATCCGATTTTGAAATGGTTGTTTATTTTTGCAGGCCTCTCCTGAACCTACGCTTTGAATGCTTTGAGATACTACAACAAGTACCTGAAGGAGAGACTATACCACCTCCAATGTTTGGACATAGAAGTGTATGCTTAGGTTGTGGTATGTCCATTCTAAGATCTCGCACTCATCTTGTGCACCCTAACTGTCCTGAAAGAAGTGTTATAGTTCAATAAACACTACCCCATTTGGTTAGTATTATGTTTCCTATTTTATTTAGAGGTTCTTAAGTAGTAAAGAATAGCCTCTGCTAGTTAAATAAAAAGCTATTTGTGTCTAAGGAAACCATACCAAAATAAGACTAACAACAACAGTCTTATTAGGTATATTAATATATTATTACCTGACTGCTAAAGAAAGGAGGGTAATGTTGTTTGACAGTATGTATGTATATCCATTGATATCCATCTATCATAATTGTCCATCAGGCTGAATGAATTTTGATGAAAGAGGTCTCTAATGAACGGTATTTGTCTTCAAGTGTCATAGAGTAGTAGGTACATAAAAACAGTCCTGTCTTTTTATTTGTAAATTATGTTTGTTTTATTTCATAAATGATAATGCAAGTGCATTATTTTCAGGTAGGCCGCATTACTAGAGTTTGTGTGGCATGTTGGACAACTGCTAGAAGACATCTTCAAAGGCAAATTCATCAGGACTATCCTAGATTTGTTGGAAACATGGAAGTTGATGTATCTCCACAAATACCTGAACCTCCTCCAATGCCACCTGTTGTGTTGCAACCTCAACAGCAATAATCGGTGAAGATAGTATCACAAACTCATAAACGTGCATTATCGTCATCAAGACACTGTATTTTTCCTCAATGCGAAAATGTTGAACGGTTATTGGTACCAGCTGCAGTAAAGCAAAACTTACTTCGGCATTATAGATTTTATGTCCCACCTTCTGCTCGGATATGCAGATACCATTTGCAAAATGACTGCTGGGATCAGTTAGATTCAAATTATAGAGATTTTACGGCAACTCAGGTTGACCAAATGTTTCGAATGATGGAGAGATCGAGTCTGGAGTCTCTGGACTTTAGCAATATAAGTGCAATGCCACCAAATCTCTGCCACTATTGGCTAGGACTCACATCAGCGCAATTCCATGATCTTTTAAGAGAAATGAGCAATCTTCACAACGAAGTACCTTCTGCTAGTATCGCTCTATCCATTTATTTAGTGAAATTGCGTACTGGTGATAGCAACGAAAGGCTGTGCAGTCTATTTCAATTACCCCGTAGCACTCTGGAAAGGTATATGTCGAAGGCTAGAGATTGCATGGCACAACAGCTGGTTCCCTTATATCTAGGTCTCAATCATATGACAATAGCAGAAGTAGCTTTAAGGAATAAAATAATTCCTGAGGGTTTATTTGGAAATCCTCATCTGGATAGTGAAATCAAGCCTGCCATTGTCATATGTGATGCTACATATGTGTGCAAAGTAGCAGCAATTATTTATTTCAGAAAAACACCTACAGTTTGCACAAACACCAGAATTTGGTAAAGCCATTTATGATAGTCTGTTGTGATGGTTACATTTTAGACTGCTTAGGTCCTTATAAAGCCACAATAAATGATGCTACAATTATGAGCAATGAGTTTCGCGAGATCACTGGTGCTATGAGAAGTTATTTTCGAGAGGGAGATGTTTTCATCCTTGATAGGGGATTTAGAGATGTAGTTCCATTATTGAGAGAATATGGTTATAAAGCCCATATGCCTGAGTTTTTGTCTGAGGGTGAACACCAGCTGACCACATTATAGGCTAATAAGTCACGATGTGTCACAATGTGGAGATGGGAGATAGGTCGTTGAGGTTGTCAATGGTCGTCTCAAACGTGACTTTAAATTATTTCGGCAAGACTATTTTAATACAGCTGCTAAACATTTGATGATAGATTTCAGAAATGGATGTGCGCTTACCAATAAATTCCATCCTCTCATTGAAGACCAACCGGAAGCATCTGAGTATGTTGCCATTGCAAGACAACGACTAAATATGGAAAATATTCTTGCAAATATAGTTCGTGAAGAAAATCTAAACAGGCGTCGAGCTACGTTTATAACAATTAATGCTCACCACCCACATTTAGAAGGGTTTCCAAGACTAACCATATCTGATTTAAAAAAACTTGCATTGGGGACATACCAGATCAAACAAGCTCGTTCATATTATGGTGAACATGTGAGAGCTAATGGTACTTACAGTTTAGAAGTAAATAATGAAATAGAGGATGACATCCCTCTTATTCTAGCAAATCATTATTTATTGAGGGGAAGAATGAAGTCCAGGCATATTGGAGGCAGGACATACCACACTATTTATTAATAAGCCGTAGTGAATATGTTGCCAACACTGTTTCTGCAATTACAGGTTTTTGCTGCAGCTGTTTAGTAGGTAACAGGACCGTCGGCTGTTGTGCCCATGTTATGGCAATAACTTGGTATCTGGGTTGGGGTAGACACAATGATGTGTTTGCTCCAGCAAGTTATTTAGATAATATTTTTGATGAGTTTTCATATGAAAATGAATGAAATAAAAGAATTGAAATTATGTTATACTTATTTGTTTTATTTACATTGTATGTAGGTAGGTAGGTACCTTACTCGATAGACATCTGTATTACTAGATTGACTGCTCTACTGATTAAATAATAACAAAAATCGGGTAAGTTACATCGCTCTCATTCATGACCCAATAAAGTCCGACACTTTCCCTCGCCATACCATAGAAAACGCAAAATGTAGGCAATTATTAAACGCCCAGCTCGTGATAAACATAACCTAATTTTGTGAAATTCATATGCTTTTTTCTCGAATGTCCGGCGAGTTGGATTGATTATGTTTGTTGTTATAGAATATACATTAAAAACTCCTCCGAATGACGTAAATTTCACTTGTGCACAACGACTTTTGTTTGGAAACCAATCCCCATACTTTTGTGGGCATACTCCTTTATATCATCCAAGCTGATAATGATAAATTATTAAAATTATATTTTTTTACTTACAATAGATTACATTTTCATCTCATGTAGGTACTTTTGCAATTATTATTATCATTGTTTTTTGGATTATTTGTTCATGGTGAACACATTGTTTCACGGATTTTTGACGTTAAGTTTTGATACATCAATGAGAATTTTTAGGTATTTCGTGAACAATGTATTACACTGAGAAATTATATTTGGTTTTGTTTTAGGGTCGGAGCATGATAGCTAGCGTTTACCATTTCCTGCGAGAAGAGTATGAATTTACAAAAACATATATGGAACCCAACTCTGATTTGTCTCATTTACGAGACATTACGCGGCGTACAGCGGAAGCTACAGGTGTGTCTACGAAAACTGTTCAACGAATATTAAAAGAAGAGAAGGAATTGCCATCCACGTCATCAACATTCACTTCTCCTATGAAAAAAAGAAGAAAGCGAGAAAATAAGATAGAAATAGACAATTTTACTGCCGATGTTGTTCGAAGTACTATACAAAATTTCCATGTCGTCCATAAAGAAATTCCGACGTTGCCTAAAATTAAAAAGTATTAAATGAGAAAATTGGATTTTCAGGTTGTTTAGAAACTGTTCGCAAGTTATTACTAAAGTTAGGTTACAAGTGGCGTAAAACAGAAAACAACCGTAAAGTTTTGACAGAGCGTCATGACATACAAATGTTGCGTTATAAATATCTAAAAAAAATTCTGAATATCGCGCTCAAGGTCGACCAATTGTCTACACCGACGAGAGTTATGTTCTTTCGACACACGTGCGAAACAATACCTGGGCAAAAAAAAAAAAAGCACGCCATTTTTAAAAAAAATTAGCACAGGTACTCGCTTCATATTAGTGCATGCAGGAACAAAGGACGGATTTATTGAAAATGCTGCTTTGGTTTATAAGGCTAACTCAACAGCTGGCGACTATCATTCAAATATGAGCTA
The DNA here is from genome assembly GCA_963556515.1 of Nudaria mundana. Lineage (NCBI taxonomy): Eukaryota > Metazoa > Arthropoda > Insecta > Lepidoptera > Erebidae > Nudaria > Nudaria mundana. Next base: position 12,014,194 of record OY748309.1, read on the forward strand.
TGATAATTATGTGAAATGGCTGGATGGATGAAAAGCTATTACCCAACCTACCTCCTCGCTCTTTCATTGTGTTAGACAATGCTTCTTACCATAATACACGAGCCGAAAAATTACCCACGTATGCTACAAAGAAAGAAGATATGCAGCAATGGCTTAGAGATAAAGGTACAGTGAAATTAGTCTCGAGAAATTTTTGCATATGTAGTGGTGTGTATATTACTGAGATCTTAGAGCGCGTTTCCACTATATCGTTCTGGCCTTTACAAAAATGTTTCGATATCCTAACATTACTATTTAATTTTATACTTATCCCTAGCAACACTCTGATTTTTGTTTTCAATAAAAACAAGTTTTTATTTTAAAGAAAAAGGTTTTGACTTTATAAAAAAAAAAATTTCATTCAATTTCACGTCCTTGAGCAAACGACAAGGCGACTACAAAGAAACAATAAAATATCATGTCGTTCTTTAGATGATAGTAGTTTAGCTATAGGTAAAAAGTTTTGACCATAATAATTACGAAACAAAACAAATAAATAAATCGTCACTTGATAGTGGAAAGTGGAAACACGCACAAAACCAGAATAAACCAGTTTACGCTGTCCGCAGGTGCCACGTGCAGTCCGGCGTCAGTTGCTTGGTATCGTTAGAACATAAAGCACACATTTCATTTTCCAAAAGTGGAGATTACCACGACAATATGAACTATGACAACTATTCAAGGTGGATTCAAACTCAATTAATACCCAACTTACAACCAAATAGTGTTGTTGTTGTTGACAACGCACCATATCATAACTCAATACAAAATCCTGCACCGAATAGTAATTCTAGAAAACAGCAAACGATTGACTGGCTGACATTTCGAAACATTGAGCATTCATCCACGTTGCTTAAGCCTCAATTATATGAACTGATTCTGCAAAACAATGCGAGATTTGTAGAGTACAAGATAGACGAAATATTACGACAGTCATACTGTGCTGCGTTTACCACCATACCCTCCGGAGTTTAATCCTATAGAAAATATATGTGGGATAGTGAAAACATATGTCGCAAAAAAGAATGTCGCAATGAATATGAAGGTTATAATGTCATTAGCTGAAGAAAAAATGAACGCCATAACTGTAGAGGAATGGAGAAAAGTTTGTCTGCATGCTATTGAGGAGGAAAACAAATATCAGGGTAGAGACGCAGCTTTAGACACAATATCAGAACGAATCATAATTAATTTAAATAATTCATCTGATGAAAGCGAGGATGGGGATGATTGTGATATGCCTGGGGTTAATGAATTATTAGAATAAAACATTTATGGCCGGAGAACACCTAATTCATACACGTCTTCACTGAAGTGAAAACCGGCATTCACTGCTTGTAATGTTTGGAACTGGCTTGTCTGCCTCATACAGTTCCATAGATTACAATGCAGTGGATACACATTTTCACGTCCGTATTAGTACGTAGTGCGTATGCGTAGACGTGTACGCATTTGGTGTGCTCCAGCCACAAAGCTTTACAAAAATAAAAATAAAATGTTGTTTTTTTTTATTTGCTGACCATACACTACTACAAACGCAAAAATTTCTCCAAGCTAATTTACCTGTATAGCATTTGATGAATCTCTCGTTAAATTGGCCGTGTACGAAATTTAAAAAAACACAAATGCGATTACATAACCTTTAAAATCGATGGTGTTATTAAAAGCAAGGGATTTGAAGTCTTACGCCTCCCCCCCTATCATCCAGAATTAAATGCTATAGAAAATATATGGGGGATTGTAAAAATTTATATTGCATCCAAAAATATTGATCAAAACATGACAAGTACTGAGACTGATTAATGAAAGCTTAGATCAAATAAATAGTGAAACGTGGCGAAAAACATGTGAACATGTCGAAAAATATGAAAATGAGTATTTGAAATATTTTAATCTGGATTTTCAACTCATAATTAATTTGCAAGATGATTCTGATACTAGCGAATCGGATTTTGAATGTTCATCAGATAGTGATTAATTTTTTTTCTCTTAAGTATCTTAATTAAAATGCTTACTTATTTAAATAGATTTGTCTTTTATTTACTACCCATAATAATACCTCCAAATGTTAACTAAATGTTTCGAAATATTTCAACTAAATGTTACTTTTAAAAATAAATCTTAATAGTAGATTATGGTACAAATGTGTAAAAGTGGTGATTACCGCTGAGGCGCCATTGAGACCCGAACTGGCAGGTGAGTGTCTAAAGAGAGCTGAAGACGGTAATCAACAATAACAAACAATATAATAATAACAACTGGCAACTCTGAACATCTCATACATCATTTTCATTCTTAAAATATTTTAATATTTTTATTTACATATTATTGCCTAAATTTATACAATTACTTCAGATACCAAATTAATATAAGCAAAAAGTCAATAAATAAAGGATTTTATACTATTTTATAACAATAAACAAAGTCTACAAAATTAACATAGAAGATTTGACACATGTCATATGAATACCTACGAAAATATCAACAATATTATGGCTAAATTCAAAATGAAGTGATTGAGATGCAAACAAGAGCCAGAAGCAGAAATGCGCAACTAACACCCCCGGACTCGTCACTAAACTCCGCCTCGCAGGCACCGGACCGCACATCGCCGACACAGGTACTCGCTGAGGCGTCGAGCTCTTCAAGTGACGAGTATTTCTCTCCGCCGACGTCGCCAACACCTGTACGCCGGCGAGGGAGAGGCCGGCCGCCGAGCAGTTTGGGGCCCCGAAGCCTACCAGTTTCGAGTAGGGTCCCCACTACCGGTGGTATTGTGCACCGCATGCGATGGACTTCATCCATCAATGAAAACGTCATGCGGGCATATTATGAGGCCACAGATGGGGAAACCAACCTGACTGCGTACCGTTCAAGGATGCTTCCTTTGTTTCAGGCTCTTGAACCAACAATGACCGTTGCCGTCCAACGGCTATCGGATCAAGTGCGGGCTATCCAACGATGTAAGTTGTTGGATCAATCTGTGCTTGATCGACTACGCCTGGAAGTATTATCTACTCGTACAGCTCCAGTGTCAACGAGAGCACCGTCACCTGTGACACAGACGGTTGCTACAAGTGTGACGTTAGCGACGCCCGCACCCGACGCGGGAAATGATACGAGTGATACATCTATCCAGGTAAGCGAGCAATTGAGGAGTACTTTGGAAGATGTGATCTCGCAGTATAGGTTTATACCTAATTCTAGACCGCGGCTACCACGCTTGCCAATGTATAAACGAAATCTGGCGTTGATGGGAGCCCTGAATGCATTGCTAGAGCCGTACTTACGGACTAGCAGTGATTTGCTTGATACTCACTCGATTCTTTACTGTGGAGCCATTGCCGCTTGTCGTGTTGCACGCGTTAAATTCCCCGAAGCTAACCGTGCACCACGACCGGATGGTGTTCCCGTATGGCAGGCAAGAATCGAGCGACGTATCGGCACATTTAGGACTCTCATTGCAAAGCTTATCTCTTTCAGCCGGGGAAATAGTCGTCCCCGGGTCATGCGTTTCGTGACTCAGGCATTTGCTGAGACCGGTATTCGTCCCCAGCAATACTTAGCCAATGTCACGGAACGTATTGACTTTCTGAAACAGAAAGTGTATGCATGGGCAAGCCGTATCCGTCGTTATAGAGAGCGTGTAAATAGATACTGGCAGAATCGCATCTTCCAAAGTGACCAAAGGAAGGTGTACCGAGAGTGGGAGGGAACTGGACAACGTTTGAACGACGGACAACTGCCAGATGCTCACGCCATGAATCAATTTTGGCGTGACTTATGGTCGGTGCCCGTCGAACATTCGGAGGGCGACTGGATCCGTGTCGTCGAGCGTGAATGCAGTATCATCGAACCCATGGAATCTATTACCATAGACTCCGAAGACGTTAGTTGTGCAATGCGTACGACCCCGAACTGGAAAAGTCCTGGGCCGGATGGATTGCACAACTTTTGGATAAAGTGGGTTCAGAGCTCGCATGAACGCTTGGCAACACAGTATCAAGACGCCCTTGAGTCTGGTTCCTTACCCGCTTTCATGACCACTGGCATCACCTTCCTGCTCCATAAATCAGGTAGTACCACGGAACCTAAAAACTATAGACCCATCACTTGCTTACCTACCATCTACAAGCTCCTTACATCTATTCTGAGAAGTAAAATAAACTCGCACATAGTATCTAATAATATCTTAGATAACGCTCAGAATGGATGTAGGGCTGGGTCTCGTGGTACTAAGGAGCTACTCCTCATTGATATGGCCATTAGCCAACAAGTCAAGCGGAGTAGGGGCGCCCTCTCTACTGCCTGGATTGACTACAAGAAGGCCTATGATTCGGTGCCTCATTCATGGCTGAGGAGGATTTTAGAGTTGTATAAAATTAATCCGACTCTTAAATCCTTCTTAGTCTCGTGTATGGGACAGTGGACCACAGTCCTTCGTCAACCAGGTAGTGGTGGGCACGCCTCTGACCCGCAAGGCTTGATAAGGATCGAGCGTGGTATATTCCAGGGCGACAGTTTGAGTCCATTGTGGTTTTGTTTAGCACTGAATCCACTTAGCACATTGCTGAAGGATTCAGGGCTAGGCTATCGGTTTCGTAGAGGGGGTGAGGTTCTATCTCACCTGATGTACATGGATGACCTCAAACTGTTCACACTGAAGCACCAAGATTTAGTGACATTATTAAAAACTACGGAAGTTTTTAGTAATGCCATTAAGATGGAGTTCGGTGTTGATAAGTGTGCGGTTATGCATGTACAACGGGGGAAGGTTGTAAATTCACCGAATTTACAACTTTCTGAGATAATAACTCTCAGATCTCTCTCCGAGACCGAAACATACAAATACCTTGGTATGTCAGAGTCATTGGGTATAGCGGTAGAGGATATCAAGAAATCGGTGAAAGAACGTTTTTTTGGCCGCCTGACAAAAGTTCTTAACAGTTCTTTGTCCGGTGGTAATAAAATGCGGGCTTTCAATGGTTGGGTGATACCTTTATTGTTATACTCCTTTGGCATACTTAGGTGGACTCAAACGGAACTAGACGCCCTGGATAGGCGAGTCCGTCAACAACTCACATTGCATCGAATGTTACACCCACGATCATCTGTCATGAGACTGTACATTCCACGGAAGTGGGGGGGTCGGGGATTTTTGAATGCCAAGAACCTCCACAACCGTGAAGTGTGCAGTCTGAGAGATTACTTTCTACAGAACGGGTGTGACATTCATTGCGATGTCGTGATGGTTGACAAGGGCCTGACACCTCTTTCCTTGGCTAACGAGAACTGGCGTAAACCAAAGGTACTAGGTACTGAAGACCGTAGGGACGTATGGAAGAGTAAGGAGCTACACGGGCGGTTCTACCGGATCTTAACAGGACTCGACGTAGACCTGCTCGCATCGGTGAACTGGCTGCGTTTTGGTGACCTCTTTGGGGAAACTGAAGGTTTTGCCTGTGCTTGCAGATTGCAGATTGTATTGCAGATGAGGTTATCAAGACGAACAACTATCGGAAATACATCATGAAGGACGGTACGGTCGACATTTGTCGAGCATGCCACCGTCCTGGTGAATCACTTCGCCATATTATTTCCGGTTGTTCGTATCTTGCTAACACCGAGTACTTGCATAGGCACAATCAAGTAGCCAAGATCATCCACCAGCAACTTGCTCTTCAATATGGCCTTATTGAGTTTGAAGTACCGTACTATAAGTACACACCAGTGCCAGTTCTTGAGAATGGTCGTGCATTGCTCTACTGGGACCGATCAATCATCACGGACAGGACTATTGTTGCCAATAGGCCCGATATCGTGTTGGTTGATCGGACCCAGCGTCGGGCAGTGCTCGTCGACATCGCCGTCCCGCATGACGAGAATCTCGTGAAGGCAGAGAAGGACAAACTTAGTAAGTACCTCGATCTGTCCTTCGAGATAACCGCCATGTGGGACGTAGACTCGACGATCATTGTCCCGGTGGTCGTTTCGGCAAACGGATTAATAGCGAAGAGTCTCGATCAACATCTCAAGAGACTCTCGTTAGATTGTTGGATCAAGAGTCAGATTCAGAAGGCTGTTATCCTCGACACGTGCCGTATTGTTAGGAGGTTTCTTAGTCTGTAGTCTCCACCGCCGGTAGTTTGGGTCCTACTCCGCTACTGGTGGGTCACTATTTTTTATATTTTTAAATGTATTTGTTTCTTTTTTTTATAAATGTATTTAAAAATGTATGAAATAAGAATGTAAAGGAATTAACGAAACAATAACAAAATACACACGTACAAGATGAAATTTTCTATTTAAATACGAAGTTGCATGAAATGAACAAGCAATAGGTAGGTATATTAATTTATTTGTTCTATTGAACACGATCTTTTTTGTATCTATTTTTTCTTGAGAATAATGCAACTCAATCAATAAAATTAAAACAATAATCTATTATCCCACTCGTGATATAATAACAATGAAAAAACCACAGTTTGATTATAGGTATCATTATGTGCCTAATTACGGTGAGATTAGGGCCATTTTATGAGCAAGTTAATTGAAAAATATATTTATTGGTCAATCTTCTGTGCTGACGTTACTCACGTTCACGCACACAAACACGCTTATCGGTTTACACATTACACACACAACGAAAGTTAAACGGACTTCGTGAAATAGAATATCTGTATCAGATACAACTTATAGCGTAATATAGTGACATAAATAGTTAATCTCCATAATTAATTAGCAAAACACGGTTTTGCAACATGTAACACATAGTTCGCAAGTCCCAAAAATTGTGTACCTATGCAGTAACCTTAAGTTTTGTTAGGCAGCGTTCCCACTACGCCGGACCGGCAGATCTGCCGCGCCGGTAAATCTGCCGGAAGGGCTAGTGGCTGTACAATTTATATGAAGCTATTCACATTATCCCGGGTCCGGCATTTTTGCCGAGCCCGGCATTTTTACCGAGCGTTTTGTCACTACGAATTGCCGGTAGAACGACCGGGCCCGGAGTAATGTGAACGAGTTTGTGCCGGTATCTGTCCCCCCGCTCGCCCCGCTCGTGCTCGCCTCGCCCCGCCCGTTTTCCACTCACGTCATTCGGCTCGCATTTTCTGGTAAAAGTAGACGTTTAGCATGGATATTCAAGCAGAAACTTTAATTACGCTTGTCCAAGAGAGACCTGTTCTGTGGGATAAGACCGAAGACGTCTATAAAGACAAAAACTTAAAGTTAGCAGCATGGCGTGAAGTATGTTTAATACTGAAACCAAACTTCGATGAACTGGATGAAAAAGAAAGAAAACAGTACGGTGAGTTTTTAATGTTTTATTGATAAAATGTAAATGCATTGATAAATTTTATTTTATAGCTGCTGCCTGCCACGGAACGGAACCAATATCCGAAACAAAATAATTAGTAAATGATGTCCGTATAGCGTTGGCATTAGGGCCACCTCGACTCGACACATTCCGATTCATGGGTGTCGTTTCTTGTTCTTGTCTATGTTCTATATTTTGGTAACTTTCAAAATTTATACCATCTTTTTCTCTTACAAAATTATGTAAGACTGTACAAGCTTTAATTACTTGAATTGCTGTGTCTACGTTCAGATCTATAGCTCGATGGATTATTCGCCACTTATTTGCCAGAATACCAAAAGCGCACTCAACATACCTTCTTGCTCGACTTAGTCTATAGTTAAAAATCTTTTTATCAGTATTCAAATGTGAACCTCCATATGGACGTAGGAGATTAGGTGTTAAAGCAAAGCCTTCATCGCCAACAAGTATAAACGGTAATTCTTCGTGCAAGTTTTCATGAAGCGGTCTAGGCTTTGGTACATTTAAAGTACCATCATTGATCTTTTGCCAAAATGTACTATCCTTTAATATAGTAGAATCGCATTCCTTGCCATATGAGCCCACACTAATAAAAATAAATCGGTACTCTGAATCGCCAACTGCCATTAATACAAAAGAATAATACTCCTTGTAATTAAAGAACATAGAACCACTCTTGGCTGGTTTCAAAATTCTGATATGTTTGCCATCTACTGCTCCAAGACAGTGAGGAAAGTTGGCTTTTCTTTCGAATCCTGAAGCGATGTCCTCCCATTCTCTCTCAGTATCAGGCAGCTTAAGGAAATCTGTCTTTAGGTTTTCCCAAATGACGTGGGTCATTTCTTTTATTAGTTTACTTATTGTCGAAACGCCTACTCTGTATGAGTAATGTATTTCTTTGAATGAACATCCTGAAGCTAAATATCTGAAAAATAGTATTTTTTGTAAATACATTATTACTTCACCAATCACAATACGTCGCGCTTACGCGTTTCCTTCAACGTATTCCAAGAACATGTCACTTGTAAAGATTACGCACTATAGACTGGACACGCATAGCTTTCTACCCTACAAAGGTTAATTGAATTACTACTTCCAGAATATTATTTATTAGATTTTCATAATAAACTTTTGGAACGAAGTTCCTTATAGTTCGTTGCGATTGCTAGGGCTAGACGAAAAAAATTAAGACTGTAACGAAATTAAGAGAAAAAGTTGTACCGACACTTTTAAGACTAAAAGTTGTCGTCACATCAACTAAAAGTTGTCACGAAACTTTTTGCTGTAGTTGCAAGCCGATGATGATGATGATGATGATCATGATCATGAAAATCGATATGGGTATCGTTTTCAGGGTTTTTGGGGTTGCTGATCACGAATATATCATTTAGCGATCCAAGATCCATTATATTTGTTAATAATAAAAAATATATATTATAACTTAAAAAATTATTACAATTCCTTCACTAATTAATCGAAAGAAACTTCGTTCCATCCGGGTGTCCCTTGACACCTCTAAAGTTTTTTATTGATTTCAGGAAAACAGTTTTCAACTAAATGGAATAATATTCGAGATTCGTGGCTTAAGACAGTAAAGAAACAAAAAGATGAGTCTAAATCTGGATCTTCGGCCAAAAAGACACGAAATTATTTATATCACGAGCAATTAATGTTTTTGAAAAAAGTCTCCGAACCTCGACCACCACACGAGTCAGTTTCAAAAAAAGCAAGAACCGAGACTGAAGTAGGCATGGAATCAGATTTTCGTTCACCTTTAATTAAAGATAAAAGAAAAATTGATAATAAAGAGGTAAATGACAGGATGGTAAAGTTTTTGGACTCCAGAATAAACCCAGAAAAGGAAAACCATCATCTGTCTTTCTTCAAAGGCATTATACCAATCTTGAACACTTTAACTATCGAAGAGACTAGAATTTCAAGCTAGCGTCATGACAATGTTGCAAAAAATTTAAAGTAGGAATTATGAGAGACCAAATTACGGACATTGGCGTGATTCATATAATCAGATGACCGGACCAGATCAGTATTCTGGATACTACACACATAATAGCGTCAATCAACAGGCAACACCTACGCAAGATCAATCAATACCACCCTGGATACTCTACGCAATATAATAGTAGCAATCAACAGGCAACAACATCTATACCATCAACTTCATCTCAGACATCGAATCCGACTCCAGCTTCGCCATCAGCATCTAGTAATCATTCCATACATTCCCAAGACTCAAATTACTTAGATTTTGAAGGGATTTAAGTTTGAGTACAAATAAATACTTAAATAAGTTATTTGCATTTTTAATTCATAATGATTATCAAATACATACACCCTCCCACACACACATTATATATATTCACATTCATCAAACAAACATACATAGCAAACATTCATTCATTCATCCAGTCTCTTAAGTAGGTACCTACGTCAAAACTATTATTACGCAATCTAGTGCATAAAATAATCTTACCTTAGACATATGGCTAATCTTTGTTCTGGGCAAATACATTCTCTGAAACTTGTATCTCGTACTCTTATGTCTAGTCGTCCCAGTAAATCGTCAAAAGTGGTTGCTGTCATTCGAAAATAATTGAAGAACTTTGATTCGTCTCTTCTAAGTTCACCGATTAATGTTTCAAATGTTCCAAGTGAAAATCTTGCCCGTAAAATAGGGTGTACCCAATGTTTTCTTCTATTTTGCCTTCTATTAAGATACCACCACAACACAACAATTTCGTCGTCCATTGTGCGCGCAGGTCCAAATTCAACTGAGGTAAGTACTCGACTGTCTGAATTTCTTCCGGGATCCGATGTAATGTGAACACTCTGTCCGGTGTCCGGTTTCCGGCAGATCTGCCGGTCCGGCGTAGTGGGAACGCTGCCTTACAGATATGCAAACATTTTTTTCAGTGTACCTGTTACAATTGGCTGCTAAAAAATCAATGTGTAAAAAAGATAGAAATAGTCTTTCCCGTAAACGGGCACTCGTACATGCCTGCAGATAGGGTGTTTGGAGTTATTGAGAAAAAAATAAAAAAACTTGAGGTGATTTTACACCCTAGCGAAATCAAAGATATAATCGAAACGGCATCATTGGTTCAATTAGGAACAGACTGTCCTGTTAAAGACTGGAGACAGTCTGTTAAAACTGTCTTCAAACAGACTACATCGTGGCCTATGAAGTTTAAAGAGTGCAAAAGGTTCATTTTGAAAAGTGTTACGATGTGCATACATCGACAATGCACATTTTGCGTTTGGTCACATCACTAGATTCGAAATGTCTAGAATGTAAGTAGACCGGTTTTCTAAGCGAGAAATTCCTTAGTCCATTGTTTTGTGTGCCGGCTGAGATCGCACCGATAACGTTCGACCGGCCGACCAATGGGAAGACGCCTCGATGAGTAGCGGTTTTGAAATGTACCTACATTTTTGTTGGGCTTATACCTAAATTTTATTATTTTATTATTAGTTAAATATTGCATTGAGACTTTCTGCCGCCGGTCGGAGACCGATATATAGGAAGGGGCCAACCACCTGTCTGTGTTTTCCTTGTTCCCATGTTTGTGTTATCCTGTGTTGTGTAACCTTGCCGTGTACCCTCACGTAAATAATTGTGCAGCGCGTCCGACAACTAGGGAACCTGTACGGCGATTTGCGTGTGGGGCCTACGGCAAGCGGTGCCGAGCCGGTATCTAATCCGCTGCTTGTGTCTATTCCAGAACTACCTTGGGGCTAGGCCTCATACGCATTGTCCGGTTAGCCGTAGTGCGGACAGCCGTCCGGTTAAACGCAATCAAAAATATATACGCAAAAGTATTTTTTATTCGCACTGTGATGCGGCTGCCGCCCAACCGCTCCGGTCGCTCGGAGCGCTGCGGCCCGACTGACGGCTATCCGGACGGTCGCTGTACGCACTACGCGGATGCACTGCGGTTTGCTAGTTTACGGTTGCTCGCCATTGAAGGTGCACGTATTAAGTATACATTACAGACGAGACGCTCGCGACAAAAATTTTCGGCTATGGATTTCGATGCCGAACGGTTTATAATTGAAATTCAAAACAGGCCAGCAATCTGGAATACGAAATCTGCAGAATATTCTGATAGAAACTTACGTCAAAAAGCTTGGGAGGAGTTGGTGGATACCTATGGAGCTGATTTACCACAGGATAAAAAAAAACAACTCGGTAAGTACAATTACTTTATATAGTTTAATAATTATATGTTGTCACAGTATAATTAGATGTGATTATCCTGCCAGCTTACCCTTCCTTCGTTCATGAAATAATCTGCAAATAATTCTCGATATCTCAATCCAGTTGTATTGTTTCTGCGCACACTATCTTGAGCAATTGTGTCAGTCAGTGGATTATTTAGCGAGTCTTCAAAAGAATACCCATCTCTGTCTCTCACGAAGTTGTTTAAAATGCACGCCGACTTAATAATATCATTAACTAAATCGGTGTTGACATTAATGGGTCTATGGAAAATGCGCCACTTATTCGCAAGTATCCCAAAAGTACATTCAATGTAACGTCTAGCTCTGCAGAGCCTATAATTAAACGTTCTTCTCGTAACATTTAAGTCACGTCTTGGATATGGGCGCATCATGGTTGTACTTAAGGCGAATGCCTCATCTCCTACAAAGACGTAGGGGAAAGCAGTGCTATTGGATTCTAAAATCGGCGCAGGTTCAGGAATGTTCAAACGATTCTCCTGCACTTTTTTATAAAAGTTCGAATTCTGAAATATTGCTGAGTCCCCGAATCTACCAAATGCTCCAACATCAATTTATACAAATTTAAAGTTGCTGTCACAAATCGCCATCAAGACCAAGGAAAAAAATCCTTTATAATTATAGCACATAGATCCACTATTGTTAGGTGCTATAGTTCTTATATGTTTCCCATCACAAGCACCTATACAATGCGGAAACTGGGCTCTCTTGAAGAAATCCTTTGCAATTTGAAGCCACATTTGTTCTGTTGGTTCTGGTAGGCATATCTCTTTTAAGCAATACCATATTGCTGCACATACTTCGCGAACAATTTCGGCAATGGTGCTAACTCCAATCCTAAAGATGTAATGCAATTCAGCAAATGAGCAACCAGTTGCTAAATATCTGAAACAATGGTTTTTTTTACAGGTTTGGATCTACAAAAAAAGTGGAGAAACATTCGCGACGCTTTTGTAAAGGCCCATAAAGCAAAGGAGAGCAAAAGCGGGTCTGCAGCAAAAAAGAAGGTTCCATATGTATTCTACGATAATCTTTTATTTTTAAAAGATACAGTAACTGTAAATAGCACAGATGGTAATGTTACAGTAAATGAAGATGTAAACATGACTACACAGAATGAAGACAATCTTCCATTAAATACGCCATTGACGCCAAAGAGACGTAATAATAAAAAATATGATGACGCTATTGGTGCACAGTTAGTCGGAGTGTTAACTAAAAATGTAGAAAGAAGGAATTTGGAAGATGACGAGGATCGCCTTTTTTTCTTGTCTTTGGTTAAAGAATATAAGAAAATACCAGAACACTTGCAAATGCACACAAAGTTAGATATTTTAAGGCTAATTAAAGATGCACAGCAGCTTTGCAACTATCCAAACACATCGTGGGGTATTGGAAGAAACGATACCAATCGTGGATATCAAACGGCCCATTATTCTAGATATAATCCCTACACCCAGCCTATGCAATCATCGGATATTGGACGACCACCTTCTCAAGGCTCTGCAGCGAGTTCGTTGCAAAAAATCGAAGTACAATCGCCATTATCAACTTACAGTCAACAGTCTCAGAACAGTCAACACTCGTCTTACATGGATCTTTTTAATTCTATACCAGACGATTGTGAAAATCAAAATGTTTAACCGTGCTATGGTCATTCTTTTGATAAATAAATAAAAATAAATTAGATAGGTATGTATTTTATTTCACTTACCTTAGCACTAACGTTAACTTTAGTTCAGGTTTAATACAATTCCGAAATTGTGTGTCCATCTTTGTTATGCTGATTTCCAAAATTCTAAAAAGTTCTTCAAATGATTTCAGACTCATTCTAGTGTATCCAAAAAACTTATCGTCATACTTTTTCAGTTCTTCGAAAAATATTTCAAATTGCTTGCTCTCATCTCGTGTTTGCAAATAAGGATGTACCCAGAACCTTCTTCTTTGCTTTTTTTCTTTATATATCGCATGTAAATATAATAAATAGCTGCAACTTCTTCAGCGTCCATCTTGGAAATGGTCCTGCATGCTATGAAATGTTCCGATGAAACCGCAACGTTTATCCGCACTGTCCGGTTGCAGTTGCGGCTAGCCGCCACCCGGTTAACCGCAACTGCAACCGCATCCTGCGGCTAGCCGGACGGCTGTCCGCACTCCGGCTAACCGGACAATGCGTATGAGGCCTTAAGAGAAGCCTATTTGTGAAGATTTTTGTTGCTGAGCAGCCTGAAGCTGCGCCGTCGCTCCGTGGCCTACCATCCGGAGCATTTCGGCCTGTTGAGAACGAAATCAATTGGAGGACACCAGCGGACCCTGCCGGCCGACCGCCGTCGCCCGTAGACCCAAAGTTAAGTGCACCGGGCACTTCCGTAAACAGTATATGTGATCCTATTCGACCGACACACTATTAGCTATTATTATTATATAAACCCTAGGTTCCCTGCTATTAAAGTCACGTTAATTGTTTTAAGTCGTTTTATTTGTACTTCCTAGCAGGGGCCGTATCAAAAGATCAAAAAACCTGGAAGCGTCCTTGTTCGAGGGGAACTTTTCTATAAAAGTGATATTGCCGTAGCTGCGAATGTGTGCCAAAAAGGCAAAAACATAAGTATGATTGAGCCACAAACTTTGCCGTGTGGTGTACCGGTTAACAAAAAAAAACTGGAAGATGTGATTAAATTGCTCATTAAACATTTTGGTCCCGAGTGGAAGGAGTTCCAATCTTTGGCGTTTTACGATAATTTACTTACGTCACAGGAGTCACTTATTGCTCCATTGGAAGAGCAAATACATGATTTTTGCGAAGAACCATTAGATGGTGCTCACGATCTTCGTATATAATTATTATGTATGAAAATTGCAGGCACTTTATGAGGCTGGTTTTTCCAAAAACTCGTTATCTTCTTCTTTAGTAAAGTAAAGAGTAAAGAAATTAACCTCATTGTTTTAATGTCGTTGTTATTACGTAGAAATAGGTATACAATTTGGCACAAAAGTAAGGTCAACAACATTATTAATGTAAGCATAGTATGTATTGAAAAAATATGAAAAAATGTTTAAGGAGCCAACTTTGCATTTTATTTTTTCTTTCTAGCGATGATTAACAGATTGTGTAACTGTAAGCATGACTGATTAAAACTTGGGAGTCCGGTATTTTAGTATAACCTGCCCCTAACGAAACAAACTTTTTAATAAAAAGAATTGCATTTAGTTTTTTTGTTTTATTCAAACACCTACTTAATTATTGTACAGAGTTTAACAGAAAGGTCTTGTCTAGCTGAAAGGATATATTATGTGCCTAGAATATTGAGCAGCTGATTTTTTACCATACAGACTTAGTCTCATAGTTAATTTTCAGTACCCCTTCAGTTTGATAAAAACTTTCCATTACATGATGCAACGATAGAAAACACTGTGTTTTCTGATGTTTTTTTTTAATACTTTCCACAAATACGAAAGAGAAAGAATCGGAAATAAATAAAATTATTCAATTCTATTGATTTGTGACAACCCTAATTCTACCTTTTTTTCACGAATGAGCAATTCTCAAAATAATGCTGAATGATTATTGTAGTGCTGTCCCATAAATTGACAATTTTTTTTTCAAATGGTAGAAAAATAATAAGTGCGAGATAATAATTAAATAAATAAAATCACTTAATTACTGTTTACATTCCTGCTTTCATTCTTATGAGAAATTGATAATTTACGAAAAAAAAAAACCAATAAAGATAAACTATTGACGATCTCCAAATCTATACACAGGCGCCGCTAACTAATTTATCGGAAGCGTTCTCCACCGTCAACGATGATCTGTCGCGAGTGGCTGAGTGGAGCAGGCTGCACGGCTTGGAAGTCAATCCTACAAAGACTCAGATCATTGTCGTTGGCAGCCCCTGGATGGTGCAAGGAATTGAGTGGACGGTACTCCCAAAGATTGTTTTTAATGGAGTCACCATGACTATTAGCACCGCTGTTAAGGATTTGGGTTTATATATTGATGACACGTTGTCATGGGGGCCACAATTGCGTGAGGTCAGTCGTAGGCTGTTCGCGGCTGCGGGATCTATGCGTAGACTACCAAAACTGTACTTGCTCAATCTCTCCTTCTTCCCCTCCTAGACTACGCCGATGTCAGCTATCTCAATGTCACTGAAGAGCAACTTGACAAACTTGAGCGACTTCAAAATTTCTGCATTAGATTCATATTTGGCTTACGTAAATATGATCATGTCTCAGAATTTCGCAACCAGCTCAAGTGGCTCCCCATTCGACTTCAACGGAATGCTCACATTCTTTCCTTGTTGTATGCTATTCTTTTCAATCCCACTACCCCCAGTTATTTAAAAGAACGTTTTGAGTTCCTCAGTGACACACATTCAAGGTCTTTGAGGTCGTCGGTATCCCTGGAATTGGCAGTCCCTACTCATTCCACAAATTTTTATGATAAGTCGTTTACTGTACAAGCTGTTAGGTTGTGGAATGCATTGCCGGTTGTAATTAGAAGGGCACAATCCCTAGCTGTTTTTAAGAGACTGGTCAAGGAACACTACCTGGGTCCTTTAACTGGTGTCCCTTGTATTCCCATGGGTACCGTTTTTGTTTTTTTGCGTTTAACTCATCTTTTCCACTTAGTTCTTATTTATTTCTATATAGCTTATATAACGTACCTGCATATTATATGTATTTACAATGCTTTATACCATAAATGGCGTATAATATCATATCTACTTACATCATTAATGTATCATTAAGTAAGTATAATCTTCTATTATCCTGTTCATGTGTATCTGTTACTTTGTATTTGTTTCTATATTTCGACACCAATAATATTTACCCACCTTAAAACTTTTCTATTTCAATAAATGTCCATCCTAAGGTTGCCTGTAAGACATTGCTCTTTAGCGATAAGGCCGCCCTTTGTACATCGGATATTTTTTTTTTCTGTAATTTCTTATTGGTGTACAATAAAGATTATTCTAATCTAATCTAATCTAATCTATTGAGTGTGCAAATGTATGGAGAGTGATGTGTCCCATTTAGCAGTGTATGACTTTCCATAAGTTTTTTTTTAAATATTATGGGCTGACATTTAAATTTTTGGTGCTATTTTACGCTGTTACTATCAATTTATCACTCGAATATACAATTTTGCGAAAAACAATGCATATTTTAAAAATAAATATATTTTATAACATATCTTTAAAAAGTTCCTTTTTCGTTTTCTTATTTTGTTACGTGGTTTATGAAAATAAAAACAAGTTAGTAGATTGTTTTTCTGTGCACTGGCAACATTTGAGAAGAAAAAAAGCTAAAAGTAGCATTGCTGTCACTTGTCAAATTCATTTGAAAATATCGTTTCATGGTGTGGTGCTCGCCGGATTCAATTTTTTTTCTTGTTTTGTAACTGTATTAACAAGGGTAAGTTTATAATTTTTTATGTTTATAGTATTAAGAATTGATAATTGTTTAATATATTTTTGATATCTCATCACATACAGTCGATTTTATCAGTTTTTATTGTAGAAATAGATGCAATGAAACTTATGATCTCGTTATGTTCGTTGCTTCCTCTTTGGTTACTTTTGTGTGGTTATGTATAAGAAGAATATGAAGTAACAAAATAGGAATACGTAAGGCAGAGTCTACATTTCGTTTTTACTCAGCTATGGCACAATATAAGGGAGGGTTATTTTTGACTTTATTTCATTAGTTCAAGTATTCAGTTCTTTTGTTAACCTACTTCAAAAAAGGAGGTTCTCAGTTAGACCAGTATGTTGAATGTATGGACGTATATTATAGGCTTGTCCGCGATTTTCTCAAAAACTACTGATGATATTTGGATGGGGTTTTCACCATTGGGTAGCACATTAAAATTTGTTCAACGTTTAAGCTTTTGTCCGATTTTGAATGATTTTAAGTTGACGTGATTGCCGAGGTATCTTCATGATATTAAAGAAAGTTTGAATTTTAATGGTTGGGATTGTACCCGGCGCTGCCAATCGGGTGGACAAGACAACGTCTGTCGAGACATAGCTGTCTATTCATATATATAATTCAGTAGTTCTTTTCAATAAATATGCAAATTAGTTTTACTAAATGTTGTTAATTAATCTGTTTTTGCACATGGCGGAATTAAGCAGGTACCTATATGTGTTTAGGATGAGATTTTGTTTGTTTATTTTTTACGTAGTTAGGTATTTACTAAAAACCATCATTATTAGCTAGCTTTAAATGTATAAATAATTGTTTGCAGTAAATTCAATAATATGCCATTAACAAACGCAGAAAAGCAGAGACGATATAGAGAGCGTCTGAAACAAGATCCAGAAAAATTTGAAAACTACAGAAAAAAAAATTTAGAGAGAATAAAATCTAAATATAAATATAAAAAAGTTAGTGAATTAAATGATAGAGAAAAATCGGAGGTGAGAAGAAAATGGCGGGAACAAAAGCGACAGAAGAAAAAAGACAACACAACTATAGAAACAGTTACACCTACCAGTTCCGAAATAACAAGTACTACAGTTACTAGCGACATCACTGCAATGTCAAATGTAAAAAGTATACAAAGATCTAGAAATATGTACCGAAATAAATATAATGCATCTCAAAATCGCATTATTACTTTACTTCGTCAAAATGAGGCATTGAGAAAAATGTATCGCATCCAGAAGAAACAAAGAAAAACAATAGGCACACTACAATTAGATATACTAAAACTACAGGCTAGGAACGAATTTCTAGAAAAAGCTTTAAAATACACCTATAAAAGCTGTAAAAATAATAACGAAAGGAATGTACTTAAAAGGATTGCTGTGCAGAAATCTACGACTCAAATAGAAGCCAAGACTTATATGCTGAATATGTTAGGCGTTAAGGGAGGTATTAAAAAGAAGAAAGAGAAGGAGAAGAAGATAGTGAAAATAAGAAGGGAAGTCGAGAAGTTTTTTTTTTGAGAGATGATATTACAAGAGCTACAGCAGGGAAAAGAGAATGCGTAACCAAAAATAAATGCAAAAAACAAATTAGATATCTAAATAATACATTAAAAAATTTATACGAGATTTTTAAAAATGAAGGGGGATCCGTTTCTTTTGCTAGTTTCTGTAGATTTAAACCTTTTTATGTACTTTCTCCATCAATAAACAAAAGAGAAACGTGTTTATGCATAAAACACAGCAATTTTGATTTCAAATGTGTAGCACTCAGACGGCGAAACATCATTTTATATCCCAATTCCTACGAACTGATAAAGGACAATGTGTGCAATATAAAAAATTATAACTGCATGTATGGCAAATGTTTACAGTGCAAATGTAAAAAAAAAAAATATAATATAGAAGACCCAGATATGACAATAGAATGGAAAATGTGAGAGACAGTTCAGCATACTTACAAAAAGAATACAGCTAATGACAAAAATATATCTATGTTAACGAAAAAAACTACAAAAACGAATAAAACTGGAACTGTTCAACTCTTAGTTGACGCTTTGGAAGCAGATATTCCTAAATTTAAAACACATGTCTTTAATTTTTGCATCAAAATGATGAATATAAAAATTGCAAAGAACAGAAAATCAAAGACCCAACGCCGACCCTCTCCGGCTGAGCGTCGGCTCCACTCACCTGGTCAACTACACTCCTGTGGTCCATGGTAGAACGCAAGTAAGTAGCTCATTCCTCAGCGTCATAAGTCCTGGGGATACACTCACTCCAATCGATAAGAAGGAGCATAAGCGCATTACCGATAGAGATTTGACCTCAAGCAATCCTGTTCCATCACGTGCCGCTGGCAATACATCCAGTGCCCCTAAAAGTGTTGTGAAGGTCAGAAGAGAACGTCTGCAGGTCTCGGGGGTTCGTCCTCCTACGTCCACCGAAGCGAAAACGCTATCTCCTTCTCTAAGTCCTTTAACCCTAAACGCCTCGGCGTCTCAGATGAGTGCTGAATCAGAAGAGGATGATTATGCTGATGCGAAGAATATCGCTATGAGGAAATTAATTTCGATTTGCACCCAGAATAATATAACATACCAAATGACTGGTTTCAAAGACACAAGCACCGAGGAGGCTGGCAGAGATGAGTTTGAACGGGCGTTCAAAATGCAGTACGCTCAGAAAACTCATGCTCGCTTATCCGATGCGATGCCCAATAGAATGTACGGTACCAGAGTGATTTTGGTAACCAAAGGAGCCAAAATCATGGGCGTCGCGGACGCCACCCCTAGCACAAGAGGAATCGAGCTCATTCCAGAGGAGTTGGGTTTCACCGTTGTTGACCCTAGTGTGTATTGATCGGACGTACGTACGCATCGTCATTACGATGTAAGCCAGTCCGTATGGTAATCATGAAATTCGGTACACTCATTCGGTAACTCCATGTTGTATGTTATACGAAAAGCATTTAACACCCTCACTGAGGACTTGTTTCTGAAAATCTACAAGACATATATTCGCCCACTTTTGGAATATGCGTTTCAGATATGGAACCCTTATTTCAAGAAAGACATACTAATACTCGAAGGGTTACAACGTAGAGCTACAAAAATGGGCATTTCACTGAAGCACTAGACATATGAAAATCGTCTTACTGAACTCAACTTGACCACATTGGAACAACGAAGACAGAGGGGTGACCTGATAGAGACATACAAACTATTAACCGGGCACTATAATGTTAAGGACATTGGAAACATCTACAGCTTAAATTCAAATACCCATTTGAGAGGCCACTCATTGAAGCTCAATAGGTCTTCTTCTGTTAGCAACCCTAGAAGACACTTTTTGCCAAATCGCGTAGTGACTATGTGGAACAGTTTACCTGAGACTGTAATTAGTACACAAACAGTGAACAGTTTCAAAAATAGACTTGATCTACACTTAAAAACATAATACCAAAAAACACAAGTGCAGTGATATGCACGCATCAGATCAATGATCTGCTAGTGCATTAATATATAATAACATTTAGATGAAAATGAAGCTGCGACTTTTCGGAAAACTACGTGTGCAAGATGGGTACTGAAGTACAATCAATGCATTTTGGCGCCTCCAAAATACAAGTAACATTGCATACCGGTGTCATATATTGTAAAGAGACAAAGTAATCATTTTGTACAATGTCACCAAGCAATGTTCATCAACCAGAAGCTATATGGGCTCATTTAATACCAATACTCGAAGTAACCAAAAAACTTATACCTAACCTTAAAAAACTATATATTTTTTCTGATGGACCTATACTACTACCTACTATATTGATATATCATGGTCGTTTTTTGAAAGCGGTCACGGAAAAGGCGTTGCCGATGCCATGAGCCTTAGACCGTGAAGTATCCTATGGTAAAGATATTCAAAATGCCTCCGACGTCTACTCGTCTTTAGAACAGTCCGCAAAATAGTACCAACTTTTCTGAAAGCTGTTCCAGGTACTATGAGTATTCATGAGGTTATAGCCATGAAAAGTAATGATAAATTAATTTATCATCGTCCATTAACTTGTTTTTGTAATGGTTTTATATGCAATTGTTTTGATATGAAAATGCACCAATTCGAAACAGTTTTTACTTAGAAGCCAACGGATCCTTCAATGCCTGCTAACACCGATCTTTCATGTTGCGATGATTTATTATTAGATGAAAATGTAGCTTTAAATGAAGAAATTGAGTGCGTATCTATCGACGAAAATTTTAACAGTCAAGTTATAGATATGGAACAACATATTGAAGATAATGTAGCCACAAAAATAACTGTTGTTAACACGTTCGCGCGAGCAACGCCGTGCAAAGTCGTGGTGATATATTTTTGAAATGGCGCAACGTTATATCACGTCCTCTAGATTATCAATTTTTTTCGGCGGAACTTCTTGCAACGTTTACTTTGAGGGCAAATTCCTATTAAACATATTCCTTGCGCCGCAACACATTCGCTATTAGGATGTTTATACCGCCGCGTGACTTTCATAAGTTCATTTTCTTCAGAGTGTACGCACACATGTAAAAGTCCCACACACACTTGCGCAACGTCGTACCACGTCTTCCCCTTGTACCGCGTTCCTCACAGTCAGTCGGCCTGCGCGCGTTCGGAGCACCTTACGTGTGTCTGTGGTGAGACTCAGTGAGCGTGAACGAATTACGACTAAAAGTAAGTAAATGTTGTAAATATTGTTGTTACGTTTAGTTGGGATAATTACATGCATGTTCGTGAATAATAAACATTGTCATAAAAGCTTGAACTTGAAATAAATTTGAAAGAAACTTGGTAACGGTTTTTCTGGGCGTGTTATTCTTATGCTTATTTTGAACTGTGAGGACATGTACTAATCATATAATAACTCGTGTTATGTTGAGTCATAATAATGTTTTACAATATTTAGATTATTATTTGCTTTAGTAAATGCATGATATGTATTGTTTTAGATGGATAAGTTCGATGAGCGTATTATGAAACTATTCGAAGAAGCGTCATCGGGAAGCACCATACCAGACCCATTTAGCGATGATGGTCAGTATGGATCGGATGCCATCATCGAACAATCAAGACACTTCTATTTCGACTGGTCACTGGCCTGAAAAGATACCTAAGAAAAACCCTTCTGTTATGAAGAGTGTATTTTTGAAATGCAAGATGTGTACTAAAAACAAAATAAGAAGAGAAAGTAGCTTTAGATGCAAAGGTTGCCCAGACAAGCCTGCTTTATGCCCTTCATGTTTTGAAGAGTGGCATAACCAATCACCAGCTTCATAGCTGCATAATATCGTATTGTAGGTGTATACCCATAGCTACTTAATCTTCTATTCATTTTCCTACCTAACATTATCTTATTTCCTTAATTTGTTAATAAATACTCAAAGTATTAAGGCTGATTAGAAGTAAAAAACGTTGAATTGTGCAATTATTAAGACTGGTAAAGATTTTTGATTAGAGTAACAAAATGGTTGTGAATATTGCTAAGAAAGATTATTATTGTTAAGAAAATACTTATGTTTTGATTAAACTTTTATTCCTAGCCAGTTGTATTATTTAGATTTCCTAAATAAAAGATGACGTTCATGAACGTTGTGTCACTTAGCATGGTATATCAGACATGCAAGATGGCGGCGTCGTGTATAAACGTCGGACGTGGAGTGACGTCGCGCCACATGGCATAGTACTAAGACATATATGTTGCGGCGGGACGTCTTTAGACGTTGTATAAATTTGTATAGGAAAAAGATGCGCCTCGCCACAACAATTCTGACAGGGTTGCTCACTCGAACGTGTTAATGAAGAGATTGACAGTGTACTTACTAACGAAAATAATAACAGTCAAGTTATAGACATAGAGTATAATGCCGAACCCAATGTAACCACAGAAATAACTGTAATGAAGATATTGAATCGATTAAGGAAAATATTAACAGTCAAGTTTTAGATATAAAACAAGACACTGAACAAAATTTAATTACAAATAGTGTAGATATATCTGACATTACACACAATGACAAAAAAAATTTAAATAATGTACAGCTTCATTTAGGAGGGCCAAATCCTTCAACTTCACAAATAACTAACAAATCCATTTTATCGAAAACAAAATCTTTACGGACCGTAGTAAACGTCTAGTTCCTTGTAAACTATGCAAGATGGGTATGAGCATGTATGAACTAGTAAGATGTATGACGTGTAACAGATATTATTGTCGGCGTTGCATTGGTGGAGAGACAGATATGGACTTCATAATTTGTGCTTCATGTTTTAATTCATTTTGAACAGCTTTTAGTGGGTAGGTATTATAAATGACATACAGATAGATTTTATAAAGAAACAGATATATTAAACATATTTATTGGTTTCAGGTACAGTCCCCCGTTTTTAGAAATGGGAATATTAATAGACATTGACAAGTTTTTGTCTAAGTCTGACTTCCGCTTTTATCTAAGAAACAAGCTGCCTTGGCCTTGGAGCGAAACACTATAAGATCAGCAAGATGTGTTAATTGTAATTGGCAGACAGAACCATCTATCCTCCTGCAAATTCACTTTGTATCATCGATGAATACTGAAGCCATGAAGAGTTTATTGGATGATATTTATGTTTGGTGTCCTAATTGTGATTTTTTCTTATATGATCATTACACTCCAGACGAGTGTGAGATTTGCAATGCGTAATTTTTATAATAATTTCATAACTATGACTAAATAATACTCAAGTTTATTTGATATCCCATTTGTGATTTAGACATACTTACCTATAACGATTTGTGATTTATTGACTTTAAAATAAGTATAATTAATTTTCACGTGAAACGTGATTGATAATACAGTATTCAATGACAGTTCTTTTAAAATACTGTACTCGAACAAAATTTGTTATTTCTAAGATAGATAATTAACATCATTTCCAATCTTAAGTTCAAATTATGTTAAATAAAAACATTGTTTTGAAGTGTATTGTATACTCAGCCTTAGAAGTTCTTGTTTTGTTACCAAGGTTCCTACTTTGTTACTGTCCTAATGGAGATGACTGATTTTTCTGTTAATATTTAAAATTTAACAATTTTTTATAATAATTAAGAATGTTACAGCATAGATTGTTGGTTTATTTTGTAATTTTAAGTTAAAAATGACTGAGATTTTGCCTGTGAACTTTATAAATAAAAATGTTTTCCAAGCAGGTATTCCAAAGGTAACGAAATGGACAAAATGTGGTCTATTTGTTCTAAAGTGTTGATCTTATAATTAAAGTTTTGTGTTCTCTGTCTGTGTTTTCATTTAAAATATATTAAAAAGGTTTGCAATCTTTTACGGGTTTTAATTTTTAACGAATTTTATTCGGTAACGTAATAAGAACATTTTTAGACCATTCCCTTCAAAACTTATTTTTTTTTTCAAGAAATATTAAATAAATGAGGTACTTTTATAAAAAATAATAAAATTTGATTATGTCTTAATTAAATGAAAACATTAACAAGTAGGGTACTGCCATTTCGTTTTTTAAAATAAAAATAAAAATTATTCAGCATTATTTTGAGAATTGCTCGAATATCTAACACGGATATCTGTTGTTGACTTGGAATCAAAGATGGCTATCTGATCTAAACTTAGGTTCAAATATGGCTATCTTCATAATTCAGTATCAAATGTGGCCATTTGCAATAAACAAATGTTAACCGTATCTAAAATTTCAACTTCTTGTTAGGTTTTGTGCTAATTTCGGTCGGGGTGTCGCAAAGAGGGTCCCATACAAAAATGAAGTCAAAATTTTCTAAGTCCCGGATTGCTTAAAAAGTGTATATTTGAATTCTTTTTCATTTTTTTTAATTTTTTATTTTTTTTTATATATTTTTTTTTTTAAAGATTTAAAACTTATTTGGTCTAATATGAACGATTAACAGATAGGTCGACGGATATGTCTTAAAAACAATTATTTCGATGTCATTATGAAATGCAGCCCTGACAGGGTTATTTTTTTAAATTGTCACTATTTAGCTATCACACAGATAGCCGGATTTGATCCTATTCGACTCATATTTAATATTGTTTATGACAGCATCTTTTTTTCTAAAATTGCTTGTCCATGCTTACTGTTTTTCTGATTTTAATGTTAATTAGCATAATTTCACCATAGCAAAACTAAATTGTGTTATTCTTCAGAAAAAAATCAGTCTAATGGTTTTAACATGAAATCAAAAAAAATATTTCATTACAGGGATATCTTTCATGAATATTATCATAATCGCAATTGAGTTAGTATTACAGAAATGTTTTTATATCTTGTAGAACATAATTATTGCCAGTTATGTCATTCTCTAAATGAATAATTGAGAACTACGAGAAGTACACAAGCACAACATTTTGATATATTACACTATTCACAATAATATAACAAAACTAATTTTGTCACAAGTCGAACACGACTCAGTTTTTTTAAATTAATTATGATATTCAAAACTAAGAACCTAAATTCGTATTTTAATTAAAACCTTGAGAACCTTAACCTTTAGAATTGTATATTTCATGTTTTCATTTCTCAAATATATTAAAAGCTGTGACAGCAAATATTTTGTTTGATTTTCAAATGGCTACCCTGTAAAATTTGCTTTTTTTGGATTGTACGGTTATTCATGAAAAGCAACGATATTTTTGTGTAATTTTGTGACAATAAACATTTTATAAAATGGATGGTGATTATAACACAACATTAGTAAAGAATGAAATACACTATCAGCACATGGAGCTGAAATACCAAAGAATTGGTAAGAAGCCTACACACATCCTACACAAAACTAACCAACTCACCAACGACCAAAGCTGTATAGCAATACACATTGAAATATTAAAAAAAAATAACCTTAAACTAGTGCTTCATACTCTATAATATAACTCCATTCGAATTATGACTTCAATGTTAAACTCAATCATATAAATTCAAAAGCTCGTATGAGAACAAAATACGGACAATGTTGAACTCACTTGGTGTCCAGGATTGGATCGACTAATTCTAGCCGATCTTGGCGATGAATCTTAATCCTAACACAAATTATAATAATATATTTTATTAAGTTACAAAGCTAGTCTTGATTCTTGAAATTTTTAAAATCCTCTGATAGAAAAATGAGAATATCAAATATAATCACCACGATGGATCGAGTATGTTGGAGAAAGAAATGAACTCGTATATACAAAATGTACTCATGAAACAACCACAACACAGATACATGAGATAGGACGACCACCAGGGACCGGCAAACGGCAGTTGCAAGCAGGCTGTTTCAAAAAAGCAAAAACTAGTAGAAACAAAGTGTCGTTAGACTAGTTTGGTTACCATACTACAAACATGACTAAAACTGTCTAAAACATGATCAAATCACAAAACTTAACCAAATTTTACTTTTCCCAAACACGCGCCAACCAACAGACAACCGGCACTTGCGGCCATTTTTCACTTCAATTCACTCATAGTCAGTCACCTCACAGTTTAATTTCATTCTCTACTCTCACAAAGTCAGTGTTGCCAAGTGCGCACCCAGATTTTGAAAAATACTTAGACCCGATGAGTAACATACGTAGATTTAGTAAAAGTTGTTTATAAAATATAGATAGATCTACTTTTTTTTAAATGTATTTTTATTAAGTTACTAGAGTAGTAAGCATCGGGACACTACTTTAGTACACATTTCTAATCTGTGCGTGACACGCATAGAATAGGGATTCCGTAGTCACCCACACCCATAATAACTCCTGAACTAACTGAGTTATCAGATCGTTATAGTTTCCCTTCTTCAAGGTTCATTTACATGGACGACCATACCATCATTTATTTTTCTGATTTTTCGATCCAGCCGCTTAGGTTTTAGAAGATGGATGACGACAACGACGCCCTTTTTTTAAAAAAAGGCGCTTGGATTTTTTAATCAAAAAACTGTTTTAGCAACCTTTCACGATTTTTGAAAGAGCTATCTAATGATACGATAGGGTAGAAAAAAACATTTTTCTTAATTATATGTTAGCGCTTTGTTAACGTGGTAAATACACATACATATCCACGTAAAGTTTCATTATTCTAGCACTAACCGTTTAGGAGGAAAGCCGAGGATGGAGACGGATATGACGAAACAACAAGAGTTCCGAGACTTGAACTATGGAACCCTAATAAAACTAGGAGCTGCGGTCGCTGCCGTGGTATTGCGCTGCAGCATGCAATTGAGCGAAGCGACTATTTCTATTAAGGCATTTATCAATCTATAAGGAGCAGGTTTTCAAATAAAGTTATTGACCAAAAATATGTCAATAACTATTTTGAGGGTCATAAATCAAAATTCGGTCTCGACCAAAACCTGCTCCTGAGAATGCTTGATTTTTGAATGAAAAAATCATGAAAATCGGTTGTTGACATATTTTTGGTCAATAACTTTTTTTGAGGGTCCTAAATCAAAATTCAGGCTCGAATAAAACCTGCTCCTGAGAATGCTTGATTTTTGAGTGAAAAAATCATGAAAATCGGTTGGGCGGTTGTCGAGAAACAATTTCACATCGAGTTGCATTTGAGTCACCTGATAAGAAGCTCCGCTCGCTACGCTCGCTTCGCTCAACAAGTATTGTTTAAAAATTACTTATTTGTGGTCATAATTGGAAAAACATGTGAGCACACTATTTTGACCACCACTCGAATTTACGACAGAGCATTTTGTACTGCTTTGTGTAAAGCCATTTATGTTCGGAATATCAAAGTTAAATATCTAAGAGCGCAGCTGTCAAATATGCTTCTTCAGTGTGATGACTGATGAGTAAATGTCATTTTGCCAAATTAAGAAAATACGTAGACTGGGACCAAAGTTGGCACCTAGATTTGCAAGAAAGGACTAAAATACGTAGATCTACGTAAAAATACGTTGGGTTGGCACCGCTGTCCAGGAACAAGGCGTATTCCAAATGACATTAATGACAAGGTTGTCGTTTTCAAGTGACTTCCAAAAAGGGAGGATGTTCTCAATTCGAATGATTTCTTTTTTTTATATCCATCCATTGGGAGAGGCGAAGCTTTTACCAATATTTATCATACCTACTACCAAGCCGTAATAATTTTTTAACGCGTAATAACATCACTCCGCTTCCCACGTTTGTTGACAAACTCCTCTGAAACGGCTTAACATCTAAAATCTTATGAAAATTTTTGTGCATATATAGTAGGTCTGCGAATCGGTCGTAAACTATTTATGAAATATTTTTAAACTATTTTTGGAAGCCCGCGGCATCGCCCACGTGAATAGTTTTATGGTTCCGCGGGAACTCATTTCCGGAATAAAAAGTACACAGCCTATATCACACCTTCATCAGCTGTCTGCCAGTTTGAAATTACACACAGACACCTCGATTTTTTTTTCTTTTTACTTTTACTTTTTAAATAATATATTTATTTTATACTATTTGTTTACTAAAAATATTTACATTACAAAATATCGTTTAAAAATCCTCCGCGTCATTGCCGACTGGGAAGGTTGGATGGCGATACTTATTCTTTGGGCCAGAAAATAGCCAGCCTTCTGTCCTGAGAAGCAACGATTAAGAATGAATATGTACAAATAGCGGCCTTATCACTAAAAAGTGATTTCTTACAGGAAACCTTTGGATTTGGATGGAAAGGTAGAAAGAATAGAATTTAAGAAAAAGGGGGTAGCCATTGGTGTAAATTAATTACATTAATAGATTTTTGGAACAAAAGTACTACTTAGTATAATACATAGTAAATAGAAGAAACAAGGTAGAGTTAGATAGATATTCTGTATACAATTACACACATACAAACATACATAATAAATACATACAAATACTTGTTATAAATACCTACAATACAATTGCGGATGTCCGCCCAGACAGTAGACCCAATGTTAGCGTTCGCAAGTCTACTGTCTATGCGCACTAACTGCGTATTGTGAACAGCTTTACTTCTGGCCACAGACCTAGCAAGCCACTCGCTTCTCCTTGCAGAGCTGTTCACATAGTTCGGACATACCATAGACTATAGTGTCAAAGACTATAGAAATCTGGATCCAGTGTAGGGAATATACGTAGTATCACTATTAGATCTGTGAGGGAATTGCATTGTTCCGTTCACACCTGTCGGACAACTTTAGACCGAATGACTTGTAGTCTATGGAAGTCCGATGGCGATCACGGTAAAACTTTTTAAATGATTGAAACAAGTCTTTTAAGCCCAGAAATCATTCATTCTCTGATTTATAAGTTAGGTACAAGTCTTTATGTACAATAAGAATTACAATATACAAAATAAACATAATTATAGACTAAAAATATTTACATTACAAAATATCGTTTAAAAAATCCTCCGCGTCATTGCCGACTGGGAAGGTTCCCAGAATGCTGGCTGTGTTGCCACGTTGGATGGCGATACTTATTCTTTGGGCCAGAAAATAGCCAGCCTTCTGGTCCTGAGAAGCATCGATTAGGCGTTTAGCAATGTCTCTATAAAGGCGGCGAGCACTCGGACCCCATGACCCCAGTGTCTCAACCCCAAACGGCTCAAATATGTAATCACCTGCTAGGTTAGCATATTTACGCCGTTTAAAGCCTTCAGCCGATGCAGCAGCAGCGCCGGCACATCCGGATGTGCTTGGAAGGTGTGAAGGTGCTAAGGTGTCAACGCATATAGCGTCCCACACCAAAGGCCTTCCCATCTTCCACGGTAGCAACGACATACCGTCCGGTCTCTTTCCATCGCTTCGTGCTAAACCATTTGGTTCGCGTACGGCCGGAAGACCTGCGGTGGAAAGAGCCCTACGAATTATGTCGTTTAGAATAGCGTGCCGAAGTATACGACCTGCGCTTCTGCTACAAGAAAGGCCATGGTGTCCCAGATTATCGATGGCTACTCCACAGGTGCAATGATGCGGGGATACACAAGGTGTACCCAGCCGAAGGCAAGTGGCAATGCGGAAGGTAGTGTCGTCCAACATTGTACCGATGTTGGGCGATGGGAGCGCCTGGATCCATAACCCTGACTCCCATTCTCCAACAGCTAGTAGGCGTGCACGCTCTGAAATATTGACAGAAGTGTCAATTAGTGTATTAATTCTCATTTTACAGAGCGGTGAATCCCACAGTCGCTGTGAGCCTAGGCGTGAGGGCAGGTCAGTGTCGGGGCAAGACAAGTCATTATGTCCATTTTATTTCTTTATTGGTTGGTTAGTATTGGCTAGGCTCCACACAATCAAAAACAATAATCTGTCAGTCAGTGTCCAGTGAAGTATGAAGAATTCTAGACAGATAAAAGTATTGAAAAATTAAAATCATTATGGTAGATGTCGAACTCGAAGAACATACGACCAAACATGCAAAGATTATAAAAATAATGCATTGAAAGAGCAGTTTTGGCGTGAAATAGGCGTTGATACAAATTTATCACGTACATAGTAGTCTTTTGTGACAGTATAGAATACATACATTATTTTCCAGCATCAGAAATTAGAGAGATTAATGTGACAATGCACCAGCATTCTGAGCATTCGTTCAACGTGGTATTGCATGCATAGTGCCACTACTTGTACTGTGTTTTCTTTCTCATTGTTGTAAATTAATCGATAATAATGGAATAATGTATTTTTTAATCCGCTGCCCTGGGCCGCGGCCGCACCTACGTCCATTGCCAAGCGCCTCCGGTAGACACTGAGACAATTCCCAGTGGCGCCCGGCGGACCTTGGCCACCTGTGTGGCCACTGCTTTGTGGTGGGGTGTTACCCCGCATCTTTTGGGTCGGGTTTTATCCCGCGTCGGTGAGTGAAGGCGTGCGTGGGGTGAAGCCCCACATCACGCAACCCTTCTAGCCTGCTTCTGTAAGGACGGTGGGTTGCTAATTCATCGGCCTCAGGCCCCGATCATTGAGGTCGATGGTACTGGGTGTAGTCACGTCTGCGGCGCCCCCGCCACACACTTCAGAACTCAGTGGGGAGGATATCCTTACCCTACCGGCCGCCTCCTTCACGAGCATAACCTGCTATCAGAAGGAAACGGCCGCATTCCACTGGCTCTCGCTAGAGACCATGCCTCGTAGCATTAAAAGCCATTACTGGCTTAAGCACGCCTTTGTACATATTGTTCTTGTTTGTTAAGTGTTTTGTAAATTTGTACAATTAAGAATAAAAAAACTAGTACTTAACTAGTTTTTATGTTAGTAGTGACCTTATCCGTTCATCTGTAGGTGTTTTGGGCACTAATTAACGTATCACTTAAATTTCAAATATTCCTTCTCTGTTTCATCTCTTTCACAGCATTTTTTTTTTTTTTCTTTTTTTTATATTTGGTTCGCCAAATTGACGCCGCCCGCCTGGTGGTAAGTCGTGACGACGTCTAGCGATTGTGGGCCACTCTCACAGCACACATTACTATTGAGAGTGGCCCTCAACTTGACGACCTACTGATGTGCCTCTTCACGCTCCGCTTAAAGAACCCAGGATTATATGTGGGAGGAAACACGTGCACAGGCAGGGCGTTCCAGGCCACTATCGTTCGGCAGAGAAACGAACGTTTAAAACGTTCGGTTCTCGCGAACATGCTATCCACTGTGTGGGGGTGGCATCTCTGCCCGGCACGAGTCGTTCGGGATCGGAAGGAAGAGGGTGGGATCAGATTGAAGAGCTCTTCAGAACACTCGCCGTGGTAAATACGGTAGAATGCGGCCAAGGAAGCTATTGTTCGGCGCTGAGCTAGCGGCTCAAGGCTTCCCGTTACCTCCGGACAACCTATAATACGGATAGCCCGTCGCTGCATAGCGTCGAGAGCGTCCAGCAGATACTTCGCGGAGCCGTCCCAGAGGTGAGAGCAGTATTCGACGCAGGGTCTAATCTGCGTCTTGTACAGCAGACACCTCTGGTCCGGTGTAAAGAATCTCTTTACCTTATTCAGTATTCCTAGTTTCCGCGAAGCTAGCCCTATACATCTTTCGATGTAGTTTTTATTATTGAGCTCTCGACGAACGTCTATGCCAAGGATATCAAGGTTGTCCTTCATTGGTAATAATGCATTCTGAAGAGAGGGTAGGGGAAGGAAAGGGGATTTCTTCGCAGTAAATGCACACGCCTGTGTTTTGCGGGCATTGAACTCGACCAGGTTCTCGGTACCCCATTGAGAGATACTGTCGAGGTTACGGTCGAGATCAGCCACGAGTCGTCGTCTCTCCTCCTCAATCTCAGATCGCCCCGCCGTCGGACGAACCGAGTAACTCCCGTGCAGTGTGCTGTCATCTGCATAGCAATGAATGTTCCCGAGGGATAGCATATCATTGATATGCAGAAGAAAGAGAGTTGGTGATAGTACGGACCCCTGCGGTACTCCGGCATTCACTTGCAAGAAGCGAGAAGCCTGGCCATCGCAGAGGACCCGCACTCGGCGCTCGTTTAAAAAGCTGGCAATCCAGCTGCACAGTTGAGGAGGTAGACCATATGCCGGAAGCTTGGAAAGGAGCGAAGCATGCCAGACCCTATCGAAGGCTTTGGCGATGTCCAGGCTAATAGCCAAGGACTCGCCGTGCCTTTCCACAGCCCCACCCCAGACATGCGTTACGAATGCCAGAAGATCACCCGTTGATCGCTTTGGCCTGAAGCCGTATTGTCGATCATTTATTAGCGAGTAATCCTCTAGGAATTGCATGAGCTGCTTATTTATAAGGAGCTCAAGCACCTTGCAAATGACTGAGGTGACAGCTATGGGTCGATAGTTGCCTGGATCGGACCGATCCCCTTTCTTGGGGATCGGTTGTACGTTCGCCTCCTTCCAGACCTCCGGCACGAGCCCTGAAGAGTATGACAGGCGGTACAGACGCGTTAATACTGGAGACAACTCAGCTGCACATTTTCGTAGCACCACCGCCGGAATGCCGTCAGGGCCACTGGCTTTCCGCGTGTCGAGTGACCGCAGCACTGCCCGTACATCACATTGCCTGATAACAATATCAGGCATTGTGTGGCCACAGTTGGCGATGGCGGGGGGCTGCAGGCCACGGTCGTCGACCCGGGAATTAGCCGCAAAGAGGTCTGCGAGCATATCCGCTTTCTCTTGGGCTTTGTGAGCCAGTGTTCCATCTGGGTAACGCAGCGGTGGCAGCGAGGGCTGACAAAAGTTAGATTGCACGGCTTTGGCCAGTTGCCAGAATCCACGGCTGCCCGTGGGATGGGAAGTGAGCTCCTGACCAAGCCGCGCGACGACGCCCGACTCGACTTTGTGGCCCAGTTGTACGCTGCTTTGAGGTGGCCCACGTTTGGGTCGCGCACAGCCCGGGCCCTGATCCAGGTGCGATATGCCGACTGTTTTTGTCGAACAGCTTTGGCACAATCTCGCCCGAACCAGGGACGGGCTCTGCGGATACTGGCGACATCAGTGAAAGGGATGTAATAATCCATCCCTAAACTGATCTCGCCAGCAATAGCAGAAGCACTATCCGAAGGAGCCTTTCCTACAAAGCAGCGCTGGCTCCAGGGGACGGACGCAAAATAATCGCGTAGACCGTCCCAATCCGCTGACGAGTAGTGCCATAGTCGTCGTGACGTTTGTACAGGACGTGCCGGAGGAACAACACAGTGGTCGGAACTACCCAGTGGGGCTCCTACCGAAACACTGTACTGGGCTGGGCGACTCGTCAGCAGTAGATCCAGCAGAGCGGGCGCGTGATCTGACCTGTCTGGTATCCGGGTGATCCCGCATACCATCTGGGTCAGACCGTGGGAGAGAGCGAACGCATGGGCGGCTCTACCCGCATGATCAGTCTTGAGGGACCCCAGCCATTCAATGTGATGGCCATTGAAGTCCCCCAGAAACACTAGGTCAGCGTTCGGGAACCGCACCTGCGCTTCATCAGCCGTCTCGCTGAGGTACTGGAAGAGCTTTGTTGTCTCAGAATCCCCTGTGTGGGATCGGTAGACGCACACGTAGATCTGGCTCATAGAGCCATGGTCTACGTGCAGCCAAAGGACGGAATTGGAGGGGTTCTCTAGGCAGCGCAACCGGCGGCAGCAAACATCCGCCCTAACGAACACGCACACCCCGGCTTTGTCTCGAAATTGTTCCTCGATGACATAGCCGGGGTAACACAGGTAAGACGTGTCGTCAGGGCGGCGTATTTGTGTCTCCGCGAGGAACATCACAGCGGGCCGTGCCGTCTCAAGGTGGTGGTGGACGGTATCGAGGTTCGCATGGAGTCCACGGACGTTAGTGAACTCCACCTCGAAATGTGAAGTTGTGGGGTTTCCTAGGGCCGCTGTGTAACGTTTATTTCTTTTTTGTTGCACTGCCATTGTAGATTTTGAAGAAGAAGCGTGAAGACAGGGCGACATTTGGTGCAGCAGTAAGTGACAAAGCGCAGGGGCTAGCTTTGTCTAGAACCGTGTGGTTAGGTCGGAGCCGACTCGCCGGACGGAAGGGCTCCCAAACCCCCCTGATGCAAGGCCGCCGCTACCCCACACCGGTTACCACCCGGAGCGGCGATCCCACATCAGGATTATGCGCAACATGTGGGGCAGCCTCCTGGGGTGGTTGGCCCCAGGCGGGCCCCATGACTGTGTTGCGGGCGGCCGCGGCAACGCCGTTGCTAAGGGTCTCCATGGCCGGCGAATCGACCCACACCACCCACACTAGACTCCGTTTCGCCCCCACTGGTCCCATGCCTGCTGCACCATACATCGCCCCGGGCCCGGCGGTGCAGCTGCTGAACCCCTAACGCAACCCAGCCTGGGCTGGGTTACTTGGGGGGCTTTAGCACAGCTGCACGGTGGTACCCCCCCGGACCAACACTGTTGTACCACCTGGTACCCACGTAGGGGCCGAAGCCACTCCATAGGTACCGTAAATTAACGAGCCTCGTCCGTTTATCAGCAGGTGCGCCACTAGCAGGTGAGGTCGCTGGGGCCCTATAGATGTTGGTAGAGCCCCTTTGCACCCTATACAAGCGAAGATAGAATAGCGAAGGAATTTCCAATTTCCAAAGTCTAAACCCACCTTTAAATACTAGTAGTTGGAGTTTGGATATTTTTATTCAGTAAATTGTTTATTTACACCTGTATGGAGGACAAATAAGCTCCACACAATCAAAAACAATAATCTGTCAGTCAGTGTCCAGTGACGTATGTAGAATTGTAGACAGATGCCGAACTCGAAGAACTATTAGTAGAATGTGTGATAGTGCGCACTGTACTATACGACCAAACATGCGGAGATTATAAAAAGTAATGCATTGAAAGAGCAGTTTTGGCGTGAAATAGGCGCTCATACAAATTTATCACGTACTGACGTACATAGTAGTGTTCTGTGAAAGTATAGAATACATACATTATTTTCCAGCATCAGAAATTAGAGAGATAAATGTGACAATGCGCCAGCATTCTGAGCATTCGTTCAACGTGGTGCCTTTGCATGCATTTTGCCACTACTTGTACTGTGTTTTCTTTCTCACTGTTGTAAATTAATCTATAATAAAGGATTTTTTTTTTAATCCACTGCTCTGGGCCGCGGCCGCACCTACGTTCATTGCCAAGCGCCGCGGGTAGACACTAAGAGAATTACCAGTGGCGCCCGGCAGACCGTGGCCACCTGTGTGGCCACTGCGTTGTTGTGGGATGTTACCCCGCATCTTTTGGGTCGGGTTTTATCCCGCGTCGGTGAGTGAAGGGGTGCGCGTGGGTTGAAGCTCGCAGACCTTCTAGCCTGCTACTGTAAGGACGGTGGGTTGCTAATCCATCGTCCTCAGGCCCCGATCATTGAGGTCGATGGTCCTGGGCATAGTCACGTCTGCGGCGCCCTCGCCACAGACTTTGGAACTCAGCGGGGAGGATACGCTCCCTCACCCTACCGGCCACCTACTTCACGAGCATAACCTGCTCGCAGAAGGAAACAGCCGCGTTCCACTGGCTGTCGCTAGACACCATGGCTCGTAGCATGGTCTCCATCGAGAGATTATCTACGCCCAGGCCCACAACGAGCTCCCGGCGCTGACTCGCCCACGCTGAGCATTCCACCAACGCGTGGAATGCCGTATCTTCGCCGGAAGCCTCGCAGTGTTGACACGCGGGTGTGACCTCATGATGCATGCGATGGAATAATGTACGGACGGTCATACACTACTGTCTTCTAATACCACATTCTGGGAACTTTTATACGGTTTTTTAATGTTGTGTATAGTCTCATTATCCCTGACGTCATATGATTTGCCCACATTTCACCAATTGATTGATTGGTCCCACATAATAGGAGTATTGCAGCTAACTACAGCGGTTACACTTTCCTCTTCTCTGTTCAGTATTATCTATCTCCTCTACATGTCTAAGGTCTGATGGAAGAAACGCTATTACTGGCTTAAGCACGCCTTTGTACATATTGTTATTGTTTGTTATGTGTTTGTAAATTTGTACAATTAGGTTTTTATGTTAGTCGTAGCCTTATCCGTTCATCTGTAGGTGTATTGGGCACTCATTAACGTATCACTTAAATTTCAAACATTCCTTCTCTGTTTCATCTCTTTCATAAAATCTATGCAAGCTAAGATAAAATAGCGAAGGAATTTCCAAAATTTGAAATTTTACGTAGAACCGATAAAATGAGCACTCGTTCGTTTGGTCTAAAAGTCTAAACCCACCTTTAAGTACAAGTAGTTGGAGTTTGGGTGTTTTTATTCAGTAAATTGTTTATTTACACGTGTATGGAGGACAAATGAGGATTTTGATCCATGCGACAACTCCATATTCAGTGTATAACAATTTAGAAAAGCTTTTTTTTGGGATCCCCAGCCAAGTTTTATCCAACCACAAATTATTTATGTTGGTTACACTCTTGGAGAACTTGGTCACACTGTTAGTTCACCCATTCATTCAATCGGTCCTGATCAGACAGTCCGATAGCCCGTTCACATCTCTCGGACAGTTTTCTTCATCCATGATGATGAATCATCCAGTACCTACAAAGTTAAGAGAAAACAAAGAAACTAGGTACCTACCTATGCAATGCATGCTGCTAATTGCAAATGTTGAGCGGAGCAAATGTTTTTATTACATATTAGAATCAGAATCGAACACTTAAATTAATTAATCGAATGAAAAAAAATCTATTTTCATTTCATTGTTGACGCACATGTTTCCATGGCAACCATTTAATCCAATCATCTGGTTTTTCGGTGATGTCCAGGACATTTTCAAAGATTATTCCTCCGTGGTCAGCTCTATTTTCATGATTTATCTGAAATCTGCACTTCCGGGTAGGATGTCGACCAGCATGCCAAATTTGGTCAAAATCGGTCGAGCCGTTTCGGAGTAGACGCACAAATGATTTACACTTTTTGCCTAAGATTGAGCTCCGCTTCGCTCCGCTCAAAAAAATTGAGAACCTCCTTTTTAACACGCTTTTATTAGCTTCACTTGTATGTTTGCTTGTTTGTAACCGACTCTTTTGGGTTCGATTTTGCCCTACTTTGAACGATCAGATTTAATTCAAACTTTGCACACCTGTCAAAGATGTTCAAATGTCAAAGTTTTTATTTTAACACAGACAAATATACATAGCACATGTATTCTCTAAGGTAAGGTAGGCAGAGGTGCATTACACATCCATGCTTTACCAGACATATTTTGGTCCCACGTAATAGGGGTCTAGCTAATCTATTGCAGATACCGGGCATTACAGAAAGTCTTATTTAAGTTAGTTACTAGATATGCAATGCATGCTGCTGTTGCAAAAAACTGAGCGAAGTGTTTTTCGGTGAATATTCCTCGATGGTATGTCCGATTTTCAATTTTTTTGTTCTAAACCACCCTCACGCTACACGTTATCACTGTGGTAAGTTTGAAGGAGATCGGTTCAGGCGTTTAGGAGGAGTATGTGGACAAACGAAATACATGAGTCGCAAAACCTGCTGAAATAGTGACTAACGGATGCGGGCACGATAAACGACTGAACCGATTTTAAAAGTTCTTTCACTAATATGAAGCTACATTATCCCCGAGTGCTATAGGCTACTTTTTATCTCGGTAATGTGTTCCCGTAGGCATTGGGAACGAAAGAAAACTATATCACGAAGGTGGCGATGTAATCAGTTAATCAGAGATAAAACTAATTAAAATTTGAGTGAGTATGTAATAAATAAAACAAATCTTTTATAATTTATCCATAAAGGCCTATATTAATTCATTTATTTATATTTGTTGACATTTTTTGTCCGCCATTTTGTCCCCTTGCTTCCCTGTCGAACACTAGCTTTACAACAGTAAAAATATTGTTTATGGAACATATGTCATTATATTACAATTTAAGGGACCCATACACTAACAATCCGCCTGAAGTCTTAGTTCGTTCAGACGGTTAATAAGGTTTGAAGTTGGCTAAGAACGTTGAAAATCGAAGAAAAAAGGCCGTCTGAACGATATGTGCGTGCAGGCGTTTTGTCAATGTGTAGGCTGCTTTACCCACTGACGACACGTGCATATTCAAATGGAGTGGTCAAAGTGTTGCCAACAATTATTTCAAAATTCCGTTACAATAACAAGTATTTCCCGCCAAAAATCCGCAAGTTCATTTATTTTCCCGACACACGTTAATTCATTATTTCTATTTTGAACTTCATCGTGTGATAGAGTGAGATAGAACCTTGTCACAATAACCGCTCGGTGACGTCATCAGTCGCTGAACAGTACGGATAACACAAACAGTATTGTAGGTTAATATACGTCGCTATGACGTCACCAACATGGCCGCCAATCACATTGTCATTTTGCGTGGCTTATACAGTGTCAAATATTTTACAATTTTATTTTTCTTTAACACGGGAATGGTCACTAAATACGGCATAATTTTTTCCTGTATTTAAGTAAAATGTAATTGTATGAAATGAAACGCGAAAGTTTAACATATTTAGTTAAAAAATTTGCTAGCCATTTTAAGCCTAAATATAAATAGCAACACTATTTGGAAGCCTTCCAAATGATCGTCTCATCAGTGAATATTGGAAAATTCCAATATATTGTTATGTACTAACCAAAATTTTCTCCGATATCATTGGATTGAACACTACCATACTTTGAGAGTCGGAGATTCGATGACAAATATATACCTACAGAAGTTTATACACACTATTGTGTACTAGTCGACATCGCAAACGTTATTTGCCCTAGAGTGGATCATCCCTATCATATTTAAGGGTTTAAAAAATATTTTACTACCGATTCTCAGTCCTATAAAATATGCACAAATTTATTTATTTTTTTGTTACGGAGGGCAGGAATTGCTTGACAAATTTTATACACAAAAATCTTCCTAGAGAACCATTCTATCCATTGGTGTAAACCGCATCAAAATCCGTTGCGTAGTTTTAAAGATCTAAGCATACATAGGGACGTGAGCCACTTTGTTTTATAATATGTTATGATATACCTATATCATTACACACGCCATTTATATTAAATACGCTTGCCACCGATTACTTGGGATCAACAAAATTACTGGCAAATTGTAGGTGGCAATGCGAATACATAATAACTGGTTTGGGAAGTGGCAATGCGAATAGGAATGATGTTTAAGAACATTTAAAATAATAAATGTACGAACAATATTAAAGTGAATTTGTTGATGAAATTATAGTAGTTTATGAAACTGTTATATTAAGATAAGAGTGATAATAGAACATAGAGGGGCTCGTGGTCTAGTGGTAACCGAAAATGTTAACACATTGCAAAGGTTAAGCAACATCTGTCAGGCCGGTCTTAGGATGGGTGACCATTACTTAAGACACTGAGACCCCTCCGTGCCTCGGAGAGCACGTTGTCGTGTCGGTCCCGGTTGTCATACGAACATCTATGGCAGTCGTTAGGGGAAGTTGGAGCCCTAAACCAAAAATCCGACTGGTCTAACTACAGAACTTCGATATCGCCCATGGGTTGTGGAGGTCACTTCACGGAAAATGTCGAAGTTCAGCCGAATCGCAATTAGACTGGAAAGCCAAAAGGCTCTGTGAATGATGAATAGAACACTGAGTAGGTTTTAAAGAAACAAGCCTTGACGAGTTTCTTTATAAGTATCCTACGAGTATTCTAATACCTAGCGGTATGGTCGACAGACCTTAGACTGTTATTGCAAGTGGTATTTCATCATAATGTACTATGGTTCTATCAACTGTGTTTAAAAAGTTACTTTACTATACAGATTTGCAGAAAATCTCATTCAAAATCTGTATCATAAAATAACTTTCAAATTTTTTCATAATCATAAGCATGTCATGTTTTGAAATAATAATACGAATTTTTCGACATGAGAGTAGATAAAGTATAATTACGCCTATATCCTGGAAGGGGTAAGCAGAGGTGAATTACACACCCACATGTTGCCAAAAGTTTTTTACTCCCATAATGTACGTAAGTGTAATTCCTCCAGAACGGCTTGACCGATTTGTATGAGATTTTGTGAACATATTTTCATGGGTTTAAAAATACAATTGGACCCGGTAGGTAGCGCTGTTGTAGCCGTATGTAGCTTGCACGGTTAGCTATCTTGCTTCTCAGGACCAGAAGGCTGGCTATTTTCTGGCCCAAAGATAAGTATCACCATCCAACGTGGCAACACAGCCAGCATTTTTTTTAAACGATATTTTCTAATGTAAATATTTTTTGGACATACTTATATATATTGTAATTATTATTGTATTTATATATATATATATATATATATACTGAATTAGTTTTTGTAGAAACTAGTAATAAGTTTATATTTGTCACCAAAACTATAGAAATCATTAATTAAAACATTCATTTATCCGTGTAATACTTAAAATTAAAAATATTTTTTCACCAAATTTACAAAACACCCGTTGCTTTAGATATAAATTGGGTGCAACTTTATTAATTATTTTCTTTTTAAACTATTTTGTCAACTTTCGGTCTAACATTTTAAACAAACATAGGCTATTGGAACATAGACTTTTGGAACATTGGCTATACATACACAAACATAGGCTATTGGAAGATTGGCTATTGGAAGATTAGCTATTGGAAGATAAGCCATTGGAACATTGGCTATAAGTACACAAACATAGGCTATTGGAACATTGGAAATACCCATTACACTGTTAGTTATATATTTATCACAATAATTGTCCTCAATCTCATATACTTGGCCATGTTTAAAACAACGTTGGCAATTGGAACATAGGCTTGAATATGAGCTGGTGGTTTATTTTTATTTTTATGTAATTCTTGTACAGTCACGAGCATAAATATGTTACTATGGTAACATCGGCAGTTATATCTGACCCAGGAATGAGTACAAGAATATCTGTATGCATGGAAGCAGCACTAAAATCTGATCATTCAAATGCATTATATTAAAACTAGCCGACGTCCGCTTGACAAATTATATACACAAACACCTTCCTCGAGAACCAATCTAACCATTCGTGAAAACTGCATCAAAATCAACAAAAATATGTGTTGCCTATGTGTCCATAGTAAAATATTTATGCTCGTGACGTCTTACAAACCTTTTACGGCTAAAGTGGTTTAGCCAGCTGTATCCGACGTATAAGCCGCGCAAGATGACAATGGGATCGGCGGCCATATTGGTGACGTCATAGTGACGTAGATTAAGCTACAATACTGTTTTGTTATCCGTACTGTTCAGTGATTGATGACGTCACGGAGCGGTTATTGTGACAAGGTTCTATCCCACTCACATCGTGCGCGGCTTATAATAATATAGATGTCTCGATTTCTGGGTGCAACTAATATATTGGTAAGATCTGAGCATACATTACGGAACGGGTGACTTTGTATTATATAATATGTAGTGATGATAATGTTGTTTTATCGCTCCGCTACCCGCTCCGGTAGTCGCTCCACTATGTTCCAAATCGCTTCAGTCTATTATTAACACCTTGTATATCGTTCGTCTAACACTAGTGCATAAATGAACTGTTATTATGTGTTTGACAAGCTTCTCTATGTTCCAAATCGCTTGAGTTTATTATTTATGCCTCACATTAGTGAATATATTAACTGTTATTATGTCGTTTTGTGTCTCTGTTTAGAATCGCTGTTCCAACTACTATTATGTTGTTTTGACGCTCCGCTATGTTCTAAATAGCTTCAGTCTATTAATTATATCCTGCATAGCTTACATTAGTGCATAAATTAACTATAATTTTATTGTTGTAGTTGCTCCGCTACATTCCAAATCACTCACATTCATTAATTAACTATTATTTTGTTGTTGGAGACGCTCCGCTATGTTCCAAATAGCTCACATTAATAAATTAACTGTTACTAAAGTTGTGGACGCTCCGCTATGTTCCAAATCGCTTCAGCCTATAATTTACATCCAGTTTACAATGTTGTAGTCGCTCCGCTATGTTGTCTAGCGCTTCAGAGTATGACGTGGTGGTTAACTGTTATATATAATGTTGTAGTCGCTCCGGTATGTTCCAAATCGCTCTGCTATGTTGTGTATCGCTGGCGTGTATGATGTAGAGGCTAGTTCGCTCAGGACAGCAGCGTGCAGTGGTACAGGGGTCAGTGCGGCTGGGGCGGGGTCTTGTCCTGGTCCTGCGGCGGCGCGGGCCACTCGCCCTCGCCCTCGTACTGTGTGTTCTCCAGTCGAGTGATCAGTCGCTCGTCCTCGTCGCCGAACTCACCGCCCATTAGTGATGGCTCTCCTACTACCATGACGTCCTGTGAATGGAGAAGTTGCTAATATTATAAAGAGAAAAGATTTGATTGTGAGTTAGAATAAAAAAAAATGTTAGGACAATTTACTCAACGACAATCTAGTCTCAAACTAAGCAGAGCTTGTGATATGAGTACTAGATAAACTGATATCAATATTTATATACATACTTTCTTTGTAAATACATACATATTATACATAGGAAACATCAAGACTTCGGTACAAACGTATGTGTCATCACACAGTCTGAATATTCTTTAATTTATTCAATATAAATTACAATTCAATAATAAAATTTCATTACAATTCGTATAGTTTTAAAGAATATCAAGCTTTACTTCAAACAGTAGTAACAAACATTTAAAAATTATTCAAGCTTTTTTTCCTAATCTCCCTTCAATAATGAAAAATGTGTCCGCCAGCTCAGAACTCACACAGACGAAAGCATAATCGTTCTGTCTAGAGATTCGCTTGGTTAAAAATAAGTTTTAGTAAAAAAAACTGACTTCAACTACCGGAATGGGACCAAATTGAAATGGGACTGAGTGGTCCCATGTACACTTGAATTTAGAAACTTCTTTTTTGGGTCGGTTAAAAATTTGCAGAGAAATTCTTTATAACCATTATTGAGAAAATTATAAAAAAAACCTGTTCTATAGCGGTAATATGTATGGTATATTTTACAAAATTAAGCACAAAACCATAGTAGTCAGTTCCTCAACTACCGGTAGATGGCGCTGTATCGACGCCGTAAATCGCGATATTAACACAATAGTTGTACTAGTGGTGTGGAAGGGAATAGTCGCTGGTTCAGTCCAGCCCTTGACTATAGTTTTGGTGATTAATATTGTAAAATATACATATAAGAAAAAGTTAGCATACTTCATTGCTTATAAAATACACACACATACCACGCCTATATCCCCGAAGGGGTAGGCAGAGGTGCATTACACACCCACAATTTGCCAGTATTTTTAGTCCCACGTAATAGGGGGCAAGCCTATTGCCGTCACCGGGCACATTTATAATGGGTTATGTACAAAATGGCCGTTTGTAATTTTGAAAAAAAATTGAAACCCGTTGCCTTGCGATGAAATGTTGATGACGAAAGGCAACAAAATCTTACGTGCCAGCCGCTGTGGGAGAGCCAATTAAAGTCCTGCGAGTCTCATTTTCGGACTATATTATGTAAATGTATGTCATACCTGTGAGGCGAGACTAAAGTTAGGTCCGGGCGATCGCTTCTTGGCCGGCGCGGGCGGCGCGGCGTTGGGGCCGCCGCTGCCCTTGCGCTTGCGGCGCTTACTCGCTGGACGATTCGTCTCTGGAATACACAACGTTATGTTTATAATAAAGGGTACAAAAATACTCATTTTAGTTTCATAACAAAACCAGCCAAGTGAGAATCTGGCTCGCGCACAAAGCCGTACCAAAACAGCAAAAAAAATGCGATTGTTGTATGGGAGCACCCTTAAATATTTATTATTCCTAGTTATAGAGGCAACACAACAATCGCAGTTAGATACCGAACGACTCGTGCCGGGC
Source organism: Nudaria mundana (assembly GCA_963556515.1). Classification (NCBI taxonomy): domain Eukaryota; kingdom Metazoa; phylum Arthropoda; class Insecta; order Lepidoptera; family Erebidae; genus Nudaria; species Nudaria mundana. The sequence continues at coordinate 12,058,558 of OY748309.1, forward strand.
AGAGATGCCACCCCCACACAGGGGATAGCATGTTCGCGAGAACCGAACGTTTTAAACATTCATTTCTCTGCCGAACGATAGTGGCCTGGAACGCCCTGCCTGCGCACGTGTTTCCTCCCACATATAACCCTGGGTTCTTTAAGCGGAGCGTGAAGAGGCACATCAGTAGGTCGTCAAGTTGAGGGCTACTCTCTATAGTATTGTGTGCTGTGAGAGTGGCCCACAATCGCTAGACGTCGCCACGACTTACCACCAGGCGGGCGGCGTCAATTTGGCGAACCAAATAAAAAAGATAAAAATAAAAAAAGGCCGCCGACCCCAAGCCTGATGACAGACGGAGGGAGGGACACCGAAGTCTTAGTAATAAGGTTCCCGTTTTAGCCTTTGGGTACGGAACACTAAACATCAGGAGTGTGCTTAGGGGGCGTCCATAAATTACGTGAGGCGTTCGGTTCCTGTACTTCTCGTGGAACACGAAAAATAGTTGTGTGCAAGTTACAGAGGTATGTAAGATCATCATACGATTACACTACACCTCAAAATCTCATTAAAAAATCTTTTAAAAAAATAAAAGAAATATAAATTATTAAAACTGAGTACTCTAGGCTTTATACAAAGGATTTGGTATTCTAAGAACTAGCAGAGTTAGGATGAGGTTTCTGTTGATACATTGCTTCTGCCCTGCACCACGGGAATCGGGCTGCGTGTGCGATTATTGTTGAAGTGGTGCCGTTGTTAAAGCACTGATCGGTAATCTAGGTATTTATGATCTAAGGTCGCCGGTCTTTTATAATTTAAAAAGTTACGAAATACTCTCAAGTTAGAACCATAACCCAGAACCCCAGTAGGAGCAGCTTGTGCTACGAGTATAAATATTTGCTCCAACGGCCCGGGAATCGAACCCGGAACCTCATCTCACTAGTCCCAAGTGACGGAATTGCTGCTTAGTAGGTCGATACAGTGTAGGAGTATTGTAATGGTTGAGAGGTAGCAAGTACCTGGAGGCGCGACCATCCTCTGCCACTTCTGGAACAGCGTGGTCTTGAGACAGTCCCGCGGGGAGAGCGCGTACGCCTTGTGGCGAGACATCAGCTCCTGCATCGGCTCCAGAATCACGCACAACTGGAGAACATACCGTGTTAGTTAAGGTTTGTGCAGTGATGAACGTGTGTGTGTCTGTGTGTGGGTGTCGTACGTACCCTGAGGTAGTTGAGCGTGGAGTTGGTGATGCCCTGGCGGGTGATGTTCTTGCTGAGCTGGTCGAGCGCGGCGTGGTCGGGCGGGTGCGAGTGCACGGCCTGGCGCGGGATGAGCTCGCGGTGCGCGCGGACGGCGAGGTGCCACGACTTGATGCGCATCAGGTCGTCGAACGTGAACTCCAGGATCAGCCGACCCTCCGTACATACCTACCATAAATCAAACTGGGTGTCATTGATGGTTTAAGACAACCACATGGACAAACGCCTGAATGCTGAACGCCGCACAGTCGGTGGACAATCATAAGCTAGCATTCATATACTAAGGTGGTTGTAAGTTGTAACATCGTCCATTGTTGATCAAATCAAAATTTCTTTATTTCATGCCAGTAGGTCATGAATCTACAGCCACATTCCAAAAGGCAGTTTCTCAAGGAGGAGAACGAGCAAGAAAGTCATTATTATTACTAAGATTTACACTATTTGATTTGAAACGAAACCACAATTCAGAGCAAGTAACTCGACTATAGATCTCTGGATTTCTAGGTGGCACATCTATTTGTGGCCAGGTAAAGCTAGATGTACACTTCAGGCTATGGCAGTAACATAAAAGGGCGTCCATTAATTACGTGAGGCGTTCTGGGCGCGGGTCGAGCCGAATCTCATCAAGTTTTACTTTTGAGACTATTGTATTTGTACTGAATCCAATATCTATATATTAGTATTTTTGATCTAAGGGTATCAGCGATTATCCTGTAATTTTTTCCATAAACATAATTAAAATTGCGAAAAATTGATTCGAAATCTTACGAAATAATATTTATCTTAGTTTTAAAATATGAAAATGCCGCAAACTTGCCGTTATTATTTTGAGATGTATATTAATACCCAGCAACCGATTACGTTTTTTAAAAACCATTTGAGGCTAAGACACTCGGGAATAGGGTCCAAGCGCTCGCCGCCTTTGATTTGCTTAACGTCTGATCGATTCTTCTTAGTACCAAGAAGGCTGTTTAATTCCTGGTTCAAAGACTTAAGGCGCCCCCTACCAACAGGGTCCAAGTCATCGTAACTTGCGGAGCACCTGCTAACAAACGGAAGAGGCTCTGGCAAATATACCCTATCCACAGAAACCGCTATAGACTCGCCACCTATTACGCATTAACGAATTGACTGGCGAAATGTCTGCGTAATTTCTGTACCTTTCCTTTCATAACTAACTCTCTGTATATTTCTTTAATCATACGCCAATAGCTATCCACTTTTTATTTCACTTCTGTCTACTTATGTCCATCCTAAGGCCGGCATTTGTACATACTAAATTGATAACCAGTTTCTGTATATTTATAAATTGTATTGGTGTACAATAAAGCATATTCTATTCTATTCTATTCTATTCTATTCTATTCTATTCTATTCTATTCTAAAGACGTAATTTGTGTCTGTGAGTCTGTGTCTATCTTCATAACATTGTATAAAACAAAATCGCTTCCATCCCTATGAATGCTTCGCTCTTAAAAAACTACGCATGGATTTTCATTCGGTTGTCACAATGATAGATTAGTTCTCAAGGAAGATTTTTGTGTAAAATTTAAAGTCTTTAAAGTCCGCTAGTAACTACATAATTATTGTAATACCCTTTGTAAATGTACCTTAGTGAACATAGGTTTCCCGTGATGCGTGACCATGGTACAGTGGTCGCAGTCGAGCGTTATGCTTGTGTTGTGGAACGACTCCTTGGGCTGTCTCATTGTGTAATATAACTCTGACACGCCACCTTCGTATATGCTGCGGAAGTAGCGCGGTATCAACGTCCTTCCTATTGCTGGAATATAGAAATACACTTCATTAGTATCCAGGGTTATTTGTAATTAACTAGCATCCTCCCAGGGGTAGGTAGCAGACATCATTAGTAACAACGTTTGTTCTACAACTTTTAATAAATTTGAATACATTATGTACTTAATAATGAGTTTTTATTGTTATAACGCGACACTATTAAGTCCTATGTTTCATTCATAAACTGAAGGTCGACGCATGCACTGCAAGAATCTACTCGCGCAGGTTTGTCTGGGTCGGTGAGTTCCTAGTCGCGATGAAGATGGGATGGATATTTGCCTTCGTTGTGATGTGAATGACACTCCACGCGAAAAACTGCGATGCATTAAACCGTAGCGCGGTGTCATTGGTACTTGCGGCGGGATTATCCTCAAAGAACTTCAGTATCCTTTCTTGTTCCCGTACTGAGTGCCTCAGTGGACGTTCACTATCACTGAACCTGGGCTGGAACTGTCCGTAATCGCTTAATCGCTGTGTGGCAGATAACTCGTTGCCCGGCTCGGTGTAGGTAGATTTGGAAACCTTACTGCATAGTGGCGGCAGGCTATTAGCGACCGACTGGCGGCTCGCAAAAAGAAAGGGTGCAAAGGGGCTCTACCAACATCTTTAGGGCCCCAGCGACCTCACCTGCTAGTGGCGCACCTGCTGATAAACGGACGAGGCTCGTTAATTTACGGTACCTATGGAGTGGCTTCGGCCCCTACGTGGGTACCAGGTGGTACAACAGTGTTGGTCCGGGGGGGTACCACCGTGCAGCTGTGCTAAAGCCCCCCAAGTAACCCAGCCCAGGCTGGGTTGCGTTAGGGGTTCAGCAGCTGCACCGCCGGGCCCGGAGCGATGTATGGTGCAGCAGGCATGGGACCAGTGGGGGTGAAACGGAGTCTAGTGTGGGTGGTGTGGGTCGATTCGCCGGCCAGGGAGACCCTTAGCAACGGCGTTGCCGCGGCCGCCCGGAACACAGTCATGGGGCCCGCCTGGGGCCAACCACCCCAGGAGGCTGCCCCACATGTTGCGCATAATCCTGATGTGGGATCGCCGCTCCGGGTGGTAACCGGTGTGGGGTAGCGGCGGCCTTGCATCAGGGGGGTTTGGGAGCCCTTCCGTCCGGCGAGTCGGCTCCGACCTAACCACACGGTTCTAGACAAAGCTAGCCCCTGCGCTTTGTCACTTACTGCTGCACCAAATGTCGCCCTGTCTTCACGCTTCTTCTTCAAAATCTACAATGGCAGTGCAACAAAAAAGAAATAAACGTTACACAGCGGCCCTAGGAAACCCCACAACTTCACATTTCGAGGTGGAGTTCACTAACGTCCGTGGACTCCATGCGAACCTCGATACCGTCCACCACCACCTTGAGACGGCACGGCCCGCTGTGATGTTCCTCACGGAGACACAAATACGCCGCCCTGACGACACGTCTTACCTGTGTTACCCCGGCTATGTCATCGAGGAACAATTTCGAGACAAAGCCGAGGTGTGCGTGTTCGTTAGGGCGGATGTTTGCTGCCGCCGGTTGCGCTGCCTAGAGAACCCCTCCAATTCCGTCCTTTGGCTGCACGTAGACCATGGCTCTATGAGCCAGATCTACGTGTGCGTCTACCAATCCCACACAGGGGATTCTGAGACAACAAAGCTCTTCCAGTACCTCAGCGAGACGGCTGATGAAGCGCAGGTGCGGTTCCCGAACGCTGACCTAGTATTTCTGGGGGACTTCAATGGCCATCACATTGAATGGCTGGGGTCCCTCAAGACTGATCATGCGGGTAGAGCCGCCCATGCGTTCGCTCTCTCCCACGGTCTGACCCAGATGGTATGCGGGATCACCCGGATACCAGACAGGTCAGATCACGCGCCCGCTCTGCTGGATCTACTGCTGACGAGTCGCCCAGCCCAGTGCACAGTGTTTCGGTAGGAGCCCCACTGGGTAGTTCCGACCACTGTGTTGTTCACGCTGTCATGAAGGTGTCACCTCCTGCACGTCCTGTACAAACGTCACGACGACTATGGCACTACTCGTCAGCGGATTGGGACGGTCTACGCGATTATTATGCGTCCGTCCCCTGGAGCCAGCGCTGCTTTGTAGGAAAGGCTCCTTCGGATAGTGCTTCTGCTATTGCTGGCGAGATCAGTTTAGGGATGGATTATTACATCCCTTTCACTGATGTCGCCAGTATCCGCAGAGCCCGTCCCTGGTTCGGGCGAGATTGTGCCAAAGCTGTTCGACAAAAACAGTCGGCATATCGCGCCTGGATCAGGGCCCGGGCTGTGCGCGACCCAAACGTGGGCCACCTCAAAGCGGCGTACAACCGGGCCACAAAGTCGAGTAAGAGGGCCTTTAAGAGAGCGGATGCCCAGCGCGTCGCGCGGCTTGGTCAGGAGCTCACTTCCCATCCCACGGGCAGCCGTGGATTCTGGCAACTGGCCAAAGCCGTGCAATCTAACTTTTGTCAGCCCTCGCTGCCACCGCTGCGTTACCCAGATGGAACACTGGCTCACAAAGCCCAAGAGAAAGCGGATATGCTCGCAGACCTCTTTGCGGCTAATTCCCGGGTCGACGACTGTGGCCTGCAGCCCCCCGCCATCGCCAATTGTGGCCACACAATGCCTGATATTGTTATCAGGCAATGTGATGTACGGGCAGTGCTGCGGTCACTCGACACGCGGAAAGCCAGTGGCCCTGACGGCATTCCGGCGGTGGTGCTACGAAAATGTGCAGCTGAGTTGTCTCCAGTATTAACGCGTCTGTACCGCCTGTCATACTCTTCAGGGCTCGTGCCGGAGGTCTGGAAGGAGGCGAACGTACAACCGATCCCCAAGAAAGGGGATCGGTCCGATCCAGGCAACTATCGACCCATAGCTGTCACCTCAGTCATTTGCAAGGTGCTTGAGCTCCTTATAAATAAGCAGCTCATGCAATTCCTAGAGGATCACTCGCTAATCAATGATCGACAATACGGCTTCAGGCCAAAGCGATCAACGGGTGATCTTCTGGCATTCGTAACGCATGTCTGGGGTGGGGCTATGGAAAGGCACGGCGAGTCCTTGGCTATTAGCCTGGACATCGCCAAAGCCTTCGATAGGGTCTGGCATGCTTCGCTCCTTTCCAAGCTTCCGGCATATGGTCTACCTCCTCAACTGTGCAGCTGGATTGCCAGTTTTTTAAACGAGCGCCGAGTACGGGTCCTCTGCGATGGCCAGGCTTCTCGCTTCTTGCAAGTGAATGCCGGGGTACCGCAGGGGTCCGTACTATCACCAACTCTCTTTCTTCTGCATATCAATGATATGCTATCCCTCGGGAACATTCATTGCTATGCAGATGACAGCACACTGCACGGGAGTTACTCGGTTCGTCCGACGGTGGGGCGATCTGAGATTGAGGAGGAGAGACGACGACTCGTGGCTGATCTCGACCGTAACCTCGACAGTATCTCTCAATGGGGTACCGAGAACCTGGTCGAGTTCAATGCCCGCAAAACACAGGCGTGTGCATTTACTGCGAAGAAATCCCCTTTCCTTCCCCTACCCTCTCTTCAGAATGCATTATTACCAATGAAGGACAACCTTGATATCCTTGGCATAGACGTTCGTCGAGAGCTCAATAATAAAAACTACATCGAAAGATGTATAGGGCTAGCTTCGCGGAAACTAGGAATACTGAATAAGGTAAAGAGATTCTTTACACCGGACCAGAGGTGTCTGCTGTACAAGACGCAGATTAGACCCTGCGTCGAATACTGCTCTCACCTCTGGGACGGCTCCGCGAAGTATCTGCTGGACGCTCTCGACGCTATGCAGCGACGGGCTATCCGTATTATAGATTGTCCGGAGGTAACGGGAAGCCTTGAGCCGCTAGTTCAGCGCCGAACAATAGCTTCCTTGGCCGCATTCTACCGTATTTACCACGGCGAGTGTTCTGAAGAGCTCTTCAATCTGATCCCACCCTCTTCCTTCCGATCCCGAACGACTCGTGCCGGGCAGAGATGCCACCCCCACACAGTGGATAGCATGTTCGCGAGAACCGAACGTTTTAAACGTTCGTTTCTCTGCCGAACGATAGTGGCCTGGAACGCCCTGCCTGTGCACGTGTTTCCTCCCACATATAATCCTGGGTTCTTTAAGCGGAGCGTGAAGAGGCACATCAGTAGGTCGTCAAGTTGAGGGCCACTCTCAATAGTAATGAGTGCTGTGAGAGTGGCCCACAATCGCTAGACGTCGTCACGACGACCACCAGGCGGGCGGCGTCAATTTGGCGATCCAAATATAAAAAAAAAAAAAAAAAAAAAAAAAAAAAAAGAAATGGGTCAAGGTCAAAGGCCCCGCCTCCTATCCGTGCATTGCATGAATTGATGATACTAAAACGATAATGTTTACGATGCGCGTAAACTACGGCGTAGAGTTAATAACTGTCAGACGCAAAACTAAATTAATATTTATTTTTGTATTAAAGTAAAATTTAACGAATTATAAAAAGTCGTAGAACAAACGTTGTTACTTATGATGTCAGCTATCTACCCCTGCGAGGATGCTAGTTAATTACAAATAACCCTGTATATATTGTTAGTAGCTACATATTATAATATTAGTATAGTATAGACGACTGATTAATTGGAAGAGTCCGAACCAAACATATTTATGACAGAACTATTTATTCTATCAATGTTGACAAATGGTTGACAACTACGGTACTGAATGTTGACCTTACCTATAATTAAATACCTACCTACCTACCTATAATTAATACCTTATAATTTAACCTGTACCACGAAACACGCAACGACAGCTCTCGTCGACCAACTTACGTCAATACTGGGTACGAGTGAAAGACAGAGATAATTATCGTTCGCTATCGCAATGTAACTCAGTAACGATCTGTTTGTTGACAATAACTGACTCGTTTCGTTGGCCTTATATTACTTTAATATGGGAATTACTGAGACTTCGCTGTCCGTCCGTCTGTCCTGGACTGTATCTTATGAACTGTGATAGTTAGAAAGTTGAAATTTTAACAGATGATGTATTTCTGTTGCCTCTATAACAACATATAATAAAAAACAGAAAATAATAAAAAATTAAGGGGGCTCCCATACAACAAAAGTGATATTTTTGCTGTTTTTGTACGGAACAGCGGTTTTTTGGCATTACTTTGCTTTACTTACTGTATCTCTTAGGTCCATCTTCTAAACAGAAAGTAAGTGTGAGCGTCGCGTCATCCTCAAAGAATTCCGTCGCGAATGCGTCCCACCATAAGTTATCTGAGTCCTGAAACGTTACAACCAGAACGTTAATCATCAATCAATATATATAATACTTATTTTACATATTATAATATAATAATTTGACTGCTTCGGTGGCGTGGTCGGTAGTGCATCGGCTTTCGACTCCGGAGTCTCGGGTTCGATTCCCGGGTCGAATCCAATATTTGTGTGATCCACTAATGTTTGATTCGGAGTTTGGGTGTATTCTATGTATATTATGTATGTATTTAGAAATATATAAGTATGTTTATCAGTTGTCTAGATCCCATAGCACAAGCTTAGCTTAGTTTGGGCTAGATGACGTTGTGTGAGAATGTCTAACAATATTTATATTTATATAATAAAATTGTAAGTGGTCGATGTCTTAACAGCTTTATGGGCTTTATGAACGCAATAGAACTCAAAATAATGGTTTTTAGAATTATTGTCTGTTTGTCTGAAACACGCTAATCTCAGAAACGGCTTAACCGATTTGAACGCGGTTTTCAGTAATGCGTTGTGTTTTATTCAACCTAACATTTAAGGTATGTTTTATTTCAATCGGCTCATAAATAAAAAAGTTATATCGATCTAAAGAAACATCCTACTAATATTATAAACGCGAAAGTTTGTGAGTATGTAAGTATGTATGGATGGATGGATGTTTGTTACTCTTTTACGTAAAAACTACTGAATGGATTTTAATGAAACTTTACAATAATATAGCTTATACATCAGAATAACACATAGGCTACAATTTATAAAGATGTTGTGTGAATTGTTCAAAATATGACGCGGCGCGACGGGAACGGGAAAAAATCCAAATTCCCACGTGGACGAAGTCGCGGGCGACCACTAGTATATAATAAATCAGTAACGATGTGACCAAGAAAACTATAACACGCAGGCGGAGCTGCGGGCAACAACTAGCATATAATACTACTCGCTGCGGTCGCTACCGTGGTACTGCGCTGCAGCATGCAATTGAACGAAGCGAAAAAAAAAGTTATTGGTCAATAACTTTTTTGAGGGTCCTAAATCAAAATTCGGTCTCGAACAAAACCTGAGAATGCTTTATTTTTGAGTGAAAAAATCATGAAAATCGGTTGAGTTAAAATGAGAAACAATTTCACATCGAGTTGCATTTGAGTCACCTGATAAGGAGCTCCGCTCGCTCAATAAATAAATATTTTTGGACATTCTCACACAACATCATCTAGTCCAGATTACATACATACATAAATAAAATCACGCCTCTCCCAGTGGGGTAGGCAGAGACCACGGATACCCACCTGCTTTGATCCTGGCATACTTCTTTCGCTTCCTCAACTTTCATTAATGTCTTCACGCATGTTTGCCTGTTACTGGTACTTTTAACCTGGCCTTTATTTAAGACATCTGCGAATTGGTCGCCATAAGTAGGTTGTCCATTCACATTCGCTTCATATATCTGTTTTGTCAGTCTCCTGTCATCCATCCTCTCTACATGTCCAAACCATCTTAGCACCGATTAAGTTAATATAAGCTTGTGTTATGAGATCTACAGTGCTTCTATTTTCATTTCATTTATTCTTTATTGTACACATAATGTCATTTAAGAACAATATGCACAAAGGCGTGCTTAAGTCAATGGATGACTTATCTTCCAGCAGACCCAGAGTTATATAGGATAGATACACACTTTACATGAGAGAGGAGAGAAGCAAACACCGCGTTACATTACTTAGAGAGGAGAAAATAATAAATAATAATGCTTTTAAAACTTCGAGGTGCTCGTGGTCTAGTGGTAACCGACAATGTTAACACATTGCAAAGATTAAGCAACATCTAGTCAGGTCGGTCTTAGGATAGGTGACCATTGCTTAAGACACTGAGACCCCTCCGTGTCTCGGAGAGCACGTTGTCGCGTCGGTCCCGGTTGTCATACGACCATCTATGGCAGTTGTTAGGGGTAGTTGGAGCCCTAAATCAAAAATCCTCGCGGTCTAACTACAGAACTTCGATATCGCGTGTGCTTTCAGCTCAAATTTATTGTAGCTTCATACGACTATTTTTTGGCATAAACTTTAAACCGAAAATCGCAGGCGTTCCGGAGAAATTTGAAGTTTTCAAATGTTCAAGCCATAATCCTCATCAGGTTACCTTTATATCTCTAGAACCTTTTAAGGACTAATTCTGAGATTTGGCATGTCGTTACGATAGTCGTCATGACTATTTTTTGGAACCTAAACCTATTCGATAGGCTTTACCGTTTGCTTGCACCAGAGATGAGGATTACAGCATGACGTTCAAGCCATAATCCTCACTAACGTATAGCTATAACGCCGAAACTATAATACGACTATTTTTTTTACATGTACGACTATTTATTACTATTTCATGACTGTTTTTTAGCGTTGTCAAAATTCGTTTTCATTGAGATTTCAAATATGAGGATTACAGCTTGAAGCACACGATATCGCCCATGGGTTGCATGCTGATGGCAGTCGCTTCACGGAAACTATCCAAGTGCAGCCGAATCGCAGTTAGACTGGAAAGCCGACCCCAACTGAGTTGGGAAAGGCTCTGTGAATGACGAATGCTTTTAAAATTTCTAACTGTTCTTCGTATGTATATGCTTCGGCTTTCGTCGGATATCCATCGGTTTAGAAGTAGTGGACTGGTTTTAATCTACATATATATTTAATACGACAATTTGTCTGTCCGTCCGTCGCGTTTTTCAATTATAATTAATAATACATACATTTGCATGAAATATTAAAATATATATATTTTTTTTATATTTGAGGCGATACAAAGTTTGCCGGGATAACTAGTTAATTTTACAGTCTGTTTCGGGTGGATTTGAAGATGGGTTAGAATTGACTTCCTCGGTGGCGCAGTGGTATGATAATTCGACTGCCATCCCTGACGTCCCAGGTTCGATTCCGGGTCGAATCAAATTATTTGTGCCATCCACAAATGTTTGTTTCGGAGTTTGGGTCTTTCTATGTATATTATGTATGTATTTAGAACTACATATATAGATATGTTTATCAGTTGTCTAGATCCCATAGCACAAGCTTATTAAATTTAGCTTAATTTGGGCTAGATGACGTCGTGTGAGAATGTCCAAAAATAAAAATAAAAAATACAATAGCACCCGGTAGGTGGCGCTGCTGTCCCGCGAAATTTGTACCGCGACAGCTGCGCCATCTATAGTGTCCAATTTAAAAAAAAAAGAACTAAAAATACCAACCTCTGTCCTCTGTTGTAACCGTTTATTTAGTTCATATACTCTGTAGTCTGGTTGGCCGTAGTACGGCCCGTGCCGCCTGGAATCAAAAGAAAAAAAACAATAGTCAACTTTAACTGTCAAATTCAACCGACAGAAAGGAAATTGAGAAACCTCCTTTTTTAAAGTCGGTTAATAAACCTATAGGTAATCCTTAACTATGCACAGTCCGACCGAGCGAGCGAAGCGTCTTAGTTTTAACTCGAGGACTGGCCGATTTGGCGTTGTTGCTATGTGTGTCAGTTCCGGTCTACAGGTCGCATTTTTCAGCCGATTTTCATGAAATTTGGCACAAGTGTTCTTAGTTGCAAGGTTGCAACTTTTCTCGAAGGGATTTTTCGATTGGGGGGAAAATGGGGGAGAAATGAGAGGAAAATGCAAAAATAACGCGAGGTACTCTGTCTGTGAGGTCTACTGTTCACAGAACCACTATACTTTTGATGGCAAATTCCGCAAAAGCCAGAAAACATTGGCCGTATCCTTCGCGACCCTTGTCTATTTAAAAAAAATAGGTTTGGAATATTTCCAACTTACTTCCTTTTAAACTTAGAACACACGACAAAGTTAACAAACTAGCCTTTTGACTTGTGTGCGCTTGTTTATATTCAATGGTCTATGAGATGTATGTGTAGCGCGCTTCTGTGATTTTGATACTTGAAATCTGACAGGAAAAATTTATGGTCACGTGACTGCAATTTTCTGCGATACCTTGGTCGAATATGTAAATAGATTAAAGTCAAAGCTGCTATGTTAGGTACTCAAAGAACTCACTTAAAATCGGGTTCAATTATACAAATAAATGAAACAAAATTCAATTGAAAATTATAAAAACTCTTATGCGAGTGTAATTCATCTCATCACCTAGGAAGTGAACTGAAGATGTTTAAAATTTATAGCTAAAATACATCCCCAACAACATACCAAATTGCATCAAAATTGGTCCAACCGATTGTCGGTTACGGTACCACAGACGGACAGAAGATGCATCGTAAATATATCATTTAAATCTCATAGGTTGAACTTACAACACCTCACACGCCCCATTTTGTGTTAATAAAATAAAGTATATTTTTAAAATCTTCTACGACACAGATATTTAGATATATATTTAGTTTTAGAAAATGAGATCAAATTAAAGGTTTATTTAGTTATTTAATAATATAAAAAAAAACAAATGTGGTAATCAATCAATCAGTAATCACGCCTCCGAAACTACTCAGTCGATTTTTACATCGATAAATTCATTCGGTTATTTTGGACATTTAAATGCGCGCAGTGTCGGCAATAGGCTTGCCCCCTATTACGTGGGACTAAAAAAAAGTGGCAATTTGTGGGTGTGTAATGCACCTCTGCCAACCCCTTCGGGGATATAGGCGTGATATGTGCCTGTCTGTCTATTTAGTACGTGAGGAAATTGGTCTTAAAGTTTTATCCACCCTCTATTTTTACAAGTAATTTGGTTAATTGATTAATGTTTACCACTTGTTACAATCGGATCAGTAAGTGATTTTTCAAAATTTGAAAGTGTCAAAGATCAATCACATATAAATAAATATCCGGACTTAGGTTTTTGCGGAGCGCGTGGCTGGTGACCTTTTAGGTTACCTCTGGCGCTGGGCAAACATCCAGGCACAAACGCTCAATTGCAATACCGAACAACGTGTCCTTGTCCCGCACCACGAACTAGTTCAGAGTAACTAGTTCTTCTGTGCGGGAAAATCAAGCATACCTTGACATTGGCGAAATCATTGATGAACATCGATAGAGCCACGTTTTTAAAGAAAGAAGAAGAAGAATAAATGTCCAATTAGATAATGATTTGATTCGAAGCACAGACTAAATATTCCCGGTTGAGTGATTGATAACTAAGTTACATATTTTTTATATATCAAGGCCTTGGAACGTTTCCACAAAAATAATTATTCGCATAATAATATTGCGTTTCGTTTAGTAAACAAACAGCTCTGTCATCGCAAACGATAATAAAAGGTTAACACTAGCGTGATATAAAGATGTTCACATCTCAGGGCTCAAGTCATACGTGTACGCGGTGCAACTGCTGACGGACAAAACTCTTTTTTTCTTTTTTTAACTCCGCGAGATCGCGGCCACTCCCATGTCCATTGCTGAAGGCTTCTCTGGTGACACTAGAAGGTCTGCCAGTGGCGCCTGGCGGACTTTGGCCACGTGTGTGGCCTCTTCGGGGATTTGGTCAGAATGAAAATCCCGCGTCGTTGGGGTTGGGTTTTATCCCGCGTCGGTGAGTGAATCTGATTGCGTGCTGTGGGGCAAGGGCCCCGGAGCACGCAAAGGCCCCGATCATGGAGGTCGATGGTCCTGGGCGTAGATGAGTCTGCGGTGCCCAGGCCGCTGGCTGCGGAAATCAGCAGGGAGGGTACGCTCCCTCTCTCTCTCGGCCGCCTCCTTCGCGAGCATGACTTGGTCGCAGAAGGACACGACCGTGTTCCACGGCAATGGACGATGCGCTGGCCGCGTAGTCGGGTCACGGATTTAAAAAATAAAAAACTTTGGATAAATAGGTGACAGTGACAAAAAAAAACAATTCTAACAATTTTTAGGTTAGATTCTTTTATTTATTTTTTCAGTTAATTTAAAACTAATACACTGTATTAGTTTTAAATGTTTAATACTATATTGATGGAGGATGAATACGTACTAAGATATCTTGCTGTTTATATTATGTGTACGATAATAATGAAATACAAATATTTTTTTCTTTCTTATCAAAATATATAACGCCCGATTGGCTGCGGTTTCTGTAGTCTAAGGACACTTGCAATCGTTATGTATACTGTTGTAAATTTTATGTTTATTAAATAAAAAGACGTGTTCGTTCTTGTTTGTTTATATTAGAAGTATATAGTAACCTAGTTACATAGAATGATTGAAAGAATTTTAAATACATAAGAACACTACAAAGCCAGTATTATTATAACATATACCGAAACACAAACGAAAAAATAAATATAGGGTTTTTATAAAACCAAAAAAGGTTTTTCGTTTCTAAAAATTGACCCAGTTATTAAATTAAGTCATTTAGGTATAACGATTACGGTAATGCATATATATAGAAAACATTTGTACTTTGAGTATTTGTGACGAATAATATCAAAAATTACAGACTTATTAAAAAAAAATCCTATTAACCTAAAAAAAATATGCCTGAGTAACAAACCAAACTGTTTCTCAATAACTTGTACGTTTAATCCTAAGGTAAGAAATAAAACCCATAGTGAGATATAGTAAAAGAAAACAGTCAAGTTCTCTTTCTCATACCTAAAATATAGATCCGGCACGGGATGGTACATGGGGGGCGGCGGCGGCGGCGCATACTCATGGTACTGCAGGTGCGGTGGGTGCGACGGATGGTGCGGCGAGAGATGATGGTACTCGCGGTACTCGCCCTCGCCGCCGAGCGAGCCCAGCGCCACAGGCATGTAGGCCACCTTGTCACCGTCACCTCACCATCGCACACGACATACTTTGTGAACACTTGAAACCTACACGAGTCTATGATCTCCTGGTACACAGTTCTAAGTTTTTTCTAATATTTTTTTGTATTTATCACTATTTTTTTGTTGTTTAATAAACTAACACACAATTTAAATCAGCTTTGGTTGAAAATACAAAAAAATACACAGTTTTTTTTCTAAACCACTTTTCAGAGAAAAATTTCTTAACTGTAAAAAAAATATGTCAAGAATTTACTACGCGGTGCACATCACGCTTTACGACTGATAAAGCATTTCGAATTTTTCGCGCGGGAAGTGACACACTACCGTGAAACGTCCTAAATCCTTTATATACTTATAGACGTGCTTAGCTAATATAGGTGTTGGTACATTGTAATAGAGGCGATAAGAGTAGACGGGTCGAAACATAGTAGGAAGTGTGGCAACGTCGCGTCAGCTGGCCGTGCTAGTAGCGAGACGCGTTCGAAAAGGTCAACATCGGTTACTATTTTTTTCATCCCCACAGGCTATTTTCGTTGGCTTTGTTTGTTTTTTTATCAATGATATATTGATTTTTTTAGTTCGGAATGTGGATTGGAAATTTTTAGTTCGAAACAAAACTTGTTAAACTTTACGTGTCCATAATAATATTGATATGTTAAATAATATAACTAATTATTGATTTCTGTTACATAGCTGGTACCGAAATGAATGTACGATAACGTGAGCGGTATGCAATTGTTGAAAACAACCTCAACTGGTATACAATGTGTACAAAAATAACCTATTAGCATATCAAATGATCTATAGGAGTAGTTTTAAACATTTTTCTTAACCATCAGTAATTTATTCAACAAAAATTAAATAATAAAGACTATTGTTTTCACCGCGGCAAGGCCTCGGAACGCACGCGACGTTGCCGCTCCTATCGTTCGCGCCATACTTTTTACTGTTTCTTAGTACATAGAAACGCTCATTACGCTGACACTCACACAGAGACCGTATTATATTGTTGTTACGTACGCTTTACATAGTGCACGGCAGTATATAATGTACATTCCGCGACGGTAGATATGTAGGTAAACTACGTCGCTGTACAAATCAAACATACGCTGCTATAAATAAAATGCAGACGTGTCCATGAAACCGCGCGCATCTTCAATATTTGTGAGAAAAAAAAACTAGTACTTATTCGGAAAAGACGCGCGTCACGTCACTCTGAGTCTGTGACGTATGACGTGGGCTAAATTATTCGTAGTCGATGAACGCTAAGTACGCACGCACGTAGCCGATCAATCAAACGTTCATTAGCAATGACTCGGAAACTTAAATTCGAAAGGTTTTTTTTTATATACTCTATAATACTAACTAGCAAGATACCATTGTTTGTTTTTTAGAAAACTTGACCTATATTTGAAAATATGTATGCAAAAAACGTAGGTTATTCATATTGAAATAAATAAAAATTATTTAAATTTTGGCGCGACGATCATAATATACTTAGTACAAAACACATTATAATACTACAATAAACACTATTTACACAAATTGCCCAAGGAGATTGCCTTGTAGCGTTATCTTGATACATACACTGATAAGAACACCAAACAAAGCTTGGCTTGCACCAAAAGAAACAATGATACCATACAAATTAGTATACAGAGCAAAAAGAAAAACGCTCGCAAGAAATTGAGATGTGCAGTTGTCGTCACAGTGAAATGTGTGTCATGTCGAGTCATTGACTTCAGTACCGAGCACATACAACTAATCCACGTGTATCGGGAAAACACAGGAAGAAAATTGATGAAAACTTCAACGTTAAAGCGTCACAACATGAATCGCACATACAAATATCAACACTGGTTATAGTTTTATGATAAATCGATAGTATACGTAAAAAAAAGATGTGTATTCGGAATTTAAATGCACGGCTAGTTACCGGCGGCGGCACTGCACCTATGTAAAAGTACATAGAAGAAAAGTGACGGCTGACGGACTGTCAACGTTCGGTTGTTTCCGTGGTTCGTTCGTGCGAGATCGGCGGCGCGCTCGGCTGGCGGTGAGTTCGGAAACACGATTAGATTATGTCAGTAAACTATGATGAATAGCCGACCGGTTCTACTCGGGTCACTCACATTTGGCTTTGTAAAATTTCATCCAGTTTTGTCAAGTATTATACGAGGTCAACTTATAGATAACAGGTGAAGTGAGTTAGATATTAGTATTATACTTAAGTACATTTTTTAAGATGTTTGATAATTGATCACGCGTTAACTGTTGTACGAAATTTGATGAAAATTAGCACATAGACACTACTTCCTTATTGTTAACGACTTAATAAAAGGAGTTCTCAATTCGACTGTTGTTTTTTTAAGTTTGTTTTTCAACTTGGTGAAATTTTTTTTTTAATTTTTGTTTTTACTTGAAACTGTGGTCCCATTTCAAATTGGTCCCATTCCGATAATTTTGTGTGGGGTTCTATTTGCTACAATTATTTTATTCAAAGAATACTAGCAATTGAAAATATGATTTACTTACTTAAACCAATAAAAAAACAGGCCAAGTGCAAGTCGGACTCACGCACAAAGGGTTCCGCACGAAAACGGCAAAAAAAAAAAAACTATTTTTTGTAATATTTCCCCTTCAATTTTTATTATATTCTGTTTATTTTTCTTCTGTATTTGTTGTTATAGAGGCAATAGAAATACATCATCAGTGAAAATTTCAACTTTTTAACTATCAAGGTTCATGGGTGACTGACAGACTGACAGACGGACGGAGTCTTAGGTTACCGTTTTACCCATTGTGCACGCACACACATACCACGCCTATATCCCCGAAGGGGTAGGCAGAGGTGCATTACACACCCACAATTTGCCAGCATTTTAGTCCCACGTAATAGGGGCAAGCCTATTGCCGACACCGGGCACATTTATAATAGGTTATGTCCAAAATGGCCGAATGAATTTAATAAAAAGTAGCAGCTATATTGTAATTTTGGAAAAAAAATTAAATCCGTTGCCTTGCGATGAAATGTTGATTAAAGGCAACAAAATCTTACGTGCCACCCGCTGTGGCACAGCCTTTTAAAGACCTGGGCGTCTCGGACTTTGTGTACGGAACCCTAAAAACGGGATCTTACGGCAACATTATGTATGTTCACAAAACTATAGACCGCGTTAGACAGAACAGTCTCAGGCGTCAGCTTTCACCGACTTTCATTTCTCCTTTGTCTAGCGAATTCGTCTTAGACTACGTACTTACATTCTTTTTAGGGGTCCGTACCCAAAGGGTGAAACGAGAACCCTATTTCTAAGGCTCAGACTCAGAAAGTCCCTTTCCCAAAATGTCCCTATGTTTCAAATAGTCTCTTTACCATAATGTCCATTTCCCAGAATGTCCCTTTCCCGAAACGTCCATTTCCCAAAATGCCCCCTTCCCGAAATGTCCCTTCCTCAAAAGGTTTTTTTCGTTATGTTGTAATATTATAATATATTTATGTTTTTTTGCTTTGACATTTTGATAATGACTATAAATTATGTGATTAAAAGTTGAGTGACTACTTATCTTATTTGAATATTCCCAGTTTAACCGCGTAGCTGACGTAAGAAAGGGACATTTCGGGAAGGGAGCATTTTGGGAAATGGTCGTTTCGGGAAAGGGATATTCTGGGAAATGGACATTATGGGAAAGGGACATTTCAGGGAAGGGACTATATGAAACCTAGGGTCATTTTGGGAAAGGCACATTCTGAGTCTGAGCCATTTCTAAGACTCCACTGTCTTTCCGTCTGTCTGTCTAGACGCTAATATCTCATGGACCGTTTTATTGCCATATTCTTTCTCTCGGTTCTACCTATTACTTTGCGAATCTGGCAGTACATGTAAATCTAGAAGCAAAATTAATTTTAATTTTAATTACGTACTGACGATTTTACAGACAGACACATATCACGCCTATATCCCGAAGGGGTAGGCAGAGGTGCATTACACACCCACAATTTGCCAGTATTTTTAGTCCCACGTAATAGGGGACTAGCCTATTGCCGACACCGGGCACATTTATAATGGGTTATATCCAAAATGCCCGAATGAATTTAATAAAAAGTAGCAGCAGCTATATTGTAATTATGAAAAAAAATGAAACCCGTTGCCTTCCGATGAAATGTTGATGAAAGGCAACAAAATCTTACGTGCCAGCCGCTGTGGCACAGCCAATTAAAGTCCTGGGCGTCTCGGACTGTCTGACGATTTTAAGAGCCATTTAATGACCTATACAAATAAATAAATCATTTCATTTCATTTCGTGATAGTAAGAAAGTTAAAATGTTGAAATTTTCTCAGATGATATATTTCTGTTGTTACTATAACAATAAATAAATACTAAACAACATCTATACCGGGTGTTACGTAAGGGTTATATCAACCCGAAGCCAGTCCCATCAGCTGGTCGACCAGAACCCGTTTCGATATGTGGCGACCGCCAGAGAAGAAAACAAAAGTTCATAAAAAAAACATTATTACCAAATAAAATATGTACACACTTGTTTAAACAAGTGTGCAGCGAAGCAGCTGATTTTAGCTAGTGTTGTTTAAACAACACTAGCTAAAATCAGCTGCTTCGGTCTTCGACATCAAATAGGTACAAATAATGCGCGCCTGTGAAAAGTCTTCCGTCTCACTCCTGGTAGGAACATTTTGTCTCTGTTTCGCACGAAGCGCTTAAAGTTTCCTAGAATTTTATTTAAAATCATTTAGCAAGGTCACAGGTCAGTTCAGTTACATTCTTTGCTTTGTGCAGTGAGGTAGCTAAATAGTTGTTTAGTGTGTTAATTTGTGAGTTGTGTCAAGTTGTGTGTGATAGTGATTGTGTTGTGTAGTAATGGCTCTGATTAACAAAGAGTATTACGAGATGATGCTTTGTGTAGGAGCATCAGAAGACAATTTGAGCGCTGCCCGGGAGTTGTACCGTGAGCGTTGATACCTAAAAATACTGTGTACGCAGTCGAGTGCCAAACAGAGCAAGAAATGAAATTACGGATTGAAGCCGCATTTAGAACTGTTACACAAGAAGTGCTACGAGCTGTGCCGAGCAATATGCGCCGGCTAGTATCTTAGTGCATCGGGCGGGAAGGCGGCCATTTTAAACCTTTCCTGTAAACAGGTAAGATGTTTCTAAAATTGGGGACAGAGATTTTACTATCACTTGCAAGTGGTGCATCTGTCGAACCACGGACGAGGATCTGGGGAAACATAACTATGTGTCGGTCAAAATTTTATTTACATAAACAAAAATAATCCTTTAAGGACGCCCACACCGCCGCGACGCCCGCGCCCGCGCCACCGCCAAGGGCATTGTACATACGTACCACGCGCTCATTGTCTAGTTGTAGCTACGTCAAGCCGTAGCGTTGGGACACGTTTGTTTTGATTTGAAATATCTTTTTAAACTTTTTGATGAACTTTTTTCTTCTTCTTTGGCGGTCGCCATATATCGAAACGGGTTATGGTCGACCAGCTGATGGGGCTAGCTTCGGGTTGATATAACCCTTCCGTAACATCCTGTATATAGAAATGGGGAATGTCCCCCTTAGCTCTCGAGAACTGCTTATGCTCCAAAGATGGTTGACCCCTCTATGGATAGCCCTCGATCTGGAGGCAAACCAAAAAATCGAAAATTTGTCCTAGCCCTAAGGGGTCAAAAGTTATGGGCCAAAACCTATGGCGTGGTGACACCGTACTAGTAATATAATAAATAGGTATTTAATGGGGCTCCCATCCGCTGGGTCCCACTGGAAATTCCCTGCTAGCTCACCGGAGGCGCTCGGCAATGGATGTACGAGTTTTTTTTTTTAAAAGGGGGGGGGGGCTCCCCCCCGGCTGGCTTTTTTGCCATTTTGGTACTGAACCCTTTGTGCGCGAGTCCGACTCGCCCTTGGCCGGTTTTTTATTTTGATCAAACTTTTACCACGTGTTTTATTTGCAAAAGAATATGATGTTAGAGGCTCTAGCCACACTCTAGGTAACGTTCGGACTGCAGATATTATATTTAGTGACATGTGTCCTGTCTGTGGGAATTGTGGTTTGAATTACAGAGTGGTTATAGATTGTATCATAGTAACGGGTAACGGCAATATGCTTGCCAACTATTACGTGGGATGGGACATATTTAAAATATTTTTTGGACATTCTCACACAACGTCATCTAGTCCCAAACTAAGCTATAAGCTTGTGCTATGGGATCTAGACAACTGATAAACATACTTATATATCTCTAAATACATACATATTTTACATAGAAAACACCCAAACTCCGAAACAAACATTTGTGGATCACAAAAATATTATTTGATTCGATCGAACCCGAGACTCCGGAGTCGAAAGCCAATGGACTACCGACCACGCCACCGAAGACGTCAAATTACTGGCAGTGTGGGTGTGTGATGGACCTCTGCCTACCCCTTCGGGAATATAGGCGTGATATCAACAACAAGCAGCGGTACTTTTTTTTTTTTTTTTTTTGTTAAATTTTAAAAACGTCCTTTTTCGGGCGTCTGTGGTACGCAGGCATAGAGTATTTCCAGTGGCTCCCGGGCGGTCGAGACCATACTGGACAATTTTGATTTAATTTGTCTTGTTTGTGTTACGGTCTAGCGTCCATATTTTTGTCGCGAAAGTTTTTTAATTAACCGTCTTTAATAAAAGAGGTATTCCATTCGACTGTTTTTTACCTCGTAAATTTCGAATAATTAATTGAAAGCTAGCGCTTACCGTGTAGTCTCATTTCAATTTGGTCCTATTTCGGTAAGTATCAGAAGTTTATTTTTTTTAGAGAAAAGGGGGTAATATTTTTTTTGTCGTGATTTTTTTTTATTGGAGGGGAAATAGGGACTTTAAGGCCAAAATGTTTGCGAGGTCTACTGTTCGTCCATAACTATGGGTTGGTACAAGTTGTATTTATAAATAACTAGCTGATCGCCGCAGCTCCGCCCGCGTGATTTAGTTTACTCGTTCCCGGTTCCCGTGGGAATACATTACCGGGATAAAAAGTAGACTATATTACTCAGGGTGAATGTAGCTTTCCAATGGTAAAAGAATTTTTGAAATCGGCATAGTATTTTTTGAGTTTATTCATTCCAAACTTACACACAAAAATACAAATCTTTCTTCTTTATAATAGTAGTATAGATAACTGATCTAACCTTACTTTGACCGTCGTCGTCTGCGTCAGACCGTGTAGGTCAAAAACGTTAGTCGCGTCGTTCAGAAACTTATTATTTTATTATACAACCTTATTTTTATAAAGTCAGGCTGAATACCTTGTCCAGTGCCATATTTAAAATACAAAATTTAAAAAAATAACAGTTTAAATTTAGAACTCGTAGATTCGCGGAAGGTATGGCTTTTTTTTCTCATCTAAATATAGACTACTAATAGACGCTCGCTTGACAAATTATATACTAAAAACCTTCTTCGAGAACCACTCTATCCATTGGTGAAAACTGCATCAAAATCCGTTGCGTACTTTTAAAGATACAGAACGGGCAACTTTGTTTTATAATATGTAGTGATAATGTATTAAATTCGAATCTATATATACTACTATTGTAAAACAGTAGAAATAGTAGCTTCTGTACATTTAATAAATGAGTGTGGGTTGTAAAAAAAACAAGAAAAGAACTTTTTTTTTTTTCATTCTTGTTTGTTAATCTCCGAAGTTACTGAACGATTTTTCGTGCAGTTTTTACAGAAAGACTAAGCTCAAGTTGGAAACAATCGGATAGCAGTAAAAAGTTATCATAATAAGCAATTTCATGCGGGTATTGGGCCGTTTCACATTGCACGACATCGTAAGTAGCAGTACTAACTTTAAGTTAAGAATGTAAATTATCGTGACCATATCGTCACGACATCGTGTGTCGTTATCGTGCAATGTGAAAAAATCCATTAGCTAATAACGAAAAAAAAAATTTGGAAGGTAATTTTTTTTGACACCTTAAATCTGGGCCCAGCCCCACAGACGCGTTGGTCCGTTGCGTCGCAGTTGTACATACAAATCACAGTGTCAAACCGCAAGATTCAGCGGTGGCGGTGCAGCGCTGTACCGCGCTTAAAACGCTGTGCACCGCCTCTTCCCGATGACAGATCCCTCTACACCGCGAAATATTGCGGACCCAAAACGCCCGTGAGGCTTTAGCCTCTGTCGAAGACTTGTTTTTATTTATTGTTAGATGCAGGTCCAGTTAAGATCTTAGAGGTCTATGATAACCTCATTTACAAGTCACCTGCTGATCTACAGATGACGCCCTTGATAACTCTGGATAAGGGCACTAATCTCTATGTTACGTGGTACCAGCAAAGTTATACGAAATGTTGGGAAATCAAATCTCATAACACAAGCTATACACACTCCCCCAGGTACACACTCGGAAGAATCCCGTGTGGCATTGAGACACCTTTTTTTTTTTAATTCCGCGGCCCCAGGCCGCGGTCGCTCTAACGTCCGTTGCCGGGCGTCTCTAGTTACAAGCAGAACGTATGTTCAGTGGCGCCTGGCGGACTTTGACCACCTCAGTGGTCTCTGCGGGGGTTTGGTCGGGATGAGAATCCCGCGTCGTTGGGGTAGGGTTTTATCCCGAGTCAGTGAGTAAATCTGGTTGCGTGCTATGGGGCAAAGGCCCCGCATTGAGACACCCTGAGTTGGGTTTCTTTTAGCAATCTTAATTTTCTTATCTACTATTTTAAAATTACGTATGAAACACAATGGAGGTTAAATACGCTATGTAAAAGAAAAAAAATCGAGTTCCAATTTTAAATAAAATTCAAATACAGAACGCTTGTCTATCGAGAGGGAGCGAGCGAGATTGTTGATTTAATTCATTAGCGGGAGTGAGACGGCGATTGCGTCGTGTGAGAGGGACAGGTGAATGTTGGAGTTAAAGGTGATGGTACACTTGCCGATACTCATTTTTAGAGACTTATATTGTATCTTCAGTATATGCGACCCCCTATTTCCTCCAAAAGTTAGGGGATATTTACAAGACTGTCGTCAGACCTGCCGTCCTGTATGGACTTTCATGTTTGGCTGTAAAAGCGACGGATGAAAGAAAACTGCATGTAGCGGAAATGCGAATGTTAAGATGGATGTGTGGTGTAACAAGGATGGATAGAGTAAGGAACGAGTATATTAGAGGAAGTTTGAAAGTTGCCCCAGTAAATGAAAAAGTGAGAAGCGAACGGCTAGCATGGTATGTATGGACATGTTATGAGAAGAGAGGAAAGTAACGTGGTAAGAAAAGTGCAAAGTATGAATGTAGATGGCTTGAGAACTCGAGGTAGGCCCGAGGAAAGATGGATGGAATGTGTGAGAGAGGATATGACCAGGAAAGGAGTGACTGAGGAGATGACGTATGACAGGGATGTAAGGAAGATGAAAACATGATGCGCCGACCCCAAATAATTGGGATAAGGGCAGGCAGATGATGAATTTGTATCTTCAGTAACGGTCCGATCCTTCTTAGGGATAGGAGTCAAGGTATCCGAGGAGTCCGGCAATGAACGATAGAGCGGTATTTAAAATAAAGGGGAGCTAAGTCTACGCCTGATATCTGGGAACATATTTAGCAAGACACCACGAAATGAGATAGCGGAGTTGGACTTTGAAACTTCAAAATAGTTTTCATTTTCCTAATTCGCTAGAGAATACATTAGCGGGATATGAGCCACTTATATCAATATTTAACAAAACTGTAACTGTAGTTTAATTGTGAAGTAATAAATATGCAAAAACATGCACAATTTATCTAATGGTTATCCAAAATTCTATGAACGCCAATAAAACTGATGAATATTCGTTGTGTTGAATGTCTCTGTCTAACCCTTCAAGGAAATATGTAAAATGTAGGTACATAAAAATATTTTATCAATTTTAACCTGTAGTTGCTGAGATGCGCTAGCATTGTGAGCGCTCTTCATCTGTATATTGAAGAATGACGTTCAAATAAAAAAAAGTAAAAACCCTTTACTTACATAAAACACAGGTAGCATAAATCTCATATCTTGACAACAAGAAACCGGTCCGACGTTAAGAGAGCAACTTACACAAGTGTATTAGCTCCTTAACACTGAATGAGAGAAAGGCAAAGGCGCTCGAACGGAATGCAGATACGTAAATTACCCACGTTAGAAAGGGACAGTAGCAGTCTGTTGACGTAGTAGTAGATGAGATAAGGGGCTATCAGCAGTGCGACGCGCGTTCCAACTTTTTTTTTTACTTGCATTGCTTTGTGACAGTTCCACTGTCAAGTGGATTTTAACATTTGTAATATGAATTATGACGTAGGTATAGGGAATGTTTTTTTCGGACTTTGTTTTGTAAAGACAGTGTTTGGATAAAAACAGCACGAAATTCCATCCAGTAAATTCGGTGATTGGCAAGAATGGAAAACACCTTTATTGTTTTACTTATATAGCCCACACTCATTATTTGTTAATTTTATTGAATGTCCAGACAGCCACACTAATATTATTGGTTTATTATAGTACAATGTTGTAGATTATTATGACATCAACGATGCATTGTATTCAATTTGTGTATACTTTCTTCTTTGCGAACATATCCATATTCAAAAATATACATCGGAAAAAACCTTACAATTATAAAAAAAAAATCTTAAAATCAATATTGCACAAATTGTTCTTAGATCCTAGTAGAAAGATAATTCCATTCCATAGTAACATTTCACTTGCCCGTCCACTGGCGCAAGTTAGTCGAACACGATATAAACACGGCACGAGTCTCGCGCTCACATACAAACATTACGTCGCACTCACACCAATACAAATTATTATTATTACAGGGACGAGACAGACAGGTAACGCGGTAAATGACTTTTTTTTTGTGATTTCGCAACTGACTCAAGATAATAATAATTTTATCAACACATTGAAAACAAACAGACATATCATCACGTATATATATATCCCTGAAGGGGTAAGCAGAGGTGCGTTATTCACTTTACCACTAATTTTGTACGTCCTATTACCAGGCACTATAGAAAATCCATAACCAAACGCGAAAGTTTGTGAGTATGTATGTTTGGATGGATGGATGTTTGTTACTCTTTCACGTAAAAACTATTGAATGGATTTTAATGAAACTTTACAATAATATAGCTTATAGATCAGAATAACACATAGGCTATAATTAATAAAGATATTGTGTGAATTGTTCAAAATATGACGATAATTAGGCGACGCGGCGCGACGGGAACGGGAAAAATTCCAAATTACCACGCGGACGAAGTCGCGGGTGACCACTAGTTAATCATATTTATGTGTTTAAAGACTGTCGCCATAGCAGACTTACTTAGTGAAATAGCAGGGAAAGAAGCGTATACAATATAGTGTACAATTATTTTAGTTTTTAAGTTGATATAACATCTTAAGAAGTGGGCGGCAAAAACTTGTGATACAGTTCAGATCAAATCAAATCAAATAATTTATTTGCTGATCAAAGGTGGTGGGGTATTAAATAATAATAATTTGGAGCTTTTTGATTTACCTTTTAGGCATGCATAAAATTTGCGAAGTTTGCGAGTTCTAAACTAATACGCTATTGTCGCCCGCAATAGCATTGTCTGTCGCTTTTAGCTATAGGCCGCCATTTGCTCCATGTTTAAATGTTAAATAGTAGTAATTAGTGTGTAAAATTTTTAAACTTTGATCATCATTATTACATGTAGGAAACCACGGTTGGTGCAATCCAACCGAAACGTCTCGGGGAGCAATAAAGGCAGTAGTAGTAAGTAGTATGTACCTTTAATAGTACCCATTAAGTATATATATTAAGACCCGTTTACACTACTTTAGAATTTTTATTTTAAACCGTGTTAAGAAATTGTGTGCTCGCATTTCTCACACTTTTCGTAACGATCTCGAATTTTTACAATGATCACACGTTTCGTAACGCATTTACCAGCTAACTTTCCAAGTCAAGCGTGCGTGTAAAGAATTATACATCAAATATACTTTTAAGAAATTGGTAAACAGCTAATATATGTTAATCCTTTTATACACTATACCTTTCTTTACTGTTATTCTTTTTACCTTCTTGTGTGTACATAAATAAATAAATTAATTAATTAATAAAATTCAGACAAAAAAAAATCATTTACGACGATGTTCAGTTGCACCGTAACGTGGTTGAACTCACGCACACACTCCCAGGCGTCTCGTGTAAGCGTGTCGGTGAAGACAATAAAACGTTCTATGTGTGAGTGCGATGTCTAGATGTATACTGTGACCTCATGGTCGTGATACTTGCAGGTGGTTATCTATTTTTAAACTACACGTGTTCGTTTAAGGCTTTTTAGGGTTCCGTAGTTCAAGTTTCGGAATCCTCATTGTTTCGTTATCTATCCGTCTGTCCTCGGCTTTTCATCCAAACGGATAGTGCTAGAAAGAGGAAACTGCATGGACATGTGTCCACCGATAAATGGCTCAGATATAATCGCGGGAC
The DNA here is from genome assembly GCA_963556515.1 of Nudaria mundana. Taxonomy (NCBI): domain Eukaryota; kingdom Metazoa; phylum Arthropoda; class Insecta; order Lepidoptera; family Erebidae; genus Nudaria; species Nudaria mundana. The sequence continues at coordinate 12,086,093 of OY748309.1, forward strand.
GTAACCCTCTTAAAGCTAAATAGAAAAAAAATCAGAAAAAAATTCATAATAGTAGTTTATGCATGAATTTTGAAGGAAGGCTATAACGGATTCGATTACTCTGTTACTTCACGAGTTATATATACAGGTTAGTAAGTATAGGTTACTATGAGTAACTATCCGTAGTTACTCATAATAACCTATAGTACCTAAGTATATTAGGGGTTCCGACCCCTAATATACTTAGGTGTTCAATATCTCACAAATTATTGTTCCTAATTAAGTTTTCTGTTTTGACTAATCTATGTCTTTAATTTGCTTCTCAATGAATGCCGTGGGAGCTTGTAATTGAAATAGCACCAAATAAATGAAACTTTGACTTAAGATGATTATTGTGTAATTTGCTGGAGTATCGGCCGCGGCCGGTTGCTGAATTGAGAATTTCTTCTTCTTTTTCAAAAAACGTGGCTCCATCCATGTTCATAGATGATTTCGCCAATGTGATAGTCCCTCATAGAAGAACTAGTTATTCCTAACTAGCTCCAGCTGCAGGACAAGAAACGTTCGGTATGTGAGTGTCTGGGAACCCGATTTTTGCGGAGCGCCAGAGGTAACCTAAAAAGCCATCAATTGAGAATTTGAAGTTACGTATTTCAAATTAAAAATCAATTAAAAGCAAATTAAATGTCAAAATTTATTCTTGAATTTTGACATTTGATGTATTCAGTTGAAGCTTAATTTCAAATTCAGAAACCGGCCGTATATCTTGTAAGATGTTTTAAATAAATAAAAAATAAAAAACCCTGTTCTATTTTTTTATATATAATCTTAGTTGATAGCGGTTTTCCTAACATTTCACGGTCACATGCCTCTAATCTATAGCCTACCATCTCGCGGATAAGGACAGTATTTAAGTTGTGTGAATAGAAAAACACAGACACTGTAATTAGTTTTTTTTTTTGATTATAGTTTTAACGTAAGGTAGAAAGAACAACCATCAAAACTGCGACGTCGCGCTTTATGAACAACACATACATATAATTAGTTCCATCCACGTTTAGGTATAAACATTACCCACACACGCACATATACGTTGTAAGTCATACGTATGTGTGAGTGTACTCGTTTCGTTCGTAGTTTAAAAGTTACCGACTGAAGTTCTGTTGGTGGATCTCCTGTCAAATTTATTATTTAAATAGGCAAAGGTCGTGAGGTCATAAAGTTTAGTAGTGCAAAAATCCATAACCACTGAACTGACATGATTACAATCTATTTATTATTAAAAAAAGTTACAAAAATACACGTTCCAAACATTGACACATCAACCGACTTTAAACTACCAAAATGGGACCAAATAGTTGTCGGAATGGGACCAAATTAAAATAGGTCCAAAGATATGAGGTAACAAGCTCCTCCTTTTTCGGAAGTCGGTTAAAAACTGGTGAAGTGCGTGTCAGGCTACGCATAGAATAGGGTTCTGTAGTCACACGTAATAGCCTCTAACTTCTGAACTAACTAATCTAGGCTGTTATAGTTTCCCTTCAAAGTTAATTACATGATCGGTGAAATGAATATCAGTTGTCTTAGCAACCTCTCAATGTTTTCCAAAAACATCTGTGAAAATTTCAACTTTCTAACTACAACGGTCACGAGATACAGCCTGGTTACAGACGTACGGACAGCTTAGTAATAGGGTTCCCGTTTCACAGAACCCTTATAGGATCACTTTGTTGTTAGTCTGTGAGTCTACTATCCCTTGGAGATGTGAAAAAATCATCAAAAGACAGCCGTTTATAGTGCAAATTTTCGACACTCGCAAGAGAAACACGTCTTATAGAATAGATAAAAGAAATAATATGAAAAGCAAACATGTTTAGGTTTGTACGGAACCCTCGTTGCGCAAGTCCGACTCGCACTTGACCGTTTTTTTAATATTAGCACTCTCATTCGCTACAAAACACAAAAAATTACATTCTCGGCACAAATTTTGTAAAAAACGTACATATTATTTAACCGGGCGCCACTGGAAATGCCTTCTGGGGCGTACCAGGGACGCCTGGCTACGGAAGTAGGAGCGGCCGCGGAATTAAAACAAAAAAAAAAAAATTAACATTCTCACACAACGTCATCTAGCCCAAATTAAGCTAATATAAGCTTGTGCTATGGGACCTAGACAACTGATAAACATACTTATATATTTCTAAATACGTACATAAAACCAACATTTGTGGATCACACAAATATTTGATTCGACTCGGGAAGTCGAAAGCCGATGCACTACCGACCACGCCACCGAAGCAGTATTTGATACTATAGATAAATATATTAGGAAGATTTTAGGCTATAATAGCCTTATTACGAGTACCATGGATATAAGCTATTACGGCCGCGATACATAGGATCCGATCAATATACTTTACCAGTAGGTACCAGGCGCTTATAAACTGTTAGGTGGTTGTTAGTTCATCGGTATCATGACACGCTGTCTCTATATTTGACGACTTTGAATAAAAGTCGATTCACACATATCAGTGAAGTCTCCAACACAGTTTTGAAAATTTTTTTATTCCCGTTGCCTTGCGATGATTTGTTGAGGAGAGGCAACAAAACCTTACGTACCAGCCGCTATGGCACAGCCAATTAAAGTTCTGGGCGTCTCGGACTATTTATGAATACAGTTTTATTTGTTTTTAAAAATAAAATAAGGCCTCCTTCCAGTAAATTTGTGTAACTACAATATTAAAAGTACTTCCCCTTGATGTTGCATGGGTCTTGGGACATACTGTTTATTATAAGTATTTTTATCAGTTGTCTAAATCCCATAGCACACGCTTATAGCTTAGTTTGGGCTAGATGACGTTGTGTGAGAATATCCAAACATATCTATACTAATACTCGTATTACTAGTAGTTCTGCGAACAGTAGACCTCGCGTTATTTTCCATTTCCCCCCATTTTCCCCCCAATCGAAAAATCCCTCGATCAATCGACAAAAGTTGCGCCTTGCAACAAAGAACACTTGTGCCAAATTTTATGAAAATCGGCTGAAAAATGCGGCCTGTAGACCGGAACTGACACACATACATACATACAGACAAACAACGCCAAATCGGCCAGTCGTCGAGTTGAAACTGAGATGCTTCGCTCGCTCGATCAATAAAGCTGAAGAGTTTGTTTGTTTGAACGCGCTTATTTTAGGAAGTATTGATTCGATTTGAAAAATTAGATTAAATTTTTTGTTGAGAAATGCATTTATTTAGGAAAGCTATAGGCTATATAACATCACACTACGATGAATATGTTTCAAAAACGGGGAAAAAATATCTCTTTTAAGAACTTCCGTTGCGTGCGCTGGCCAAATAGTTACGGTTATGTTAAAATAATATTCTAAAGAATAGTTACTCGAAAAGTTCTAAAAAAAAGTTCGCGTATATCTATCTTTTAAGGTTAACTCACTATAACATATTTTACGGGAGAACGGGCACCATGGCCTTTCTTGTAGCAGAAGCGCAGGTCGTATACCTCGCACGCTATTGTAAACGACATAATTTATTGTTTTTTTTGTTGTCGTAGGGCTCTTTCGACCGCAAGTCTTTCGGCCGTACGTGAACCAAATGGGTTATGACGAAGCGATGGAAAGAGACCGGTATGTCGTTGCAACCGTGGAAGATGGGAATGCCCTTGGTGTGGGACGCTACATGCGTTGACACCTTAGCACCTTCACACCTTCTGGCTGAAGGCCTCAAACGGCATAAATATGCTAACCTAGCAGGTGATTACATATTTGAGCCGTTTGGGGTTAAGACACTGGGGTCATGGGGTCACGGCATAAATATGCTAACCTAGCAGGTGATTACATATTTGAGCCGTTTGGGGTTGAGACACTGGGGTCATGGGGTCTCGGTATAAATATGCTAACCTAGCAGGTGATTACATATTTGAGCCGTTTGGGGTTGAGACACTGGAATCATGGGGTCCGAGCGCTCGTCGCCTTTATAGAGACATTGCTAAACGCCTAATCGATGCTTCTCAGGACCAGAAGGCTGGCTATTTTCTGGCCCAAAGAATAAGTATCGCCATCCAACGTGGCAACACAGCCAGCATTCTATTCTGGGAACCTTCCCAGTCGGCAATGACGCGGAGGATTTTTTAAACGATATTTTGTAATGTAAATATTTTTAGTATATAATTATGTATATTGTAATTCTTATTGTAAATAAATGAGTTTACTTATTTAAATAGAATCTCTGCAACCCGAGAATGAAAAACCGTAGATAATAATAATCAACCCCCAAAAATCCGTCATATTGATTCTTAAAATCGACATCAAACTTGACTGAAGGGTGAGACAGTCACCCTATTAATATGAAATGTTTTTGTCTCTGTCGCACTCGCGTCATTCGCGTATACCCGTCTCATTTGGCATGTAAATGAAAAATCAATGATTACAACTATGGGTGATAAAAGCTCCAAAACCATTAAGCCCCAGTGTTACATGATACACCTGCTGACTATTATGCAAAATATTTGCCCTCAAAATCAAAGTTTAGCCTTAAATGTGTATTTTTAGAGTTCCGTACCCAAAAGGTAAAACGGGAACCCTATTACTGAGACTTCGCTGTCGTGCTCGAGTTCGAATCCCACCCAGAACAAAACTTGTGTGATGAGAATTACGGTTTGTTTCTTGTGATGTATTTAGAAATATAATAAAGGAACTAGCTGTCCCGGCGAACTTCGTACCGCATTAATTTTTGTAATGTTTTTAATGTTCTCCTGATAATATTACGAACACAACAAAAAAAGAATGAGCGAAATCGGTCCAGCCGTTCTCGAGCCATTAATCTCTTAACCAACACGACGTTGTTTTATATAGACATAGCGGACGCTTCCCATTAACCCATACAAGCTTAAATAGGTTCACAGCATTATTTACGTCCCGGAGATCGAACTTACGTCGTCGAAACGCGAGTATGACTCATCCACCAAGCTACGACCGCTTAATAAGTCTCTACCTACCTCAACAAGAAAGAGGCATGACTATATGTACCACACCACACACACACACATATATCACGCCTGTATCCCCGAAGGGGTAGGCAGAGGTGCATTACACACTTGCCAGTATTTCTAGTCGCATGCACAAAAGGGGCAAGATTATTGCCGTCAACGGGCACACATTATCATGGGTTATGTCCAAAATGGCCGAATGAATCAGCAGCAAAAGTAGCAGCAATGTTGTAATTAAAAAAAATGCGATGAAATGTTGATGAAAGGCAACAAAATCTTACGTGCCAGCCGCTATAGCACAGCTAATTAAAGTCCTGGGCGTCTCGGACTATCTATCCAATACCAGGAGAGCATAAAATCACAGGTGATGTTAATTCAGTACCGATGATGATAATTTTTTTTCCTGAACATCAGCATTTTTGCGCACCGTACAAAGGGCACGATATCGAGGGTTTGTGTGTATACTGCGATGGAAACTTCTTGATACTTGAGTAATTAAATCATCCGGGACAAAATGGCGGTCGTATTAAAAGTTAGATGATACATGCAGCTCCGCCCGTTAGGGATAGCTTATACGAAAATATATTTTAGGGTAACGTACTGAGATTACACGTATGTAACAACTGTCCTGGCTGTTGGAGTTTAGATTCGAATTCGAACTACACCTCGCATTCGTAAAAATATCGTTTCAATATTACTACTTTTCACTGTAGCTGTCAAAATAAAATATATTATATTAAATTGCATTTTGACATTTTTATGACACTTAATTCAATAGATAAGTACCTAATATAACCATGTTTAATAATAAACTTATTTTATTGCTTAGATCCACTAATTAGAAGATTACTTAACAGCGTTTACAGCATTTACGAATCGTAAAGGATAAAGATATTTTAAAATTTTCACTATTTTTACTCATCCTGATATCTTCAGGCAAAGGATATAAATCGTGATCAACTTATTTTCAAACTTATTTCTTCAACTTAGAATTCTTTTTTTATATAAATAATGCCGCGAACGTGCAATGGCGTCCCACAACTCATTATATGATGAAGGATGTCAAAAACAATAGGTATGTGGTTTGAGTATCTGGGCAAGCTGCGAAACGCGACGACGAACTTCGTCATGTCGTAGTACCGTGATAATTCAAAGGTGATACCCGACGTTTCGGTTGGATTGCACCAATCCTAATAAGCTCATATATCGCCAACTATGCCATCCAATTGTGACGAAACAAAGCCCTAAGCTGAACGTTATATATATTATTTAAAAAACCCACAAGAAAATTTTACTGTTTTGTGTTCCTTTTTTGTTTTGTTAACCATTTTTTAATGTCACCCACAAAAATTTTTGTTAATTTAACTAAACGTTAAGATTATAGTTACACCTTATAAAGTATCAAGAGTAATTTCACTTATATACGGGGTTGCAAGTATACCACCCTTGGTCTGCCACGTGCTCGCCTCCCTACCCACACAAATATATATAAGTATATATATATATATATAATGTAGATATACATACTTAAATATGGGTTAGCCAGTCTGCGTCTGTGTGGGGGAGTTAGCCACGTTTCAAACTTGATGTATAAACGTACATTATATAGGACAAAGTTTAACGTTTAATATTTATAGGTACTATGGTTTTTTTAATTTTGTTGGTTAAGCAACATCTAGCCAGGTTAGTCTTAGGACATTAAAACTCCTCGGAGAGCACGTTTAGCCGTCCCGGTTGTCATACAAACATCTATGGCAGTCGTTAGGGGTAGTTGGAGCCCTAAATCAAAATCCTCGTGATCTAACTACAGAACTTTGATATCGCCCATGGGTTGTGGAGGTCAGATGGCAGTCGTTTCATGGAAAATATCCAAGTTCAGCTGCGAGCAGTTGGACTGGAAAGCCGTTAGTTGGGAAAAAGGCTCGGTGGATGATGAGGTACTATGGTTTTTAGGGGTTACTTCTGCAGATATTCTATTCTAGTATGTAACATCTTCCTGGCATATCACTAAATAGAATCTCTTCAGTCAGAGTAATATTTAGAAATACATAAATGTATTTAAAATACTGGGGTTCGAGTGCTCGCCGTCTTTATAGAGACATTGCTAAACGCTTAATCGATGTTTCTCAGGACCAGAAGGCTGGCTATGTTCGCCCAAAGAATAAGTATAGCCATCCAACGTGGCAACACAGCCAGCATTCTGGGAACCTTCCCAGTCGGCAATGACGCGGAGGATTTTTTAAACGATATTTTGTAATGTAAATATTTTTAGTATATAATTATGTACGAGTATATTGTAATTCTTGTTATAAGTAAATTAACAAAATTTCAAAATATCAACATAACGTGAAAACCGCGAAAACAACAGAAAAAAAAACAATACGTCTAATATACCAAACGTCTCACTACGAAAAAAAATGAACAAAAAAAATATTCATTCGAATTTCGAATCGTTTTGATCGCGGAGCGAAGCAGACGACACTCGAAGCGGAGTGGATTCTCCTTCGCTGTGTAAGTAACCGACCAGTTTTGTTAGACACCTCTAATGTCACTTCTATACCGATGTTTTGTCAAGTTTGTACTGAGCGCGGGGAGGGAAGGAGGTCACGTTAGAATGGTTAGAGCGGTACTGGCGTTATATAGATATGTGGTACGGGGTGGTAAGTACCGATAGAAAAAAAATAATTCTATTAGTAATTTTTTTTTGAAAATTGCTATTTTATTTTTGCGGCCGCTCTTACATCTATTGCCGGGCGTCTCTGGTATGTCTATATACCGATAAAAAAATAAAAGTGTGTGTGTCAGCTCCGACGCACGACTGGAGTTTACTCCTTAAGAGTCCTCCTATTAAATTTTACCGTTTTCGCTGAATTTACAGACGTGTTTTTACACTGAAAATACTGTATTTTTATAAGTTTTAATGCACAACATGAAATATCATTTCAATAATGATCTAATAAGTGAGCTACTTTCTTATTTTTGTCATTAAATTTTGATTAATCGACCTAAAACAATCGGTAGTTTTTCGTATCTTTTGCTGGAAGAGGTCTAGAATATCACAAATTCACTAATCGTTTTGACGTCTAAAAAGTATTACAAAAATACAGTGTATTCTTGTAAAAGTCATCTATCAAATGTATGGATTACTTTTTATCACTTTCATAAAAAAAAATTGAGTAAACAAATATTTAAGTTAGTCAAATTTTAGAGAAAATGGGCAATGAATTGGTTCTTATTTCGGCTACATAAAACTCTCGTTCATAAAATTAAAACAACATAAATAAACCTTGGTTCAAAATCAATCCATTTCCAAAAAAAAAGAAAGCTAAATAATAAAAAATAGGCTGTAAATAATCTTTTAAAAACACCTAAATTTCGCTTTATAATACTCGACGCATGCCTCAAGTAAACAGTTCGCGCCAAGCGCTTACAGGGAGAGGACGTGTCGCTCTGCGCGCCAAAATTCGACGCCGTCTACAGACAAATATAGCGTGGCGTGAGATTTTGATACTTTGGTAATATTAGTTATTATTTTGTGATGATTAGGCTTCTTTTTAAATACAACAAGTGATTATGTAGAATGTATTTATCATTGTTTTTGTTAAAAAAAGCTGTTATATTTTATAAAGCTGGATTACTCACTCACTCACTGACACAATTTTATTGTTCTCCTTGATGGTGGAGGGGAAGGTACCTATTTTTTTTTGCAGAAATGTAAAGGGGGTTCGGGGACCTAGGGAAAATTCCGAGTTTTTGAGATTTGCCCTCCAGTCCCCCAAGGGGGGCTCCCGAGTATTATAGAGGTAGTTTTTTATTTTATTTTTTTGTATTGGGTTCGCCAATTTGACGCCACCCGCCTGGTAGTAAGTCGTGACGACGTCAAGCGATTGTGGGTCACTCACAGCACACTATACTATAGAGAGTGGCCCTCAACTTGACGACCTACTGAACCCAGGATTATATGTGGGAGGAAACACGTGCACAGGCAGGGCGTTCCAGGCCAGTATCGTTCGGCACAGAAACGAACGTTTAAAACGTTCGGTTCTCGCGAACATGTACCTACTGTGTGGGAGTGGCATCTCTGCCCGGCACGCGTTGTTCGGGATCGGAAGGAAGATGGGATCAGATTGAAGAGCTCTTCAGAATGCTCGCCGTGGTAAATACGGTAGAATGCGGCCAAGGAAGCTATTGTTCGGCGCTGAACTAGCGGCTCAAAGCTTCCCGTTACCTCCGGACAATCTATAATACGGATAGCTCGACGCTGCATAGCGTCGAGAGCGTCCAGCAAATACTTCGCGGAGCCGTCCCGGAAGTGAGAGCAGTATTCGACGCAGGGTCCAATCTGCGTCTTGTACAGCAGACACCTCTGATGCAGTGTAAAGAATCGCTTTACCTTATTCAGTATTCCTAGTTTCCACGAAGCTAGCCCTATACATTTTTCGATGTAGTTTTTATTATTGAGCTCTTGACGAACGTCTATGTCAAGGATCTCGACATCTGACAGCACGGACCCCTGCGGCGCCCCGGTATTGTTCCTCGATACATATATACATAACCGGGGCAACACAGGTAAGGCGTGTTGTCAGGGCGGCGTATTTGTGTCTCCGTGAGAAACGTCACAGCGGGCCGAGCCGTCTCAAGGTATGGTGGACGGCATCGAGGTTCGCATGGAGTCCACGGATGTTGGTGAACTCCACCTCGAAAAGTGAAGCTGTGGGGTTTCCAGGGGCCGCTGTGGAACGTTTACTTATTTCTGTTGCACTGCCATTATAAATTTGAAGAAGAAGCGTGAAGACAGGGCGACATTTGGTGCAGCAGTAATAAGTGATAAAGCGCAGGGGCTAACTTCGTCTGGAACCGTGTGGTTAGGTTGGAGCCGACCCGCCGGACGGAAAGGCTACCAAACCCCCCTGGTGCAAGGCCGCCGCTATCCCACACCGGTTACCACCCGGAGCGGCGATCCCACATCAGGATTATGCGCGAGAACATGTGGGGCAGCCTCCTGGTGTGGTTGGTCCCAGGCGGGCCCCATGACTGTGTTGCGGGCGGCCGCGGCAACGCCGTTGCTAAGGGTCTCCCTGGCCAGCGAATCGACCCACACCAGCCACACTAGACTCCGCTTTTCCCCCACTGGTTCCATGCCTGCTGCACCATACATGGCCCCGGGCCCGGCGGTGCAGCTGTTGAACCCCTTACGCAACCAGCCTGGGCTGGGTTACTTGTGGGGCTTTAGCACAGTTGCACGGTGGCACCCCCCGGACCAACACCTGATACCCACGTAGGGACCGAAGCCACTTCATAGGTACCGTAAATTAACGAGCCTCGTCCGTTGATCAGCAGGTGCGCCACTAGCAGATGAGTTCGCTGGGGCCCTAAATATGTTGGTAGAGCCCCTTTGTATAGAGGAGGTCAAATGATTTTGATTAGGAAAAAAAATTAGCCCTCGCCCCCCCTTTGAGAGTGCAACGACAGAGGAAAGGTAGAGGAGTTTTGATTACGGGATCATACGAGTATAGAGGGTCTTTTCTTGAATTTAAGGAGAGAAAAAAAACACCCCCCCTCCTAGCCCTCTTTTCACCTCCCCCACACAAGACACTATTATTATAAAATGAAAAAAAAAAGATCAAAACCATGTAATCGCCGTACCTACTGGCTGACCACCATCGGTAACTCCGGACTCACGCACAAAATGTGTCAAATACCTAATTCCGCCCGTTTCGATTCTGCATACGGACTCTTAAGTACGAGTATCTAACCGAAACAAATTAGAAAGTTGCGCACTAGAGGTGCGCACCAAAAACGTGACACGATTTTCGTTACTTGTTAGTAGGTTTTACCCCTCGGATTTTTCTCATACCGGGCGCCTTATATATGAAAATCGATTGTTAAGGAGTAAACTCCAAAAAATATTGGAGTATAATACACCTTTGCTTACCCCATCGGGGATGTAGGCCCAATTATATTACCAAAAAAGCTTGGATGGCACAAAAATGGAATACCTAACCTAACCACACGAAACTATCATGCATCTACTGCTCGAATGCCCAGTCCATATGACCGATCGACTAAATTTTGAACTGCATAACAATATAACACTAAGTCAGGATTTAATTAGAACCAAATTAATTTGTTGTCGGTACCGCTCAGATATAAGTACTCAGCGCATTCACCTACATTTATTCGTAAACGCACACAGAAGCAGTTTTATAGCTCGACAGTCGACACGTACACACACACAGACAGAGTGTATTCACATCGACGCACACATAGAAACATACCGTCGTCGTTCATATACGACAAACAAAAAATATGGGTTTTATTTTGTACTTCTTGAAGATAATTTTGTGATTTTTATATTATTAGTTGTTCGTCTCTATTTCGCACTAACAATTCTTTTTTCTTTTTTTTAATAATACTACGAGAATTTTAAGTTACTCTTTATTTACTAGTACGTGTCTTGCCACGTCATAGGTTTTGGCCTATAACTTTTGACCCCTTAGGGTTAGGTCAAATTTTCGATTTTTTGGCTTGCCTCCAGATCGAGGGCTATCCATAGAGGGGTCAACCATAAGCAGTTCTCGAGAGCTCAGGGGGGACAAAAATTACATTCCCCATTTCTATATATAGATAACATAAACTGAAAGTCCTGAAACAATAGGTTCAGTCGTTTCAGAAATAAGCCGGAACAAACAATCAGACATATTTTTTATGTAAGTAGCCTAAGTACCGTATATAATTTTTAGGGTTCCGTAACCAAAGGGTAAAACGGGAAAACTATTACTAAGACTCCGCTGTCCGTTCGTCTGTCACCAGGTTGTATCTCGTGAACCGTGATAGTTAGAAAGTTGCAATTTTCACAGATGATGTATTTCTGTTGCCTCTATAACAATAAATACTAAAAACATAATATAATAAATATTTAAAGGGGATCCCTTGCATGCATAACTTTATGATCGGTCAGAATATTTCTCGGAGGGCTAGACTGGCTGTTCATAGAAGAGTGTTGGTTCCTACACTTTGTACAGAAGTGAATGTTGGGTTTGGCAGAAGAAGCATGAAAGTAAAATAAATGCAGTGGAAATGAGAAGTTTGAGAAGTATGACTGGGGTGACTCTGGTTGAGAAAGTGAGGAACAGCGTGATACGAGAACGTTGCGGTGTATCAGAAGATGTAGTGAGTAAGATAGAAATGGGATGCTTAGATGGTTCGGGCACGTAGAAAGGATGGATGAAAGAAGATTGACGAAACAGACACATAAGGCGGGCGTGAATGGACAGGCAGGTAAGGGTCGACCTAGGCGAACGTACTTCGATCAAATCGGAGATGTTTTGACCAAAGGCCAGGTCAAGAGTACCCAGAACCGTGTGCATGAAGATAGTTATGAAAGTGGAAGAAGCGGAAGAAGTACCAGGATCGTAGCAAGTGGAATTCCATAGTCTCTGCCTACCCCCATGGGAAAGAGGCGTGACAATATGTATGTATGTATTAAAGGGGATCCCATACAACAAACATGATTTTTGGCTGTCCGCACTTGCCTGGTTTCATTTAATTGCTGGACTTTAAGAGCCATAATATCAAGATCTTAGGTTCCTATGCCAACATCACATGCAATTGGTGCACCTGTCGATATTGCTCTGGTAAACATAAAATAGACTAGCAAATTTCCTCTTCTGCCTACCCCTTCGGGAAAACAGGCGTGTTTATAGTGAACAGCTGGAATATCGAAGTGCAGAGATTCTATTTAGTGGTGTGTAACGTCTGTCCTGACCGTTTGGGAATATTGGTTTGAATTGTCTACAAATATTTGTTTCGGAGTTTGGAGGTTTTCTATGTATATTATGTATGTATTTAAGTAGATACATAGAAAACACCCAAACTTCGAAACAAACATTTGTGGTTCACACAAATAATTTGATTCGACCCGGAATCGAACCTGGGACCTCAGGGACGGCAGTCGCATACTCATACCAGTGCGCCACCGAGGCAATCAAATGTATCATTTTGACTCTAATACATAACAGTGAGTGCTACATATATGCACACGGTTCTGGGTACTCTTGACCTGGCCTTTGGTCAAAACATCTCCGATTTGGTCGAAGTACGTTCGCCTAGGTCAACCCTTACCTGCTTGTCCTCCATGTATCTGTTTCGTCAATCTTCTTTCGTCCATCCTTTCAACGTTCCCGAACCATCTAAGCATCCCTTTTCCTACCTTACTCACTACATCTTCTGACACACCGCAACAAGAACGCTGATCCTCACCTCACTTTATCAACCAATGTCACCCCAGTCATACTACTATAATACGTAAATATAATATGGAAAAGTCCTTGGTGACAGCTGAAACTGATACAGTGGTCCACTGTAAGGGAAGACGTTGACATTCGTTTTTGAGATTTATTTTTTAGTAATATTGTTCTAGATTGTAGAAGTTAATTACATAGGTCTAAAACAATAGTCATAGTCAAATAAACTAGGAGCTGCGGTCGCTGCCGTGGTACTGCGCTGCAGCATGCAATTGAGCGAAGCAACTATTGTCATATTGTTGGTCAATAACTTTTTTTGAGAGTCCTAAATCAAAATTCGGTCTCGAACAAAACCTGCTCCTGAGAATGCTTGATTTTTGAGTGAAAATATCACGAAAATCGGTTGGGTAGTTGTCGAGAAACAATTTCACATCGAGTTGCATTTGAGTCACCTGAAAAGGAGCTCCGCTCGCTACGCTCGCTTCGCTCAATAACTCGTCCCGGTCCGAGCCTGGCACAAAGGTGCCCATCCCTAGAACGCTAGCAGCATTACCCTGCTGGATGGCTAAGGCCAATATTTGCACCAGGTACGCGAGAGTCACTTGTCCTTACACTATTTATTTAATCACTTAAAAAAATCCATAAATATAAACATACCTGTCAACTGGAGGCGGTAGCGGTGCCATCATGTGAGGGTGTGGCGGCATGGCGGGATGTGGAGGGTGAGGGTGGAAAGGTGATCCGGGCGGCGCGAACCCCGGCCCGGGGAAGTGTGGCTGCTGCGGCGGCCCGGGAGGGAAGCCGCCGCCGGAGCCGGGGCGTGCGGACGGCGAGCCAAAAGGCCCAGGGGCAGCGTACGGCGGGCCTGCAAACCCCGGGCCGGGCGTCGAAGGCGCTGGGGATGCCGCGAACGCCGGGCCGGCGGGCGAGCCGGCGGGAGGAGCGAAGGACGCGAACGGCGGCTCGCTGTTGCCGCTCTTCCACGCCGCCGGGACGCCGGCGCCGCTCTCGTCCAGCGCCGGCACTCGCCGCTGCAGGCCCACCGACATCTGTACCAAGAGAACACAAATCATCATCCACTGCGCCTTTTCCCAACCCAGTTAAGGTTGGCTTTCCAATTTAAAAGGCATTCCACAAGATCAGAATCCTAACAAGGCTACGGCGCCCGCGTCATTGGTCGAATTGATGTAAAAAATGGACAATGTAGAGATGGCCTACAAATATTTTGATGATGCCAAAGCCCTTAACTAACTACTTGCTGCTGAACATCAATATTTTCTGTGAAGCATCTGCCATCTGACCTCCAAAACATAAAATCAAATCTTTATCCCCAAAGAGGTTCACATGGGCAAGTGAGCCTGTTGCCTATTCCGGACAATTTGGATACTTGGCCAGAGCTTCATCCGTCTGTCTGCAGATGAGGATGACTTGGGTCTTGGAGATGTTACTAGTGTTCTTTAGCAACCATATAGGATAACATAACTGCAGATCTTTTAAGGATACGATCTTAGACATCTTAGAAGATAGATTAATCTTGGCAACACAAAGATATCATCAGATTTGCACGGACTGCTGAGATTTGGCGTAACATCGGTCCAGGATGTTGGAATATAATATAGGTTAAGATTACAGAGTGTCTAGTATCAGCTCCTGACGTTACCGCTAGGGGCGCTGGTGTGAAATGTATGGGGAATACGAAAACGTATTTCGAGCACATTAACGTAAGGAACTGCTACTAGTCACACAGAATGGTTACTGATTTTCTATTGTCTATAGGTCCATACAAAGATGTACGTAAACACCAAATGTTGCCAGTACTTTTGATGGTCCCACGTAATTAGGAGCGAGTCTACGCCCAGTTTCCGAGCTGCTGAGTGTATTTTGTCAGAAAGAACGCGGTGCACTTGTTGACGTAGATTGTGACACACACGCACACCAGGAGATGTGGTT
This sequence comes from Nudaria mundana, assembly GCA_963556515.1. Taxonomy (NCBI): domain Eukaryota; kingdom Metazoa; phylum Arthropoda; class Insecta; order Lepidoptera; family Erebidae; genus Nudaria; species Nudaria mundana. The sequence continues at coordinate 12,101,274 of OY748309.1, forward strand.
CCCCTCAATAATTTTTCATGAGATATCTTCACAAATGAAAGGGACAGAGACCTACAGCCGCACCTGTTGGATGCATGGACGCCTTATTTGTAGTCATTTTAAATTTTGTTTGGTTGAAGTTAAACTATTAATATTGAACGCAGTGATCTCAGGAGCTACTAGTTCGAATTGGAAAACGGGCGAAAATTTTGAGTTGATAGTACATTTATTGAGGAAGGCTTAACATCACGCTAGGATTAATAAGAGCAGCAGTGGAACAATATGTTGCTAAATCCGTAATAATATACAGTGAAACCTGGTTAAATATTTGTTATATTTTTTTGTAATCAGATACTTAAATAAATACATTAAAAAAAACATACACTTTAACGTCGATCACGATAAGATCGGTGCGATTCACGTTCACGGCTACGACCATGAGACCGATCAGAAGTACGCCACAGAAACTCATCCACGGAACGTTCATAAGCCCTCTTGTCATAGACTAACACTGAACGAGGATGATCGGCAAGATCATAGTACCCAGGTGGTGGTGGAGGCGGAGATGGTGGAATCCCATCATAAGTAGGCAGTGCAGCAGAAAACCCCGGTGGAGGTACATAAGGTAATGGGAAAGTTGGTGATGCATAGATCGCATATACTCTGCCATATATGCTTCAGCTGTTGCAGAGCTGCCACTGTTATAACTTTCAAAGTTATAACACAAAACTTTCGTTAAGTGACACCTCAAGGGACATAAATATATGTATTTCACTTACCCAGTGTCTCAGATATCCAGGTACAAATAATTATATGTCTTATTTATAGAAGTTCCACTAATAGAGGTCAGAAATTCATGTTATTTTAGTTATACAGGCGGGAATATTAATTAAAATCTGTATATTTTTAGATTTCCTGGGGCTTCAGAACATTATGATTGAATTTTATCTTTATTCTGAATTAGGTATTCTACAAAGAGTTGATTTTGCAACGTTATAATCAACAAATTACTTCATTTTTCCACTTTCTTAAACATATACTAACTTCTCTATAGTTTCGGCATTTTTCAATAAACATCCGTATGTTTGTAAAGCTGATCTAAAACTGTGAGTGAGGAATTTGCGATCAGAAGAAGTGTTCTAAATCAAATAATGTTAACGTAGCAGGTGATTACATATATTACCCGTTTGGGGTTGAGACACTTGCGTCATGGGGTCCGAGCGCGTCATGGGCGCCGTTATAGAGACATTGCTAAACGCTTAATCGATGTTTCTCAGGACCAGAAGGCTGGCTATTTTCTGGTCCAAAGAATAAGTATCGCCATACAACGTGGCAACACAGCCAGCATTCTGGGAACCTTCCCAGTCGGCAATGACGATGATGATTTTTTAAACGATAATTTGTAACGGCAATATTTTTAGTATATATTTATGTCTGCCTCGGTGGCTCAGTGGTATGAGTATGCGACTGCCGCCCCTGAGGTCCCAGGTTCGATTCCGGGTCGATTCTAATTATTTGTGTGATCCACAAATGTTTGTTTCGGAGTTTGGGTGTTTTCTATGTATAATATGTATGTATTTAGAAATATATAAGTATGTTTATCAGTCGTCTAGATCCCATAACACAAGCTTATATTAGCTTAATTTGGGCTAGATGACGTTGTGTGAGAATGTCCAAAAATATTTATTTATTATTATTTATATGTATATTGTAATTACTATTGTAAATAAAAAATCAAATCAATTGCCAAATAATGTCTTTGCTAAGAAACATTTGATCAAAGGCAGAACAAGATTAAGAGTACTTTTCCTGTGAAGCGTCTTTCCACCAGCAACGTGCGGATCTCTTCCGCATTGCGTGTAGATGTAAATGTAAAATTTCATACAATTATGAAATGCGTTTCATGTCACGTGGGCAGCCCGCGCTCCGGTTGCTATGGTTACGAGGTAGTCGCGATCTGATTTGACATTGACATCCACACTCAGTGCGGACGAGATCCCTATGCTGGTGAAAATACGCATGACAGGAAAAGTGCTGTGCAAAACACTGTTATCTCAGTTACAGAGGTAAATGCATATAAAATTTACTCGCTGCCTCAGTTATAGAGGTAACGATGACGATGAAATCGAAGGCACGCGTGCCAGATATATAGAGGTCTCCTTCATCTTACACATCATTCACCGAACCTTTTCCCAACGCAGTCGGCTTTCCAGTCTAACTGCGATTCGGCTGAACTTCGATATTTTCCGTGAAGCGACTGCCATCTGACCTAACAACCCATGGGCGATATCGAGTTCTGTAGTTAGACCACGAGGATTTTTAAGGGCTCCAACTACCCTTAACGACTGCCATAGATGTTTTTATGACAACCGGGACCGACAGCTTAACGTGCTCTCCGAGGCACGGAGGGGTCTCAGTGTCTTAAGAAATGGTCACCCATCCTAAGACCGGCCTGACTATGTTGCTTAACCTTTGCAATGTATTAATATTGTCGGTTACCACTAGACCACGAGCCCCTCTAATAAATGTATTGAGTATTGAGTATTAAATAAACATAAAACACGACACCAAACCCGTGACTCATGTATTACCTGCTTAAAGAGTTTTTTTTAACAACTTTTTGTGGCTACAGCAGCAGAGACAAATAAATTTCAATGTCCTTTTTTTAGGACAATTCACACAACGCCATCTAGTCTCAAACTAAGAAGAGCTTGTGATATGAGTACTAGATAAACTTATATAAATACTCATATATATTGTTTTTTTAAATACATACATATTATACATAGGAAACATTCAGACTATTCATGTAGAAGTAGATTGAGCGAGCGACGTATACGTTGCCCGTTCGTATATCTGGGCTATGTGAACTTGGCACCGAACATTTTTTTTTTCATGATTTTTTCGGCTTATTCGATAGCTTATCGTAAGTAGTAGATAGTAGTAAAATCGATTTCGTTTGTAGTTGTGCAAAAATAAAAAAATGACCGGTCGAAAAAATGTCATCTCCCCGAAATGCAAATAAAAACTTTTGACTACACATATCTATAGTAAAAGGATAGTAGCTGAATGTAGTAAACTTACTTTCGATTATAGTACTACCGAAAAAAAAAATATTGTGTTTGAAAAATTGAATACTTACCAAAGTGCAAAAAACTTGATATTTAGGGCTTGTACGGTTACTACAAACGCTTAAAATGACCTAGGGGGACCCCTAGAGGTTTGTAGTGGACATATTTTCATTTGTAGTAGACCAGAAGTTGACGAAAATAGGTCACTTTATGTAAAACTTAAGTTACGGATAAAGGGTTAAAAAACATGATATTTAGGGCTTGTACGATTACTACAAACGCTTAAAACGACCTAGAAGGACCCCTAGAGGTTTGTAGTGAAACTTAAGTATCGGATAAAGGGTTAAAAAAACATGATATTTAGGGCTTGTACGATTACTACAAACGCTTAAAACGACCTAGAAAGACCCCTAGAGGTTTGTAGTGGATATATTTTTGTTTGTAGTAGACCAGAAGTTGACGAAAATAGGTCACTTTACGTAAAACTTTAGTTTCATATAAAAGGTTAAAAAAAGATGATATTTATGGGTTGTATGATTACTACAAACGCTTAAAACAACCTAGAAGGACCCCTAGAGGTTTGTAGTAGACATATTTTCGTTTATCGTAGAACAGAAGTTGACGAAAATAGGTCACTTTACTTAAAACTTTAGTTTCATATAAAAGGTTAAAAAAACATGATATTTATGGAATGTATGATTACTAAAAACGCTTAAAATGACCTAGAAGGACCCCTAGAGGTTTGTAGTGGACATATTTTCGTTTGTAGTAGACTAGAAGTTGACGAAAATAGGTCACTTTATATAAAACTTAAGTTTCGGATAAAGGGTTAAAAAAACATGATATTTAGGGCTTGTACGATTACTACAAACGCTTAAAACGACCTAGAAGGACCCCTAGAGGTTTGTAGTAGACATATTTTCGTTTGTCGTAGAACAGAAGTTGACGAAAATAGGTCACTTTACTTAAAACTTTAGTTTCATATAAAAGGTTAAAAAAACATGATATTTATGGAATGTATGATTACTACAAACGCTTAAAATGACCTAGAAGGACCCCTAGAGGTTTGCAGTGGACATATTTTCGTTTGTAGTAGACTAGAAGTTTACGAAAATAGGTCACTTTATATAAAACTTAAGTATCGGATAAAGGGTTAAAAAAACATGATATTTAGGGCTTGTACGATTACTACAAACGCTTAAAACGACCTAGAAGGACCCCTAGAGGTTTGTAGTAGACATATTTTCGTTTGTAGTAGAACAGAAGTTGACGAAAATAGGTCACTTTACTTAAAACTTTAGTATCATATAAAAGGTTAAAAAAACATGATATTTATGGAATGTATGATTACTAAAAACGCTTAAAATGACCTAGAAGGACCCCTAGAGATTTGTAGTAGACATATTTTCGTTTGTAGTAGACCAGAAGTTGACGAAAATAGGTCACTTTACGTAAAACATCACTTTCATATAAAAGGTTAAAAAACATGATATTTATGGGTTGTATGATTACTACAAACGCTTAAAATGACCTAGAAGGATCCCTAGAGGTTCGTAGTGGACATATTTTCGTTTGTAGTAGACCAGAAGTTGACGAAAATAGGTCACTTTACCATAAAACTTTAGTTTCAGATAAGAGGTTAAAAAACATGATATTTATGGCTTGTACGATTACTACAAACGCTTAAAACGACCTAGAAGGACCCCTAGAAGTTTGTAGTGGACATATTTTCGTTTGTAGTAGACCAGAAGTTGACGAAATTAGGTCGCTTTACGTAAAACTTTAGTTTCATATAAAATGTTAAAAAAAACATGATATTTATGGGTTGTATGATTACTACAAACGCTTAAAACGACCTAGAAGGACCCCTGGAGGTTTGTAGTGGACATATTTTGAAACTAAAGTTTTACGTAAATTGACCTATTTTCGTCAACTTCTGGTCTACTACAAACGAAAATATGTCCACTACAAACCTCTAGGGGTAATTCTAGGTCGTTTTAAGCGTTTGTAGTAACCAGACAAGCCATAAATATGATGTTTTTTTAACCCTTTATCTGAAACTAAAGTTTTACAGGAAGTGACCTATTTTCGTCATTTTCTGGTCTACTACAAACGAAAATATGTCCACTACAAACCTCTAGGGGTCCTTCTTGGTCATTTTAAGCGTTTCTATTAATCGTAAAACCCATAAATATCATGTTTTATTTTAACCTTTCATATGAAACTAAAGTTTTACGTAAAGTGACCTATTTTCGTCAACTTCTGGTCTACTACAAACGAAAATATGTCCACTACAAACCTCTAGGGGTCCTTCTAGGTCGTTTTAAGCGTTTGTAGTAATCGTACAAGCCCTAAATATCATGTTTTTTAACCCTTTATCCGAAATTTAAGTTTTATATAAAGTGACCTATTTTCGTCAACTTCTGGTCTACTACAAACGAAAATATGTCCACTACAAACCTCTAGGGCTCCTTCTAGGTCGTTTTAAGCGTTTGTAGTAATCGTACAAGCCATAAATATCATGTTTTTAACCTCTTATCTGAAACTAAAGTTTTATGGTAAAGTGACCTATTTTCGTCAACTTCTGGTCTACTACAAACGAAAATATGTCCACTACGAACCTCTAGGGATCCTTCTAGGTCATTTTAAGCGTTTTTAGTAATCATACAACCCATAAATATCATGTTTTTTTAACCTTTTATATGAAACTTATGTTTTACGTAAAGTGACCTATTTCGTCAACTTCTGGTCTACTACAAACGAAAATATGTCTACTACAAAACTCTAGGGGTCCTTCTAGGTCATTTTAAGCGTTTTTAGTAATCATACATTCCATAAATATCATGGTTTTTTTAACCTTTCATATGATACTAAAGTTTTAAGTAAAGTGACCTATTTTCGTCAACTTCTGTTCTACTTCAAACGAAAATATGTCTACTACAAACCTCTAGGGGTCCTTCTAGGTCGTTTTAAGCGTTTGTAGTAATCGTACAAGCCCTAAATATCATGTTTTTCAACCCTTTATCCGAAATTTAAGTTTTATATAAAGTGACCTATTTTCGTCAACTTCTGGTCTACTACAAACGAAAATATGTCCATTACAAACCCCTAGGGGTCCTGCAAGGTCGTTTTAAGCGTTTGTAGTAATTGTACAACCCATAAATATCATGTTTTTTAACCTTTCATATGAAACTAAAGTTTTTCCTAAAGTGACCTATTTTCGTCAACTTCTGATCTACTACAAACGAAAATATGTCCACTACAAACCTCTAGGGGTCCTTCTAGGTCGTTTTAAGCGTTTGTAGTAATCGTACAAGCCCTAAATATCATGTTTTTTAACCCTTTATCCGAAATTTAAGTTTTATATAAAGTGACCTATTTTCGTCAACTTCTGGTCTACTACAAACGAAAATATGTCCATTACAAACCTCTAGGGGTCCTGCTAGGTCGTTTTAAGCGTTTGTAGTAATCAGACAAGCCATAAATATCATGTTTTTTTAACCATTTATCTGAAACTAAAGTTTTACATATAGTGACCTGTTCTCGTCAACTTCTGGTCTACTACAAACGAAAATATGTCCACTACAAACCTCTAGGGGTCCTTCTAGGTCGTTTTAAGCGTTTGTAGTAACCGTACAAGCTCTAAATATCAAGTTTTTTGCACTTTGGTAAGTATGCAATTTTCCAAACACAATTTTTTTTTCGGTAGTACTATAATCGAAAAAAAGTTTACTACATTCATCTACTATCCTTTTACTATAGTATGTTTAGTCAAAAGTTTTTATTTGCATTTCGGGGGGATGACTTTTTTTCGACCGGTAATTTTTTTTTTTTTGGCGCAACTACAAACGAAATTGATTTTACTACTATCTACTACTTACGATAAGCTATCGAATAAGCCGAAAAAATCATGAAAAAAAAATGTTCGGTGCCAAGTTCACATAGCCCGTATATCTGTATGTGCCCGATCTAGCAGCCACAGTTTTTATCCGATCTCTACGAAACTTGGCACTAGTGTTCCTTGATTTTTTGATTGGGGGGAAAATGGGGGAAGTAGCTCAAATAAGGTTTTTAATGCTCGCGAGGTCTACTGTTCGACCATAGGGCGACCAACTAGTTAATGTAGTTTCTTAAGTTAAAACCTAACACAATATTAACTTTTTAAATTGTAGTTAATCTAGTAATGTGTACCCATGAGTACTAGGAATGACAAATCAATTCAACCAGCTATTTTTTAATTAAAATTATAAATTTATTCTAAAAAACTTTTTTCTAAAAAATTGGGACCACTCGGAAAGCAGCAGCTTTAAATTAAAAGAATATTTTAACAAATTATTTGGGGGATCCCAAATAATGTGTATGTTGTTAATGGGCGACCACAAGTACGTATACACACACACACACACACACACACACACACACACACACACACACACACACACATCACGCCTATATCCCTGAAGGGATAGACAGACAGTGCCCGATCTAGCAGCCACAGTTTTTATCCGATCTCTACGAAACTTGGCACTAGTGTTCCTTGATTTTTTGATTGGGGGGAAAATGGGGGAAGTAGCTCAAATAAGGTTTTTAATGCTCGCGAGGTCTACTGTTCGACCATAGGGCGACCAACTAATTAATGTAGTTTCTTAAGTTATTACCTAACACAATATTAACTTTTTAAATTGTAGTTAATCTAGTAATGTGTACCCATGAGTACTAGGAATGACAAATCAATTCAACCAGCTATTTTTTAATTAAAATTACAAATTTATTCTAAAAAACTTTTTTCTAAAAAATTGGGACCACTCGGAAAGCAGCAGCTTTAAATTAAAAGTAATAAATTATTTGGGGGATCCCAAATAATGTGTATGTTGTTAATGGGCGACCACAAGTACGTATACACACACACACACACACACATCACATCACGCCTATATCCCTGAAGGGATAGACAGACGTGCAGTACACACCCACAATTTGCCAGTATGTTTAGTCCCACGTAATAGGGGACAAGCCTATTGCCGTCACCGGGCTCATTAATAAATAAATATAAATATAAATATGTTAGGACAATTCACACAACGCCATTTAGTCTCAAACTAAGCTGAGCTTGTGTTATGAGTACTAGATAAACTGATATAAATACTTATATACATTTTTTTTGTATATACATACATAATATACATAGGAAACATCCAGGCTTCGGTACAAACGTATCTGTCATCACACAAAGTTTGTCCCGACCGGGAATCGAACCCGTGCCTCCGGCGTCGAAAGCGGATACACTACCGACCACGCCACCGAAGCAGTCAATAATGGGTTATGTCGAAAATGGTTGAATGAATTTAATAAAAAGTAAATAAAATAAAATAAAATAAAATAACGTTTATTATCTTTGAAATTTTCAGAAAATTATTTAGATTCGTCAGAAGTTGGTGTGACTCTACCGAGGGTTCCAAAATGCAACGAGACTGAGAAGAGCCCTCAAGAAACTCAGCTCGGCTTTTTTCAAAATATTTCATCTTAAATCTAATACAGAGTTATTTAGAAAGGAGCAATTCGTTACGTTGTTACAACCAGGCCGCCTTGTCATCTAAGAAATCATTAATACTGTAATAAGCTTTATGGCACAATTTACTTTTTATTAGTTTTTTAAATTTATTGACAGATAAATTTGCTATTTCGGTTGGCAATGTATTGTACATTCGAATAAAGTTCCCCGCAAAAGAATTACTCACTTTATGAAGCCTAAATTTAGGAACAGCCAGTTTATCCTTATTTCTTAAGTTTAGATTATGATTATCACTATTTTTCACAAATTTACTTTTGTTCTTGTGGGTATACAATAAAATTTCATAAATATACTGTGAATACACTGTAAGGATGTTAATATGCTTAAACTTATCTCTTAATGACTCCCGAGACCCCATTCCATAGATAGTCCGGATAGCCCTCTTCTGCAACACAAAGATGCATTCAATATCGGCAGCGTTACCCCACAGTAGTATGCCATATGTCATGATACTGTGGAAGTAGCTGAAGTAGACAAGACGCGCCGTTTTAATGTCTGTAAGTTGTCGGATCTTTTTGACAGCATAGGCTGCTGAACTAAGCCTGGCCGAAATTTTCCCGATATGAGGCCCCCATTGCAATTTGGAGTCTAACGTTATGCCCAGAAAGACAGTGTCATCGACCAATTCTATTATATCATCCCTAACCTTAACACTGGTTTTAACAAGTCTTACATTAGGTAAGGTGAATCTTACACATTTAGTTTTATTTTCATTTAATAATAAATTATTAGCACAAAACCAGTGGACTATCCTAGAGAGGGTAATGTTTACATCGTCAAGTTCGCGCTGTCCACGTTTAACTTTAAATATTAAAGAAGTGTCATCAGCAAACAAAACTACCTCGTGGTCGTCTCTTATGAGGTGAGGGAGATCATTAATATATACTAGAAAAAGAAAAGGTCCCAAAATTGAACCCTGCGGTACCCCCATTGCTACAGGAGAACCAGGTGACTGTTTACCATTGATCACTACTTTCTGGACCCTATCACTTAAGTAAGAATTGACGAAATTCAAGGCCGTCCCCCGGATTCCGTAATGATCAAGTTTCTTAATTAAAGTCTGGTGCTGAACGCAATCGAAGGCCTTAGATAAGTCGCAGAATACACCATAAGCATCATATGACTCATCCCAGGCCCTGTATATACACTCTAATAATTTAATTCCGGCATCAGTGGTGGACCGACCACGAGTGAAACCGAATTGTTTTGTATGTAATAGTTTATTAACGTTAAAGTGATTTTGCATTTGATTAAGCATAATTTTTTCAAAAATTTTACTAAATGTAGGTAGTACAGAAATGGGACGGAAATTGGACGGATCTGAAGTACTACCCGATTTAAACAGGGGAATTAATTTACTAGATTTCATTAAATCAGGGAACACACCACTATCAACACAATTATTAAATATTAATACTAGTTCAGGAGCAACCATTTCAATAAAAGAATTTACTAAATACACAGAGATGCCCCAGAGGTCAGCTGTTTTCTTGATATTTAAAGATTTAAAAGTTTTTAAGATAGTGTTTATGTTAACTTTACTGAATTTAAATATAACGTTACAACAAGGAACGTTTGCTTTTAACCAAGATTCTGCAATGGGGGTTGAAGAGCCTAGGGTTTTTGTCAAATCTACAGGAATTCGGGAGAAAAAATTTTCAAATTCGTTAGCGACCTCGAAGTCTGATGTAGTTATTTTACCATTTATATTAAGTTTAAAATGATTATCATTTAATTTTTGTTGACCTCTTTCCGCGTTTATAATTTTCCAAGTAGATTTAACTTTGTCTGCACTATTGAGAATTTTATCACTTATATATTTTGATTTAGCTGCTAAACAATCTGCTTTAAACTTTTTTGAATAAGTTTTAACATAATCTAGAAATTCAACTGATCTATTAAGCTGTCTTTCTGAGTATAGTTCATAAAGTTTTTGTCTACTTTTGTGTATACCCTCAGTGGCCCATTCACTGAAAGTAGGACTATCACTAATCATGACCTCCTTAGACTTGAATATGGAGTTGAACTCGTTGTAAAAAGAATCAAAAAATAATTTATACATTACATTTGGATCTAAGCCAGTGTCTAAGAATGGAATTTTATTGCAAAGTCCAACCCTCATTCGTTCCAAGCGGTCACCAGTTATTGGTCTACATAATATTTTACGTTTTATAACTTTTTCTTTAGTGATTTTAAAAGATGCTATTTGCCCACAATGGTCTGAATCTAGCTTTTTTATAATACTTTTACTTTCTGGCAACATATCGCTGTATATATTATCCAGGCAAGTGGCTATTGTATTACAATATCTAGTAGGCTCCAAAAATAAGTTTGTACTATTTTTTTTAATGTGGCTACTTATTAGTTTTTCCAAGTTTACATAGAACTTTGTCAATAAGTTCCTCAAATTCGCAAAAGGGTGAGGTTCCAGGTTTATACACGCATACTACTATGAATTGCTCCATTTCCACGCACGACAGTTCGACTTTACACTCTAGAGAAAGAGACACAATATCTTTCCGTTCTTTAAATTTAAGTTGTTTATTTAATAAAATCAAAGATCCCCCCCGTACTGTGGTCACCCTGCAGAATGCACTACCAACCCGGTGATTACTGAAATTGAACATGAGCTCATACGACTTACGCATATGTTCTGTAATACAAAAAATATCAATATTGTCTGAATTCATTAACAGTTCCAACTCTAACTCTTTGCCATGTGTTAAACAACCAATATTTTGATGCCCTATGTTGATATAATTTACATTTTTTGATTTGGTTTGATTTGGAGGGCATTTTTTAACGTAATTAATATTTGTAACTAAATTTAATTCAATTAATTGACTATGTCTGCTAAAGGGTAATATTGCCTCTGTTGTCGTAGAACTTAATTTAAATTACTTGGAACAGATTCCAAAGTCTTAACACTAAATCTACATTGCTCAATAAAAGCAGTTTTGTCAGCCAAGTTCTTGGCTGAAGTGTAAAAATAATTGAATAGCAAACTTGCTATTTGTCTCTTATAATGCTTTGGTAGAAAATACCTACCTTTGTTTACATAAACAATATGTTTGTTATTGTTAAAGTTACTGTCAGAAGTTGACAAATTGTATTTATATACAGTTCTCTTAAAAACAGAATTAAAGTCAATTATATGGAATTTATTATTATATTGGCTAGTTAAATTGAGTTGTAAATTTATCTTATATCTAAGAGAATTTTCCACGTCTGGCACACCTTTTATGTATGGTAATGTAAACATTACTACATGTTCAACATTTAAGTTTTGCATTTTGTCAAAGTATAGGGATAGTTCATTTTTGTTAATTTTACCCCTGTTTGAGCAGAAAATAATTATTTTACTGTTTGAGTCAAAATTATATTCTAATATCTTTTGCATAATTTCATTTAAAGATGCACCTGGATAACAGTTATTAATAATTGAATAACAATTTGAATTAAATTGTTGTATCAGAAAAGAACTAAAATCAGTTCCAATATCATCACTAAATAAAACTAGTTTAGTATATCCAGTATGACTATTACTTTTTACACTGTCACACAATTCATACACTAATGAAGTAGGTGAGCAAGTTGTAAGGGAAGCCTGGTTCTCCAATGATTGAGAAGGACTTGTGCAATTGATATTGCATGAGTGGTTATTTATGAAGGTATTAAGGCGCTCAGTATTATAATTAGATGTTTTGAGTACCTTATCTATACTTGATGAACACTTATTAAAGTCTTTTAGAGACCATTCATATTTCTTAGTTACATACTCTAATTCAAATTGCAAATTTTTTATTTGTGACTCTAAGCGTTGTGTGTCAGTGTAATATTTTAAATGACTTTGTTTAAGTTCTAACATAGATAATTTAGCTTGTTCTCTTAATTTTAAACTAGAGTTAACATTTTTACACTTTTTGATTAAGATTCTATGATATTTTAATTGTTTCTTTGATTTTAAAATGAATTTCTTTATTTTTAGGTATTTTTTTAGTTTATTCCTGCTGCAAAAATAAACTGGCTTGTCCAGTTGGTATGAACTGTCATTGGTAAGATCTATAGTAGACAAGTCCAGGTTTGGAACTGTTGCAGAAGGAACAAACTGCGGAGTACCACTCATTAGCTCGTTATAAAGGTTATCCGTTTGTTGGACTACAACTTGCTTGGCAGCTGACTCCAAGTGTAAGATGTGCCCCTGGGCATCCCGTAGCTCCTGTTCCAGCAAGGTAGTCCTCCTCAAGGTCCCTTCATACTCATCACTGCACTCTTGAAACCTATCTACTATTGATTGAAGGTGGTTCCGCTGCATTACAATTTCATCATAACTAATATGAAGCCTAGCTAGTTCAGATTTTAGTTTTTTACTATCGTCTAAAGCACCTATCAACAAGTTTTCATTTTCTTCTCTTTCTTTTTCTAATTGTAAACAGAGATCTGTTTTAGATTTAAGTTCCTGCAACACCAGCTGAAGTTTGGGCTCCTCCTGCTGGCGGGATAAGGCTCTACGGCTACGGGTATTCATATTCTCGACAAATAAGTGCAATTAAACGCAATTTAGAAAATACAAGTAGGTAGTTCGAGGTTATGTTAGGTACCGGTAAATTAAAATCAAAACTTTTCTGTACTTACGAAAATAGATCGCCTGTTTTCAATGTTGAGAATATGAATAAACACGTATAATAAAATAATTTGACCTATTATAGGAGAAACATTATGTATTTACGTGAAATAACATTGAACAATACGGTCAGCTGATTCGTCACTTTTTAGCTTATTTTTACACTAATATACACAAAATTCTTTGAAATGATTATTTTTGCACTACTATTGTGATGATATTGGAGTTATCTGATGTAATTTGTATTTATTTCACTAATAAATTTATAGGAGCTAAAATTTTACGACTGTTCAATAGTGTTGCCAGACGCAGACCAAGTAGTAGCTATATTGTAATTTTGAAAAAAAAAATAAATTGAAACCCGTTACCTTGCGACGAAATGTTGACGAAAGGCAACAAAATCTTACGTGCCAGCCGCTGTGGCACAGCCAATTGAAGTCCTGGGCGTCTCGGACTATACGTATAACGTTATTATATCTTATCGTCGTCAAATCTACTCTTCCTAGACGCTAGTGGAGAAGAAGCGGCTCAACAAATATGAGGCGAAAACATTATTCAAGGAGCCTTTTCCCAACTCAGTTGGGGTCTACTTTCCAGTCTAACTGCTCGCGGCTGAACTTGGATATTTTCCGTAATGCGACTGCCATCTGACCTCCACAACCCATGGGCGATATCGAAGTTCTGTAGTTAGACCGCGAGGATTTTTTTTAGGGCTCCAACTACCCCTAACGACTGCCATAGATGTTCATTTCGCTCATGTTCACGGTAAATATGAGGCGAAAACATTAGGTACCTAATAATGTACAAATGACTAAATCATTTCGCTAGTAATAAAATCGGTCGCACTTGAAAGCAGGCTAACCTATTACACCTTAGATCAAAAATACTATAGATATTGGATTCAGTACAAATACAAAGCGGAATCTTGGCTCGAATATTATATAGGTAATTATTACAAATACCATCTGTAAAATAAACAAGATTGTACATTGATGGTTGACATATAATAATTCGTAATAAATAATACAGGCGCATCAATGTACAGCGCCGTTGTCGCATCCCTCGAGAGTCAGACCGGTGTGAAGCTGGCAGCCAATTTTAGCAGTCTATAATCCGACTAAATTAAGATGGTATTTTTTGTGAAGTAAGCAGCCTTCGTTATTTTTAAACGATATTCTTATGTTGTTGTACGATTTATCTATCAAACTATTTAAGCGATTGCTAAAGCATCAATTAGGATCATTTGCAAGCGATAATTTCGTAAAATGTAATGTACATTATAGTAATTTTTCCAGAGTTAATTGATCTTGGCTGCTGGTGTTGTTAACATACTAAACCCCATTTATTTGGATGTTTTAGGCATAAAATCATTAGACAGATATATGTCACATCGAATAGATTTATTTTCAAGGCGGCAGTTTGATATCTTGACCCAGATATAGTGCTTCGAAATGCAACTTAAAAATTTTCAATATTTGTTTATTCAGAGTTAATTGATCATGGCTGCTGGTGCAGTTAGCATTCTTAACCCCATTTATTGGGATGTTTTAGGCATAAAATCATTAGATAGGTATATATAGCATCGAATAAATGTACTTTCAAGGCGGCAGTTTCATATCTTGACCCAGATGTAGTGCTTCGAAATGCATGTTAAAATTTTCAATTCGTGTTTCTTTTCAGTGCTTGTGACAACCCCTTATCCCCATTTTATGGTGATAAAATTGTTATAATAAGATAGATTATTAAATAAAGCGTACTTAAAGACTAGTTTAGTTGCGGCAGTTTAACTGCTTTACCATCAAATGGACCACTGAAATGAGAAATTGACCGAAAAAGTTAACTATACAATGGTTGCTAGTAATTTTTGACACCTGTTCCTCGCTTTTATGTATGTTTAAGGCATTAAATAGGTAGAACAACAAATAGAGCATAAAACGAGATCACTTCAAAGATGGCAGTTTCATAATATAACCCTGAAACCAACAGACGAATAAAAGCTGATGTTTCAGAGGTAATTGATCATGGCTGCTGGTGTTGTCAGCATACTAAACCCCATTTATTTGGATGTTTTAGGCATAAAATAATTAGATAGGTGTAAGTCGCATCAAAAAGATGTACTTTCAAGGCGGCAGTTTGATATCTTGACCCAGATATAGTGCTTCGAAATGCGTTTTAAAAATGTTCAATACTTGTTTATTAAGAGTTAATTGATCAAGGCTGCTGGTATTGTTAGCATATTAAACCCCATTTATTTGGATGTTTTAGGGATACAATCATTAAATAGGTATATGTCGCATCGAATAGGTGTAATCTCAAGGCGGCAGTTTGATATCTTGCCCCAGTTATAGTGCTTCGAAATGCATCTTAAAAATGTTCAATACTTGTATATTCAGAGTTAATTGATCATGGCTGCTGGTGCTGTAAGCATACTTAACCCCATTTATTGGAATGTTTTATGCTAAAATCATTTGATAGGTATATGTTGCATCGAATAGATAAATTTACAAGGCAGCAGTTTGATATCTTGACCCAGATATAGTGCTTCGAAATGCATCTTAAAAATGTTCAATATTTGTTTATTAAGAGTTAATTGATCATGGCTGTTGATGTTGTTAGCATATTAAACCCCATTTATTTGGATGTTTTAGGGATAAAATCATTAAAAAGGTATATGTCGCATCGAATAGGTGTAATTTCAAGGCGGCAGTTTGATATCTTGACCCAGTTATAGTGCTTCGAAATGCATCTTAAAAATGTTCAGTACTTGTATACATGGGGCACACTAAAAGTTTTGCACTTCTAGCTAATCGGAACTATTTGAATTTCGAATGTTATATTTTTTTAAACGTTGCAACCTTCTTGGTATTAAAAAAAACAATTGGCGGGAAATCATTTGTTAATTGTTTTTTATCACACATCAAAGTTCTACGTATGCAACGAAAATGGAATTAAGTCGAAAAGATTTTAGAGCGATGATTTTTTATGATTTTAAAATTCTCTCTATCCGCAAGACTGTGCCGCTCGTCTTCAAAATGCTTTTGGGAGAGAAGTACCTTGTTGCATAAAATCACTTGATAGGTATATGTTGCATCGAATAGATGAATTTTCAAGGCAGCAGTTTGATATCTTGACCCAGATATAGTGCTTCGAAATGCATCTTAAAAATGTTCAGTACTTGTTCATTCAGAGTTAATTGATCATGGCTGCTGGTGTTGTTAGCATATTAAACCCCATTTATTTGGATGTTTTATGCCTAAAATCATTTGATAGGTATATGTTGCATCGAATAGATGAATTTTCAAGGCGGCAGTTTGATATCTTGACCCAGATATAGTGTTTCGAAATGCATCCTAAAAATGTTCAATACTTGTTTATTCAGGGTTAATTGATCGTGGCTGCTGGTGTTGTTAGCATATTAAACCCCATTTATTTGGATGTTTTAGGCATAATATCATTAGACAGGTATATTTCGCATCGAATAGATGTATTTCCAAGGCGGCAGTTTGATATCTTGACCGAGATATAGTGCTTCGAAATGCATCTTAAAAATCAAATCAAATCAAAATCAATTTCAATGCTTGTTTATTAAGAGGTAATTGATCATGGCTGCTGGTGTTGTTAGCATATTAAACCCCATTTATTTGGATGTTTTAGGGACAAAATCATTAAATAGGTTTATGTCGCATCGAATATGTGTAATTTCAAGGCGGCAGTTTGATATCTTGCCCCAGTTATAGTGCTTCGAAATGCATCTTAAAAATGTTCAATACTTGTTTATTCAGAGTTAATTGATCATGGCTGCTGGTGTTGTTAGCATATTAAACCCCATTTATTTGGATGTTTTAGGGATAAAATCATTAGACAGGTATATTTCGCATCGAATAGATGTATTTCCAAGGCGGCAGTTTGATATCTTGACCCAGATAGGCCAGATTAGTGCTTCGAAATTCGTCTTAAAAATGTTCAATACTTGTTTATAAGAGTTAATTGATAATGGCTGCTGGTGTTGTTAGCATATTAAACCCCATTTATTTGGATGTTCAATACTTGTTTATTAAGAGTTAATTGATCAAGGCTGCTGGTGTTGTTAGCATATTAAACCCCATTTATTTGGATGTTTTAGGGATAAAATCATTAAATAGGTATATGTCGCATCGAAGAGGTGTAATCTCAAGGCGGCAGTTTGATATCTTGCCCCAGTTATAGTGCTTCGAAATGCATCTTAAAAATGTTCAATACTGTTTATTCAGAGTTAATTGATCATGGCTGCTGGTGTTGTTAGCATATTAAACCCCATTTATTTGGATGTTTTAGGGATAAAATCATTAGACAGGTATATTTCGCATCGAATAGATGTATTTCCAAGGCGGCAGTTTGATATCTTGACCCAGATAGGCCAGATTAGTGCTTCGAAATTCATCTTAAAAATGTTCAATACTTGTTTATAAGAGTTAATTGATAATGGCTGCTGGTGTTGTTAGCATATTAAACCCCATTTATTTGGATGTTTTAGGGATAAAATCATTAAATAGGTATACGTCGCATCGAATAGGTGTAATTTTAAGGCGGCAGTTTGATATATTGCCCCAATTATAGTGCTTCGAAATGCATCTTAAAACTGTTCAATACTTGTTTATTCAGAGTTAATTGAGTTAATTGATCATCAAACGATGCGACATATATCCTATCTGATGATTTTATGCCTAAAACATCCAAATAATCAGTCAATTTCTCATCTCAGTGGTCCATTTGTTGGTTAAGCAGTTAAACTGCTGCAACCAAACTCGTCTTTGTGTACGCCTTATGTAACAATATATCCTATTATAACAATTTTATCACCATAAAATGGGGATAAGGAGTTGTCACAAGCACTGAAAAGAAACAATAATTGAAAATTTTAACATGTATTTCGAACCACTCTATGTGGATGAGAGAGATATCAAACTGCCGCCTTGAAAGTACATTTATTCGATGCTATATATACCTATCTAATGATTTTATGCCTAAAATCTCTCAATAAATGGGGTTTAGTATGCTAACAGCACTAGCAGCCATGATCAATTAACTCTTAATAAACAAGTATTGAAAATTTTCAAGATGCATTTCAAAGCACTATATCTGGGTCAAGATATCAACCTGCCGCCTTGAAAATACATCTCTTCGATGCAAAATATACCTATTTAATGATTTTACGATTAAAACATCCCAATAAATGGGGTTTAGTATGCTAACAACACCAGCAGCCATGATCAATTAACTCTGAATAAACAAGTATTGAAATTTTTTAAGATGATTTTCGAAGCACTATATCTGGGTCAAAATATCAAACTGCCACCATGAAAATACATATTTTCGATGCGACATATACCTATCTAATGATTTTATGCTTAAAACATCCAAATTAATGGGGTTTAGTATGCTAACAACACCAGCAGCCATGATCAATTAACTCTGAATAAACAAGTATTGAAATTTTTTAAGATGATTTTCGAAGCACTATATCTGGGTCAAAATATCAAACTGCCACCATGAAAATACATATTTTCGATGCGACATATACCTATCTAATGATTTTATGCTTAAAACATCCAAATTAATGGGGTTTAGTATGCTAACAACACCAGCAGCCATGATCAATTAACAGTGAAATATCAGCTTTTGTTCGTCTGTTGGTTTCAGGGTTATATTATAAAACTGCCACCTTTGAAATGATCTTGTTTTTTGCTCTGTGTTGTTCTACCTATTTAATTCCTTAAACTTACATAAAAGCGGGGAATAGGTGTCAAAAATTACTAGCAACCATTGTATAGTAAACTTTTTCAGTCAATTTCTGATTTCAGTGGTCCATTTGGTGGTTAAGCAGTTAAACTGCCGCAACCAAACTCACCTTTGTGTACGCTTTATGTAACAATCTATCCCATTATAACATTTTTATCACCATAAAATGGGGATAAGGGTTTGTCACAACACTGAAAAGAAACAAGAATTGAAAATTTTAACATGCATTTCGAAGCACTATATCTGGGTTAAGATATCAAACTGCCGCCTTGAAAATAAATCTATTCGATGTGACATATATCTGTCTAATGATTTTATGCCTAAAACATCCAAATAAATGGGGTTTAGTATGCTAACAACACCAGCAGCCATGATCAATTAACTCTTGAAAAATTACTATAATGTACAGTAAGCTTCAGAGAAAAGGAACCCCCCTTGATAATGACATGAAAGCATTAAAGTTTTTTGAATCATTGTGTATATGGCATGTTGGTCTAGTGGTTATGACCGCTGCTTTGTGGACACGGCAACCGAGGTTCAAATCCTCGGACACAAGTTCTTTTTTTATTCATATAATTATTTTTTTATTTTCTTAAGCACTTTTTGTTAATTAATATTTAAGGAATCAAATTTTATAGTAGGTATGAGGTTTGTAAGAAAAGATAGGCTTATTGCATAAACAATTTTAATTTATTTCTCGAATTACATTTCTAGGTTTTTTCTTTCCTCTTTCCATTCCTGGTTGAGTATACAGTTTTTCTATCTGAGTTAAATTGGGGTTACTTATTTTTAAATTTTACCAGACCTAAATTTATTGACAAAATACTATACCCTAAGTGAAGTATAAAATGTTTACTTAATATAGAGGTGTCTGCTGTACAAGAGCAGTATTCGACGCAGATTAGACCCTGCGTCGAATACTGCTCTCACCTCTGGGACGGCTCCGCGAAGTATCTGCTGGACTCTCTCGACGCTATGCAGCGACGGGCTATCCGTATTATAGGTTGTCCGGAGGTAACGGGAAGCCTTGAGCCGCTAGCTCAGCGTCGAACAATAGCTTCCTTGGCCGCATTCTACCGTATTTACCACGGCGAGTGTTCTGAAGAGCTCTTCAATCTGATCCCACCCTCTTCCTTCCGATCCCAAACCACGCGTGCCAGGCAGAGATGGCACTCCCACACAGTGGATAGAATGTTCGCGAGAAACGAGCGTTTTAAACGTTCGTTTTTCTGCCGAACGATAGTGGCCTGGAACGCCCTGCCTGTGCACATGTTTCCTCCCACATATAATCCTGGGTTCTTTAAGCGGAGCGTGAAGAGGCACATCAGTAGGTCGTCAAGTTGAGGGCCACTCTCTATAGTATTGTGTGCTGTGAGAGTGGCCCACAATCGCTAGACGTCGTCACGAATTACCACCAGGCGGGCGGCGTCAATTTGGCGAACCCAATATAAAAAAAAAAAAAAAAAATACTGAATATCGCCGCGTCACATGACTCACGAATGACGTCACGTGATGCGATCGTTCGCTGAGCTGCGAACGAGCGAGCAGCTTCATCTGCCTTTTTTTTTGCATTTTCATATTAATTTGTAATTTTCTGATATATTTCGTCTTTCGGCTCAATTGTATACCAAGATACAATTTACTCACAAAAAAATACCACATTATTTTATGTGCTGTTTGAGGATACGAACTCGCATCTCCAGCGCCAGCCGATCACCTAGGCCGTGCCTTATACCACTAGGCTATCGGTTCACTTGATAATAATGGCGAAAATATGAATAGCATTACTCCTTTTATCGAACAAAGTTGATTACGGTGTAATTTTCTAGACCTTAAGGTTTAAATTTTAACTTCCACCATATGTGATAATAATAACTGCTCAATAGACCAAAAGATAAGGTTGAAATTAGTATAGATTTCTAGTTTAGTTCAATAGATTACGCTTGATACAGCTTGTTGCACTACCGTCATGTTTTACTTCAAAAACTTATCTGCTGTATGAGCTGCGGCTATAGTATTATAATATCTGTGACAGCGCGCTAAGGTTGCAATTAGAATACTTCTTTGCCTTATTTACTAAACTGTGATTGAAGGTAACTTTATAATTCGTGGTAATTTGCATTGGTGTTAATCCTCCTCGTAATATTATTCAATTTATTAAGTTTTTGATCAGTTTTTTGAGTAAATTGAAAGTATGGTTCGATTAACAACATTTTTGAAAGCTAAAATTATTGTTCTCTGGGAGCAAGAACAAAGCATAAAGAAAATAGCACGAGGTATGGCATAACTTAATCATGTTACATTTTCATTTAAAAGTTAGTTTTTTGGAATTTCTTTTATTTATTATCATTTTCATTACAGAGAAATACAGTGCATAGATGGATTCGAAGGTATCAAGCGACGGGTGATATAAAATGTGAACGCCAAGGACCTCGCCCAGTTGCTTACACTCATGAATCAGAGCGGCACCGTGATATTGTGGAAGTTCACTCAGTGGCACCCTTCAAAACTACGCGCTCAAGTGCTGAAACTTTTGGAGTGTCGCTGAGTACTGTTCGACGACATCTACACGCTGCGAATATCCATAATTATAAGCCAGCCAGAAAGATTCAACTTACTGACGATCATCGCACCAACCGAGTAAATTTTGCTACTCGTTATTTTAATTTCAACTGGGAAAACGAAATTGTTATATTTACGGACGAAAAATGCTTGAAGTCAGATAGGGATGGCCGAAAAATTTTATGGAGAAGAAGTGGCCAACGGTTCAACCCTAAAAACGTATTAGACTTGAGAACAAGCGGGCGGTTAACATTAGGTAAGTAAATGATTATATTCTTTAACATAAAATAAATTAATAATAACATAAAACTAATACATACATATATCAATATATATATAAATATATATATATATATATATATATATTTCTAATTATTATTGCTGCTGACATTGATTTACATATTGCAACAGATTTGAAAAGGTTTATTATTTTAGGTTACTGGGGATGGATGTCTTCAATGGGCCCAGGCGAGCTAGTGGAAATAGGTGGCCGCATGAACAGTGAGCGATACCTTGAAGTGTTGAATGACGTAATGCTGCCTTCAGTGCGGGTCGCATATCCAGAAGGACAAATTTACCTGGTTCAGGATAACTCTTCAGTGCATCGGTCCCGAATTGTGCAAGACTGGCTAAATGCACAAGAAGATATAACGGTGTTTGAGTGGCCGGGTAAAAGCCCGGATCTTAACCCTATAGAAAACTTATGGGGTCAGATGGTTTTAAACTGGGACTCAAGTGAAATAAAGTAAAAAAAAAATCTATATAATATAAATATATATATATATAATAAAAAAAAGAGGTAAACAGAACTTGGGAACTAATGCGAAATAGTGCCACATGTTTTAATATGGTGTCGGGGATGAAAAGTCGTCTTCACCAGTGATAGACAGTGAGGGCCATCCTCTCCGTTATTAATGCAGTTTATCGATTCTTACCCAGGACAAATCTTTGTGTGCTGAACACGATTATTTGTTATGTGTCTGGGTGTAATTAATCTAAAAAAAATATTTAAAATAAGTATTATATCCGTTGTCTAGTATCCATATCACATTAAGGTGCTTATTTTAGGCTAGATGACACTGCGTATAAAGTGTCCTAACATTCATAATAATAATATTATATTATTAATACCTAATCCCATTACAAGTTTTTGTTTACAAGTTTAGTAATCTTCTAATGTGTTAACGATGCACCATCTGACCTCACATATTTTTCTAATATTGTGTTAAAAGGGTTACCTACTTATCAGAAAATATGATCAAAGAGGAAGATGTATATTGCTATACTGTTATAGTTTAGCATGTTGGTTCTTTCTTTGTGATTCACAGGAACAAATAACATTTCATTTTTCAACCATTCTTTTATATTCAAAGATTATACAGAGTGTAAAAATTAATGTTTGCAACTTTAAATAAATAAGTAAATAAATATTGATTAAGTAAACATTTTATACTTCACTTAGGGTATTGTATTTTGTCAATAAATTTAGGTCAGGTAAAATTTAAAATAAGTAACCCCAATTTAACTCAGATAGAAAAACTGTATACTCCACCAGGAATGGAAAGAGGAAAGAAAAAAACGAAATGTAATTCGAGAAATAAATTAATATTGTTTATGCAATAAGCCTATCTTTTCTTACAAACCTCATACCTACTATAAAATTTGATTCCTTAAATATGAATTAACAAAAAGTGCTTAAGAAAATAAAAAAATAGTTATATGAATAAAAAAAGAACTTGTGTCCGAGGATTTGTACCCCGGTTGCCGTGTCCACAAAGCATCGGTCATAACCACTAGACCAACATGCCATATACACAACAAAAAACTTTAATGCTTTCATGTCATTATCAAGGGGGGTTCCTTTTCTCTGAAGCTTACTTACTTACATTACATTTTACGAAATTATCGCTTGCAAATGATCCTAATTGATGCTTTAGCAATCGCTTAAATATTTTGATAGATAAATTGTACAACAACATACGAATATCGTTTAAAAATAACGAAGGCTGCTAACTTCACAAAAATGACCATCTTAAT
This sequence comes from Nudaria mundana, assembly GCA_963556515.1. NCBI lineage: Eukaryota > Metazoa > Arthropoda > Insecta > Lepidoptera > Erebidae > Nudaria > Nudaria mundana. Next base: position 12,124,897 of record OY748309.1, read on the forward strand.
TTAGTCGGATTATAGGCTGCTAAAGTTGGCTGCCAGCTTCACACCGGTGAGAGTCAGCAATAGGAACTTAGTACGGCGCGCGGTTGAAGCGCGCAGGTGTGCAATGACCGAGGTGAAATGGTGCCGTGGTTAAAGCACTGATCAGTAATCTACGTATTTTTGATCTAAGTATTATACAAATCAGGAACTAAAACTTATAAGTTACTAGCAGACGCCCGCGGCTTCGCCCACTTAACAAATTTTATACTAAAACCTTCCTATTACAACCACTCTATTTATTGATGAAAACCGCATCAAAATCCATTGTATAGTTTTTAAGATTTAAGTACACATAGGGGCGGACAGACAGCGGTAGCGGTCATACTGTGTTATGAAAAGGTCCTCAGCACCAGCCCTGATCCCAATAATTTGTGGTCGACGCAACATGTCTTCTTCCACATTTCTCTCTACAATAAATCCATAATTTCTTGGGCCTACCTTGATGCCATTGGAAATACCTTCTGATGTGTACCAGAGACGCCCGCAACAATGGATATGGGAGGAGCCGCGATCTCGCCTGCCTCTATTTCTCAAGCCAACATTCATACCTTGCCCCATTCTGACCACATTACTTTCCTCTCTTCTCATAACTAGACTATTGGACAGGACACTCCTACATTATTTTTCATTCACTGGCGCAACCTTCTAACTTCCTCTTATACCAACTATTGGATATTACATATCAAGGCATATCAAGGCTACCTATATCGCAATATATGTATCGCTACCTATATATGTCAAATGTTTTAGTTTTGGTTTGTGGATTGCAAATAAACAATTATTATTATTAATGGGGGGGGGGGCAAGACTATAGCCGTTACCGGGGACTATGTCTATAATCTCTCTGTTATTCTATTTACTGGTTATTGCGCAGTGAAACGGCGAGCGCTTGAGGATAATTTAATTTAATTATATCGGAAATGTTTCGAGACAAATCTATATTAACAAGTACCAGTACTAGATAAACTCATAACATAAAACAAAGTCCGAGACACCCAGGACTATAATTGTCTGTGCCACAGCGGCTGGCACGTAAGATTTTGTTGCATATCATTGCAAGGCAACGGGGTTTCATATTTTTTTCAAAATTACAATATAGCTGCTACTTTTTATTAAATTCATTCGGCCATTTTGGACGTAAACCATTATAAATGTGCCCGGTGACGGCAATAGGCGTGCCCCCTATTACGTGGGACTAAAAATATTGGCAAATTGTGGCTGTGTGATGCACCTCTGCCTACCCCTTCGGGATAAAGGCGTGATATGTGTGTGTGTGTGTGTGAGTATAAAACAAAGTCGATTCCGTCCGTATGTATACTTTGATCTTTAAAACTACGCAACGGATTTGGACGCGGTATTCACCAATGGATAGAGTGGTTCTCGAGAAAGATTATTGTGTATATAATTTGTCAAACGGGCAATGCCGCGTGCTTCCGCTAGTTGACCGAGCGAGCGAAGCGTCTGAGTTTCAACTCGAGGACTGGCCGATTTGGCGTTGTTGGTATGTGTGTCAGTTCCGGTCTACAGGCCGCATTTTTCAGCTGATTTTCATGAAATTTGGCACAAGTGTTCTTAGTTGCAAGGCGCAACTTTTGTCGAAGGGATTTTTCGATTGGGGGGAAAATGGAGGAGAAATGGGGGGAAAATGCATTTTTCAGCCGATTTTCATGAAATTTGGCACAAGACGTGTTCTTTGTTGCAAAGCGCAACTTTGTCGAAGGGATTTTTCGATTGGGGGGAAAATGGGGTAGAAATGGAGGGAAAGTGCGAAAATAACGCGAGGTCTACTGTTCACAGAACCACTAGTAATACTATGAATATATATTTTGTAAGCAATGCAGTATGCGAACTTTTTCTTAAATAATTTTACAATATGAATCGCAAAAACTATAGTCTCGGGCTGGACTCGAACCAGCTACTGTCCCCTTTCCAGGAGGAACGTTCTACCAACTGATCAAGACACCACATTTCACACCATAAGAGTACTGATATGACATCCCATTCAATGAAATGGGGGGGGCATTTTTACGCATACTCTATTTTTTTTTTTTATTAATTCCTCGGCCCAAGGCCGCGGCCGCTTTTACTTCTGTTGCCGGGCGTCTCTGGTTACAAGCAGAACGTATTTCCAGTGGCGCCCGGACGTCCCAATAGCTCTAGTGTAGACTTACGACATAGTGTATATGTACATATAATAGGCGTTTTCACATTGCACGATATCGTGACAATATCTTGACGATATATTGATGATAATTCTTGATGACTATAGTACGGTGTCTGGCTTGTGCTTCGCGCCGCACCACGCCATAGGTTTTGGCCTATAACTTTTGACCCCTTAGGGCTAGGTCAAATTTTCGATTTTTTGCTTGCCTCCAGATCGAGGGCTATCCATAGAGGGGTCCACCATCATTGGAGGATAATCAGTTCTCGAGAGCTAGGTGGGCACAAAAATTACATTCTCCATTTCTATATAACTAGTGGTCCCGGCGAACTTCGTACCGCCTGAAATTTTGCTTATGAACTTTCCCTGAACCTGTACGAATATTTTAAGACCCATATTAGACAAATCGGTCCAGCCGTTCACGCGTGATGTCGTGACCAAGGGAAATAGGGATTAATTTTTAAATATGGAGATATAGATGTGTACTCGTTGTAAAACGAGTAGACATCGTCCTCGAATCAGTAGACTTGTTGTACAACGAGTAGACTCACTAATTCCAGTGTCGCCTTGTCGCCATGTCGTACCTGTCGCGTGTCGCATACTGCAAACATCCGACACGCACCTTTTGAATGCTTGTGCTTTTCAACCGACTTCCAAAAAAGGAGGAGGTTCTCAATTCAACTGTTTTATTTTTATTTTTTTTCTTACTTCCCAATTGGTCCCATTTCAATTACATCCCATTCCGACAACTATTTAGTCCCATTTCGGTAGTTCGAAGTCGGTTACTGTGTCAATTTTGGACGTGTATATATACTACGAGTACTATAGTATTTTTGTGTGTATGTTTGTAATGAATAAACTCAAAAACTACTGTGCCGATTTCAAAAATTCTTTCACCATTGGAAAGCTACATTCACCCTGAGTACCATAGGCTACTTTTTATCCCACGGGAACCGGGAACGAGTAAACTAAATCACGCGGGCGGAGCTGCATCAAAAACTAGCTGATGGCCAGCTAGTTTTTGATATGTTAGAAGATACAAAGAGAGCCTAAAATCGTAACTGTACGCGTCGACCGTTGACCTCCAACAATTTTCTGGCACCGAAAAAAGAACATCCCAAGATTCAAATCGCGCGCGTTAGATTTTAGAAGAAACTTCGTTAACGAATCACATGAAAACCGCTGAACAGATTTAGACGAAAACTAGCACACAGATAGATAATTTCCTGAATTTTCCGAGAATACACTTTTTATCTCGGTAGTGTGTTCCTGTGAGAATTGGCAACGAGCATACTATGACACGGATTTTTATTTTAACATCTATGTATGACATGTTTCGATAGTAAGCCCGCTAGGTACTGACGAAAACCGGTTTCCGTTCAACTACAAAATGTTCTACTTTTTTTTAACTTACCAACGAATTTTGTAGACTGTTACGTATTCTCATTAGGTAGGTACATACGCGATGTTTTAGCACTTTATATTATAAAACAAAACACTCCGCCGCGTATGTCTGTTCGTGAAACTACCGCACCGATTTTCATGCTGTTTTCATCAATGGATTGAGTGCTTCTCGAGGGTTTTAGACTATAATACTATTTCAAGCGGGCATATCCGCGGCCATCCGCTAGTCTTATTATAAAAAACCGGCCAAGAGCGATACGGACTCGCACATAAATTGTTCCTCCCTAAATCTATACTTTTATACTACTATTATAAAGAAGAAAGATTTGTATTTTTGTATGTTTGTAATGAATAAACTCAAAACTACTGTGCCGATTTCAAAAATTCTTTCACCATTGGAAAGCTACATTCACCCTGGGTAACATATGCTACTTTTTATCCCGGTAATGTGTTCCCACGGGAACCGGGAACGAGTAAACTAAATCACGCGGTCGGAGCTGCGGCGATCAGCTAGTATTTAATATATTCTGTTTTTTAGTAGTCGTTATTATGGCAACAGGCAACAGAAATACATCATCTGTGAAAATTTCAACTTACTAACTATCAAGGTTTATGAGATACAGCCTAAGACGGACGGACATCGAATTCTCAGTAATAGGGTTCCCGTTTCACCTTCTGCGTACGGAACCCTAAAAATGTATACTTTTAATAGATATAACTGCAAAAATCGTGTGCATCGTGTGTCGGATTGCAGAGATTCTATGTATTTAGTGATATGTCCTGTCAAATGGAATTGTGGTTCGAATTACATATACAGAGAAGTAATGGATTTTCTATAGTGCCCGATAACGGTAATAGGCTTGGCTTGCCCCCCAATAATATTACATCTTGAAATATTTTGGTAGGTGATTACATATTTGAGCCGTTTGAGGTTGAGACACTGGGGTCATGGGGTCCGAGTGCTCGTCGCCTTTATAGAGATATTGCTAAACGCTTAATCGATGCTTCTCAGGACCAGAAGGCTGGCTATGTTCGCCCAAAGAATAAGTATAGCCATCCAACGTGGCAACACAGCCAGCATTCTGGGAACCTTCCCAGTCGGCAATGACGCGGAGGATTTTTTAAACGATACTTTGTAATGTAAATATTTTTATGTATATAATTATGTATATTTTGGAAGATGGAAATTGTGAATATCTGTTGCGCTTAGGTAATTTGGTGTCATTGTTTTTTTTACAATTTCAAAAAATGTCTGTATGCATTACTCCGCCACTAAAACATCCCGCCTTCCTTACAGAAGCAGGCTAGAAGGGTCAGCCCCATAGCACGCGCCCAGATTCACTCACCGACGCGGGATAGAACCCAACCCCAACGACGCGGGATTTTCATTACGACCAAACCCCCGAAGAGGCAACACAGGTGGCCGGGGAATACCTTCTGGTGCGTACCAGAGACGCCCGCAGCAATAGACATAGGAGCGGCCACGGTCTCGCGAAATTAAAAAATCACAAACATACTATAATAATAATATAATTATCTAATCTTCCTGTCATCTAATCTACCCATTATACTAAGTTTTCGCGACGCTCTATACACAATTAGTATCAATGGCTCGGGCTCCCCTACCATAATGTTCTGTCTTCTCGGAGAAAATTGTAAGACTTTCTACAAATAGTTTGCATCTGGATTATTATAGCCCGCTTTGACTACTTCCGTGATTTAGTGTAAGACTGCATGATATGGCTCCCTCAGAGGCAGCAGGTTCAATCAAATATTTGTCTTATTTGTATATTTCTTTTTATATGCTTTTCGTTTAACTAGCATAAATATTTCTAATGTTCTGCTAAACTTTTTTTCCCTCTATAAGAAAGGTTCTTATAGAGGGAAAAAAAGTTTCCTCCTGATAGTAACAATCACAACAAAAAAATTATTGGCTAAATCGGTCCAGCTGCTCGAGATTTGTGCATAGCTACACATTCAGCAATAAATTTTTTATTATAGAAGATTATAAAGAGAAAAGATTTCATTGTTTGTTTGGCTACGAAACTACAGAAACAAATTTGAAAATTCTTTCACAAATATTTATCCCGACAGACATTTTGCTTTAGGAATTGGTAACCAGTTAACTATATTACATGGATGTGTTCCTTTGGGAATTGGTAAACTGAAAACTGGCGGAGCCTAGGAAAGGTGTTCTGTGGTACTTACCACAGCCTCATATAGGTACTTAAAGATATATACATATTTTGAGATTAAGACATATTTTGTACTTAGGTGACTATATTTTTTTTGTTGTATTATACACGCTTTTTGATTTTGACACGAGACCAATGTACATTCGTCCACATTTAGTCTTAAGAAAATGTGTAAATGTAAGAGCCATTTAGTGACCTATACAAATAAATAAATAATTTCATATCTACAAAGTAAATACTCTTTATAGGGTTCCCCAATATCGTACCCAAAGGGTAAAACGGGAACCCTATTACTGAGAATTCACTGTCCATCCCTCTGTCTACATACTGTATCAAATGAACGATAATAGTAACAAAGTTGAAATTTTGAACAGATAATGTATTTCTGTTGCCTCTATAAGAACAAATACTCAAAAACAGACTGTAGAAAATATTTAAGGGGGCTCCCATACAACAAACATGTTTTTTTTGCCATTTTGGATAACGCTAATGTGCCAGTTTAACTTGCATTTGGCTGGCTTTTATAGATTACAACACTGAGGAACATTATAACTAACAGTCATCTCTTCCAAACAACCTTTGGTTGGATAGAGAATTATGACAGACATACATCACGCATATATCCCCGAAGTGGTAGGCAGAGGTGAATTACACACCCACAATTTGCCAGTAATTTTGTTGCTGGCATGTAAGGGGTAACCTTTTACCAGACAGACACTGCAGAGGACTAAGGTTTATATTATGTTTGTGATTTGTTTATGAAACAATTCTTATAGGTAATATGGTAATATAGTTAAATGGTATCCAAAAACAAAAGTCGAAAAATCTTGTCGGTTATACAAATTGTTAGCGAGAATATGATTTAAGGACATAAATTGCATCTTAATCATGGTAATAAGTACTGAAATTAACCAATAGCATGAGGTTATCAGTTTCTGTTTAGTATAATAAAACTAAAAAAAATCGCGGTATTTCGCCGATTTCGCTCATAAAAACACAGATTAGGTAAAGGGTATTCAATCATTATGCCTACTTGAATGTCCCTGACCCTGAAGGACTTTAATATTTAAAGATAATATTTTAAAAAATGGGGCTATGCTTTTTATTTTTACTCTACAAGGTCAGATGATTGTAGCAGACTAAATATAGATATCAATATAAACAAAATACAGTGACGATCTTTCTGTTTATTTATCACCAAAACGCGCATGAAAGCTCTTATTCAAATACTAGGCGCTCATAACCTACAACAAAATCAATTTGTAAACATTCCCTCCAAAAAAACGCGTCTCACAAAAAGGGGTTACTAGGGACCTGTTTCGTTATAAAAAACACTGAGTGAGTATACGAGGGAAGGACCTCCGTACCTCCGTTGCGTTGATAGGCGGCCGCGCCACTCGATTAAAACCTCCTTGTAATGGGTAATGGGGTGAACTACACAGCATTTCTGCCCTAACACAGAAATAACACCGAGCTCTACGCTCTACACTTACAATGTTTCTTGTGCTTTTCTTCCTCATGCGACCATAGCACGCCGTTTATACATTTACCTATTTTAATACACTACACTGACACAAGAATCCACAGTCCACACGTTCACCGACATCGGAGTTTTTTTTTTCGGGGCAGCGTTGTCGCGTGTGTTCGCCGGCCGGTAAACAATGCCCACGGTTTTACACTGCACTAAAACTATGATAAATGTTGTATAACGTTACTATTTACATTATTTCACTGAATATAACCGTGTAATGTTGTGTTCGGTTCATGATAAACGCGTAGCGTCGCGTTTGCGTTGATAGACGCAGGTACGCGCCGCCTGTGTCGCTCGATCGCACTGGTTTTCGTTTCGTTCGTTTGCCTTGCCCTCGGAAGGAGCGGTCGGGTACGCTGGCATAGGGGGAGGGGGGTCGTACTGTGCTACCGACTCGACTCGACTGACGCGTAGAAAGAGAGAGAACACAAAACTGCTTTATCTACATTTAGAATGGACAGGTGGCGTGGTAATTTTTCCAGCATAAACAGCGCTTTAAATGGTGGCTTTTGTATTAAGTAAGCGAGTTTATTTTTTTCTTCAATATGTTGTTAACATTTTGTAAGAATCACCAGTACCTATCCTTCCTTATCCTTACTAGTCCTTAGTAACTCTGTCCGTCCGCTGTCACGCCTGAACTACTGCTAACCGATTTTAGTAAAAATGTGTCCTTTAGAATTAATATTCTTCCCCAGACTCAAGACTATCTCCGTAGTTAAGGCATGAAAGTGTAACAGAGTTACTAACATAACAGGAACATAGTTACCTGTTATTGGGAAGTTAATACTATTTCACGTGGGCGCGTGCATCAGCTATTAATTTTTTTTAAGAAAATTACGCTAGCGGATTAGCGTCACATTACACAATATTATCAATCACAGAGAGTGGAGAGATCACTGGAAATTTATCGGGAATATATAAGTTTAAATAAGTCATAAGAAGAACGGCTCCACTTTTAATGTGGGGTGGGCGTGGGACTGCATTATTGTTTTATCTGATACCAAGACCAAGAGAAGAAGCAAGGTTAATATCGTAATAAAATCGCAGGAGTATAATGAATGAATTAAGAGGATAAACTATTCAGGATTTCGGAGGGCGTTTTAAAACTTTTATCGTAGCTGAACTTTTTGAAAAAGAACTAAAAGCCTTCAACTTAGCAATGATGTTATGATACAAAAAGCGCTATTGTTGCTTTAAATTCAAGTGCCTATTCACTTAGAAAAATAAAACCTATTGTTGTACAGATACGATAGCTGTGCGGACCACATTATGACCCCACACGCGATCAAGAATATTAAACAATTAACAAAATACTTGTGAAAAATGTTAATTAATATTTTTTTAACAAAGTAATCACGCCATCTGTCGCATTTTTTTATAACCAAGTTTCATGATCATACATAGATGTACAGACACATAAATTTTATTGTCTTATTAGAATGTAATCAGTAATGTTATTCAGGTTTATGTTATAAAACAACATAATTTCAGTTTTAAATAAATATTTCTAAACATCCTCACACAACGTCATTTAGCCCAAAATAGACTAATAGTAAATAAATAAATATGTTAGGACAATTCACACAACGCCATCTAGTTTTAAACTAAGCAGAGCTTGTGACATAAGTAGGTACTAGATAAACTGACACAAATACTCATATACATTTTTTGGTAAATACATACATATTATACATAGGAAACATCCAGACTTCGGTACAAACGTATCTGTCTTTACACAAAGTTTGTCCCGACCGGGAATCGAACCCGAGACTCCGGCGTCGAAAGCGGATGCACTACCGACCACGCCACCGAAGCAGTCTACAACATAATAAGCTGTTGCTGGGATTTCACACAAATATTTGGTTCGACACGGGAATCGAACTTCGGACCATCATTATTAACACTATTTTCTAAAATCTCCGTCGCCTCGTCGCCGACTGGCAATGTACCGAGAAGGCTGGCAGCTGGCAGCATTATCATGTTGTATGGCAATGCTTACTCTTTGTGCCGATCGATGCGGAGAAACACATAGCGTAGGTACCCAAACGAAGACAAGTGGCAAGGGAAAGGGGGCCCAGAAATTACACAGGCCTAAGAAGAACATAGAGGGTGCGACTTGAGCAACCTAAGTGGGGTACCACCATCATCGCGGCGGGCGGTGAGACCGATCATGGACGATTGGCTGCAGAGGCAGCATGGTGACCTCACGTATCGTGCGACGCAGATCGTTACCGGGCATGGATGCTTCGGTAGCTATCTGTTTCGCATCCATCGTAAGGTCACACCCCGACACCCCGGTGTCAACACTGCGAGGTTTCCGACGACGACACCGCAGTCCACACGTTAGTGGAGTGCTCAGCGTGGGCGAGTCAGCGCCGGGACCTCGTAGTGGGTCTGGGTGTGGATACTCTCTCGCTGGAGAACATGCTTCAAGCCATGGTCTCCAGCGGGAGTAGGTGGAACGTGGCCGTGTCCTTCTGCGAGCAAGTCATGCTCGCGAAGAAGGCGGCCGAGAGGGAGAGGGAGCAAACCCTCCCCGCCGAGTTCCGTAGTCAGCGGCGAGGGCGCCGCAGACTCATCTACGCCCAAGACCATCGACCTCCATGATCGGGGCCTGAGGACGGCGGAATCGCCACCCGCCGTCCTTACAGAAGCAGGCTAGAAGGGTTGCGTGCATGCAACCAGATTCACTCACTGACGCGGGATAAAACCCTACCCCAACGACGCGGGATTCTCATCCCGACCTAACCCCCGCAGAGACCACAGAGGTGGTCAAAGTCCGCCGGGCGCAACTGGAAATACGTTCTGCTTGTAACCAGAGACGCCCGGCTGCGGACGTTAGAGCGGCCGCGGCCCCGGGCCGCAGAATAAAAAAAAATGTCCTAAGAAGAATACATATAAAACCTACATCTAGAGAAACATATACATTATATACCTAGTTATCTACTATGAGTTTCCAACATGCACTATCTTTGTAAGCTTTGTAGTGGGTCAACTGGCGGTGTAGTACTGACTTTACGAAGGATGACGGTCTAAAGGGGATCGGTGGTTTCCAAACTTCATACCTTATTCCGGTTAACTCTGTTTCCGAACCGATAGGCACAATGTCAAGAAAACACACGTCATATAATTTTTGATATTAGTTACGAGACAACCTTACTAACTCAATATATTTAGTCGATTTATAAAAACTTTTGCATTGCAGCAGGGCGTGTATGGCGATAGGAAGAGTTTGTCGATTACCAATGATATTCAGGCAGGCAGGAAATTTCAAAAATGTATTGATTAGGTTACGTCATTGACATTTTCTCTACCGCCATGCTCGCCCTGGATATGTAGTTGGTGTAAGTACTAATGTGTCACTAGATCTCAAGGTTTTTCTATGGATTTTTAGGTTCAAACGAAATTGTACTATCTGCTGTACATAATAATTATTGTATTTTTTTTTTGTACTTGTTGTAATGAAGTTTAAATGTGAAGTTTAAATGTGAATGTCTCAATTTGTTTCAGTATATGTCTTTGGAGCTTATTCCCATTCCCATAGCTCCATTAATGTTTTTGATTTGGTCGTCTTGTTAGGACCTTGGGTCCATCATGGCTTTGATCTATAATTCTGAGAAACTTAACTTAAGAGATGTAGGTATAGTCTGAGTTAGGTGTTAGAAATAGAGGTAAAACTGCAACAGTTCAGTTTTTGTATTTTATTAACCAATAAACTTTTACGAAAAATAATCAATACAACTAAGTTGATGTTTTTGCAATGATTGTAGTAAAGTAAGTAACTTTCTGTAAAAGAGTTACATCACTAGAAAAATCAAAAACGTCAAATCAACTTAGCTTACTGATATTCGCGAATTGTGTTTCGCCGATAAAGATAAATGTAATAAAGCGTAAATTAAACAGTAAACGTGTCAATTAGCCACACATATAATAAATTTATAGTAAATAGTATATTTACAATGGTTAGGCAGAGAAAATCTGCGCTACGTCAGTCAAGTAATAATGAAACAAGCAGTAGTGAGAGTAGTAGTGGTTCTTCCACCGCTAGTCAGTTTTTTAAGCTTCTTTCTATATGGAAAACCGCTGTCGGCATCGCGTGTTTCATGATAGCAGTCTATATCAGTGTCTTGGGATATCTGGAGACCAGAGTTAATACGCCTTTCGACGATGAGAAGGTATGTTTTCGTTGGTTCTAATTGGCACGATTATTCGTATAAAATCGTACAATTTTACATTATTTACTAAGTTTTTATAGCAAGATTATGAAGATACTTATCAAGTATGTATAAGATATTACCAAGTAACGTTGGATTGAGTTTCCGATATTTCGGCAGTGTTGCAATCGCCATGGTCACTTAGGTACTGGCGGCAGGCCTCCGTCACTCCATGTACTTACGCGCTATAATTACCTACCGCCCGGCGGGCCGTTTGAGGACCAAATTCAGTGCGGTTTTCGCAAGCGAAGCGCACGCACGTTATTCAATTTTAATAGTTCCATTCGTTCGTATGCGTACCTACGATGCCGTCCGGTGCCTTATGTGCTGTAGATGGGTGCAAATCAAGTAAAAGAAAGGATAAACACTTAACATATTTCCAATTACCTGTCAATGACGAAAGGTAAGTGATAAACTATTACTATTTTTTTTCGTTTAAATATTATTTTTAATAGGTTTTAATACTAAGCATTAGCTTGCCTTTCAGACACAGATTTACATATTTTTGTTACATAGAAACGTTATACTTTATTTTAACAATGTTTAAAAAGCTATTTTGATTAGAATAAAATTGTGATAATATTTGACGGACAGTCGCGCAAATACCTACTTACGAAACTTCCAACACAAGTCGCGCCACAAGAGGCAGCCCTGCAATTGCTGTGGGAATGCGCGGTGCGAAGCAATCACAACTGTAAGCTTGAGCATTTAGGCACATTTTAGCATGCAGTGGTTGCTGACGCGACGGAGTAGGCTATCATAGCAGTAGGTATTGGAAATTTTCTACTGAGTGAAGTATCAGTTATGTAGTAACTATTTAGTAATCTGTGCTGGCGGCGGATATCGTAAACTCAAACCAAAGTTACATGCAAACATCCTGATAATTCCTAAATTATTTTTTAAAATTTATTTATCTGTGTTACATGCTTTATATTTATCACAATATTAAACAAAAAACTAGGCAAGCATAAAACCCACATCATTGTCCACGGGTTGTCATATGGAGTTTACAGGGATGAGTAAAATAAACTAAATTTAACTTACTTAGATTTTAACTAGATTTAACTAGTTTAAATATCTAACAGTGTTCAGTTGTGTAAACAAAAGGCAATATTAAAGTATATTTTGTTGTCAAGGTGGTACAGCAAAGTGGTTCACAAATCCCCGAGCGTTACTGGGGCACATACAGACCGGGAGTGTACCTCGGTTTTAAGAGCAGAGAACCACATTCACCAGTCTTCGGACTGATGTGGTATCAGTTGGCGCAGTCCTCGCATAAAGGCATCAGGTGCGTTGGTATACCTATTAAAGTCTTCTTTACTGTAATATTACATAGTGGAAATACTCTTTTAATTTCTTAAACTCGCTATCCATCCAAAGGTTGTCTAGAAGAGATCGCTTTAAGAGATAAGACCGCCATTTGTACTCTTCTTAAGTGATAACACCTTTGTGTATGTTCTATGTTGTGTTCAATAAAGTGTATTTGGTTGATTGATTGAAATATTTGATTGTTTATATGGAATAGACTTGGACCCAGACTGCAGTAAGTAACATCTTACCTGTTAGAATTTTGGCTTTAATTACAGAGCGGTTATGGACTTTATATAGTCCTCGGTAACGGCAATAGGTTTGCCGTGGGACCAACAAAATTACTGGCTATTATTGGGTGTGTAATGCACCTCTGCCTACTTCTTCAGGGATATAGGCGTGATGTATGTCTGTCTGTCTGACTATACATGGAACAGACTCTGAAAGTATTGAACCAATTATGAGGAGTTATTTAACCTGTTTAAAGCTACATGTGTAACATAAGCGTAACATCACGCTACAATCAATAGCGGAGTAGCCTAAGCAAATGAAATATTCTTTAGTGTACACAAAAAACAAAAGAGAAGCTAGGTATGCAATGCATTCTGCTGTTGCAATAATTGAGCTGAGTTTGTCGATCCGGGTCGAACTCCTAAACAACTGGACCGATCTTTATGAATTCAGATATATGCACTCATGGTGATGGTCACTATGACTGTGCCAAATTTCAAAAAGATCGGTCCAATCGTTTTGGAGGAGTTCGATCACGAACGAAATACACAAGTTGTCTAAGAAAGAGCTTCGTAAACTCCGCTCAACAAATATTTACACATATTTTTAAAATACAATGTACTACAGGGGCGGCCTTATTACTAAAGAGCTATTTCTTCCAGACAACCTTAGGATGGAAAGAAAATTGTTGAAATTGATAGAGGTTGTGCACAATGTAATATAAATATTATACATAAAAATGTAAGGATTTACAAAGAGAGTACCTAGATCGTTGTAAAGTTCAAGAGATAGATAAGAAGATATGTATGTTGCAATAACAATGCTATCGCATGGATGATATGTAACGATTGTTGCATTCCATCTCAGCAGTCTAACACGTTAATAATTGACACAGGAACCGACTTCAAATGGGACTAAATAATTGTCGGAATGGGACCAAATTGAAATGGGACCACTTGAGAAATAGGATCCTTAAATTAAAAAAATCATGAGCCAAAAAAAAACGAAAAAAAAAAAATTAAGAACTTTTTTTTTGAGAGTTGTAAATTAAAAATCTCGATAACTGAATTGTAATCGGCAGGACTTAAACCCAAAGCCTTTCCATAACAAGGGGAATGCTTTGACCACTGAGCTACGATGACCAATACCAACATTATACAATCTTTGCTTCATAAAATCCTACTATCCTACTAATATTATAAACGCGAAAGTTTGTGAATATGTACTCGTATGTATGTATGTATGGATGGATGGATGTTTGTTACTCTTTCACGTAAAAACTACTGAATGGATTTTAATGAAACTTTTCAATAATATAGCTTGTACATCAGAAAAACACATAGGCTACAATTTACGAGTATAAAGATATTGTGTGAATTGTTCAAAATATGACGCGGGCGACCACTAGTAGATAATAAAACTTTATTGTACACCAATCATCATTCAGCCTTTTTCCAACTCAGTTGGGGTCGGCTTTCCAGTCTAACTGCGATTCGGCTGAACTTCGATATTTTCCGTGAAGCGACTGCCATCTGACCTTCACAACCCATGGGCGATATCGAAGTTCTGCAGCTAGACCGGTCGGATTTTTGATTTAGATCTCCAGCCACCCCTAACGACTGCCATAGATGTTAGTATGACAACCGGGACCGACGGCTTAACGTGCTCTCCGAGGCACGGAGGGGTCTCAATGTCTTAAGAAATGGTCACCCATCCTAAGACCGGCCTGAGTCGATGTTGCTTAACCTTTGCAATGTGTTAACATTGTCGGTTACCACTAGACCTCGAGCCCTTTATTGTACACCAATACGACATACATAATAAAATATCCAAGTTTAAATATGTACAAATGGTAGCCTATCACTAAAAAGTAATTTCTTACAGGCAAACTTTGGATGGACAAGTAGAAAGAATATAATTTAAAATAACCATAAGTTATTCTTCATATTCAATCTTCATGTTGTACATATAATTTCTAGATTAGCGTTTCATTGATTCAAAAACATTTATTTCTTTGGTTCACAGACATTGGTGTGACCAAAATGATCAGTTAGCAACGTACGGCTGGCTCAAACACGATGGGTTCACATTCGGTGAGCAGCTAATATCGGACCCTCCACATAATATCACCACATCGTTTGTGAAGACCCCCGGGGGGGATAATGGGGGGCTGTGGACTGCGAGGATTAATGTAACTGCTAAGGTATACTTTGGAACAGATTTCCATTATGTGATACCGATTATTTGATCGTTGGACGATTCCATTCTAGCTGTTTCTGCTGACGTCATCAATCGCTAAAAAGTACTGTTAAAAAGTAAAAAATATGGCAAAAAATTGCCATATATTTTAGAGTCTTCGAAAGTTTTTTCATAAAATCTAAAAAATGTTTTGACCATGCTGAGTTGATTGCAGCTGTTCTTGAGTCTCTAACTATTACCGTTCTCGATTTGACCTCGTTTTGACCTTGACCTTGAGATCAGAGGTTAAAGGTCAAGTTCATTTTAAAGGTCTTTGACCATGCTGAGTTGATTGCAGCTGGTCTTGAGTCTGTCTCTAGCTATTACCGTTCTCGATTTGACCTCCTTTTGATCTTGACCTTGAGATCAGAGGTCAAAGTTCAAGTTAATTCAAGAGGTCTTTGACCATGCTAAGTCGATTGGCGTCTACCCTGAGTCTCTAGCTCTTACCGTTCTCGAGTTGAGAGGTGTTCACGGACGGACGGACGGACATTACTGTTGTATAAGAGATTTTCGTTTCGAAAACTCTAAAAAGGTTATCAGTATTTTTTAGCGATTGATGACGTCCCGAAGCGGATATTGTGACAAGGTTCCATCCCACTGTCATCGTGCGCGGCCCGTCGGGGTGTCGCAAAGAGGGTCCCATACAAAAATTAAGTCAAAATTTTGTCCCGGATTGCTTAAAAAGTGTATATATGTTTTTTTTTAATTTGGACCTTGGGGTCACCGGTGTGACCTTGGTGTAGTCGGAGATGACCTTGGTGGTGTCAGGATGACCTTGGTGTACTCGGAGGTGACCTTGGTGTATTTGGGGGTGACACTTTGCGACACCCTAACCAAACTATAATTTTATTTATCTGTATGGATTAGGATAGCACATAAAAAATTAATATTTGGCAATTCCAGGGCAATTCCAAGGCACCATTTGTTTTAATATGGTATGCAGCCTTGGACGAGTCTATGGGTCCCATGGCCCCGCACTCCCGGCTCTGGTACGAAGATGGGTCCATATTGGGACATACGCCGCAGTTCCAAAACTTTAAAATCAGTTTGGTCCCACATGAAGGTAAGTGTTGTGTATTTTGGAATGTTAGTCCATGGGATAGATGTCTAGTTCTCAATTCCCACGGGCATACATAACCGGGATATATAAGTAGAATTTGCTTTAATCTATACTTAATATCATAAAGTAAAAGAGTATGTGAGTTAAGTTTGTTACCACATATGTTTTGACTTTGTTGAACCGACTTTAAAATTTTTAATTGAAAGGTTATGCTTCCGCTGTGGACCTATTTCAATTTGGTCTTGTTCTGACAAATTCTCTCTGCAATGCTCCAATGACTGGTGACCGATGTCTTTATGCAATCATATATAAATATTTATATATTTCTGTCATGTTTTAGGTAAACTCGTACACATCTCACACTCGGAAGGCCACGCCCCAGGCCTTCATCTCTTGAAGGAGAAGTATTATGCTCTGTTGAAGGTCGACAAGAACCCTATGTTCGGAAAGTTGGCTGTTCTTGGGCGTGATGATGAGCTTAATGAAAAGGTAATTGTCTTTTTTTTTTTTTTTTTTTTATGATAAATTGGCTTACGTTTGGCCTCAATCTCGCTTGATGGAAGGCGAAGATGAGGCCTACGATGGTGCACGTTTGCCTAGAAGGTGTCTGTTCACTTTGACCTTAAAGATGTCCAGATTATAGCGTTCCGGAAAAACTGACCTCGGCAGAGAGTTCCACTCCTTAGCCGTACGCATAATGAAAGAAGAGGCAAATCGCTTCGTGCGTAATGGAGGAATGTCTACAACATAAGGATGGAACTGCTCGCCGCGCCTAGTCGTTCGGTGACGGAAAGGGGAAGGGGGTATCAGGTCATGTAAAACCTCCGCACACTCACCGAAATGTAACCGATAAAACACCGAAAGGCAGGCCACTCGTCTACGGTGTTCTAGGCTCTGAAGATTTGCCCCCACAAGTGAGTCACTGCCTATGATCCTCTTCGCTCGGCGCTCCAACGAGTCCAAAGCATCCAGCTGATATCTAGCAGACCCATCCCAGGGATGGGAACAGTATTCCATGCAAGAGCGAACTTGAGCTCTGTAAAGATTTAAGAGCTGCTCCGAAGTGAAGTACCGTCTCACCCTAGAGAGGATACCAAGTTTTTTGGCAGCAGTGTTTGCTATGGACTCAATGTGGCGACCGAAATTTAAACTGGATGAGAGATCCAGCCCTAAGAGCCCAAGACGGTCGTTAATCGGAACGGGGACATTCCGGAAAGTCGGAGTCAGTTGGAATGGACTCCGTTTCGCCGAAAAAAGACAAGCCTGTGTTTTAGAAGGGTTGAACTCGACCAAATTAGCATCACCCCATTGAGAGACAGCCTCCAAAGTCGAGTTCACTCCCTCGATCATCGACTCCCTGAAGCATTGGACCCTTGATCCAGACTTCGCATCGGACAAGTATCTCACCGAGACTGTGCTGTCATCTGCATACCCAAAGATACCGGGTGTTACCAGCAGGTCATTGATGTGCAGCAAAAAGAGAGTCGCGGAGAGCACAGATCCCTGAGGGACACCGGCATTAATACCAAGGAGATCGGACGAGGAGCCGTTAACGACAACTCGAATCGATCTGTGTCTCAGGAAATCCTCGATCCAGGTGCAAAGCCCAGGAGCAATACCGTACGCCGGAAGCTTGCCAATGAGACTTGCGTGCCAGACCTTGTCGAAAGCCTTAGAGATATCGAGAGACACGGCAAGAGCCTCACCGTGTCTCTCAATGGCTTCGCTCCAGAGGTGAGTAGCATACACAAGAAGATCCCCAGTAGACCGGCCTCGACGAAACCCGAATTGACGGTCACTGAAGAGGTCGCTGTCTTCCAGGTAGGAGACGATTGTTTAAAACACGCTCCATAATCTTACAGAGTATGGAGGTGATTGCGATAGGTCGGTAGTTGGCAGGGTCGGCGCGACTTCCTTTCTTAGGGACAGGTTGGACATTGGCAATCTTCCAGGATTTCGGAACTTGACCAGTCCTCAAGGACAAGCGATATAGGCGAGTCAGAACAGGGGACAACTCAGGCGCACATGACCGCAAGACAATGGCAGGAATTGGATAGAAACAGGCGTTACTTGGCGAAAATCCATGACAAAACAATGGCTGTTCTCTCTGAGACAGTCTTGATAATGCCTCGTTTAGAGGCGAAACAATTGTCGAAATTTTGTTGTCTTTTTGATTCTGCGAAAAATTAATGCTATTATATAATTTAAAAAGTTTTTTCTTAAAACATTTTACTTACCATTGTAATGGCAGGAATGCCATCAGGTCCACTAGCCTTATTCACATCCAGAGTGCTGAGTATTTTGAGTACTTCTTTTTGGCGGATGTGTACTTCTGGCATTGCAGAGTCACAACGAGGTAGCAAAGGTGGGCAGTTACCATCAGCATCTAATTGTGAATTCCTTGCAAATAGAGAGGCAAACAAGTCTGCTTTCTCTTTGGCGGTGTGAGCTAATGAGCCATCAGTCTTCTGCAATGGTGGTAAAGAAGACCGGCAGAAATTGTCTTCGACCGATTTAGCAAGAGACCAGAAAGCTTTACTCCCAGATGGGTAAGACGCCAGTCTGGCTCCAATACGGCCAATATGGTCGAAGCGGGCCCTGCGGAGGGCACGTTTGCAGGACTTGGCAGCACTATTAAAGGCACTTTTCAGTCTCTGGACATTCGGAGCTTTGCGGGCTCGAGCATCCGCCCACTTCTGGTAGGCTAAGTGCTTAAGTGCTTCAGCCCTATCACACTCAGAATTGAACCAGGGGCGGGCTTTCACATGAAGTGAGGCATCAGAATATGGAATAAAATATTCCATAGCCTGACATATCACTCCAGAAACAGCATCCGCGCAGCACGTCGGGTCGTCCGAAAAGAAGCATATGCGCTGCCAAGGATAAGACGCAAAGAAATGCCGCATCTCATCCCAATCAGCTGACTTGTATCGCCATACACGCCTAGTCCCCAAGTGCTCGGGCTCAGGTGGCGAGTAGACAGACACAGATTTCACCAGACAGTGTTTATTTATTTATTTATTGGGGAAAACAAACAGATACACACTCAGCTTACTAACTAGTGTTATACACAACAACTTATATATATGTGTAGCTCACAACGTTATCCACATATTACTAATGTGGTGTTAATAGAACTACCGAGTAGACTTAGCCTAAGTAACTATAATAATAAATCTAAATTAAACGTTAAACTTGGTTAATACTATACAACATAAAATAAACATAAAAGTAAAAAGGAATGACATTACATTTCAGAATACGGATCATTATACCTAAGTACACAATAATTATAAAAGTCAAACTAAACAATATTCAACACATTGATAGCCCCGATCAAAGCATTTCTAAATCTAGACGCAGACATATTAAACAAATCAAGATCTGAGAAATACGTGTTATAATTTTTGGTAATGCGACGCAAGGGAGCGCGAACACCTGCGTTAGTGCGACTGGGAGGAACAGCAAAAATAGGATAGGTTCGAACTCTGCGCCTCACTACCGTTCTGGGAACAACGTAACACAGTTGGTTTGTCAAATCCGAGCAATCATATCGATTGTGGCACAGATCAAACAGTGGTCAGAGCTACCTAACGGAGAGGAAACTGTAACTTGATACCGGTCTGGATCAGTTGTCAGCAGAAGGTCCAAGCAATTGGCCTTGTGGCCATCAATATCAGGTACCCGAGTTGTCTTCTCCTTTCTTTAAAAACGTGGCTCCATCGATGTTCATCGATGATTTCGCCAATGTCTAGGTAATGCTTGGTTAGTTGATACAATACACAGAAGAACTAGTTATTCCTAACTAGCTCCAGGTGCAGGACAAGAAACGTTGTTCGGTATTTGAGGTTCTGGAACCCGATGTTTGCGGAGCGCCTGAGGTAACCTAAAAACCCACCACGCGCTCAGCAAACATCGAACTACAAGTAATCGCCTTATAAGCCGCGCACGATGACAGTGGGGTGGATCCTTGTCACAATAAGCGCTTCATTACGTCATCTAGTCGCTAAAAAGTACGGATAACGTTTTTTTATCAGCTCTTTTTATTGATAGATGAGGTCACGAAGCGGTTATTTTGACTAGGTTCCATCCCACTGTCATCTTGCGCGGCTTATATTTCATAGTGGTTAGTTCCGTAACTGTTGATAAATGGCGCCGTGTCGACTCTTTAAATCGCACATTGATTATATGCGAATTCTACGAGTATATTCGAAAGGTTGGCTATTCTTGGCCATGAGCTTAATGAAAAGGTAATATGTATTCATTGATTGGTATCAGAGCCCTCTAGGTGTGTCTAAACGTAATTGCGACATTACGCACAGCCTGCCATAGTAGTTAGTTCCTCAACTACCGGTAGATGGCGCTGTATCGACGCCTCAAGTCGCGATATTAACACAATAGTGATCGTAATATTAGAGGTCTTGGGCTAGTGGTGTCTTGGTAGAACGTTCCTCCTAGAAAGGGAATAGTCGTTGGTTCGAGTCCCGGCCCAAGACTATTGTGTTTGCGATTTATATTCTAAAATATTTCAGAAAAATACTTCATTGCTTATAATAATAGTTATAAGTATGTTTTAAAATAGGGAAACGAGGGGCTCGTGGTCTAGTGGTAACCGACAATATTAACGCATTGAAAAGGTTAAGCAACATCTAGTCAGACTGGTCTAAGGATGGGTGACCATTTCTTAAGACACCGAGACCCCTCCGTGCCTCGGAGAGCACGGTGTCGCGTCGGTCCCGGTTGTCATACGGACATCTATGGCAGTCGTTAGGGGAAGTTGGAGCCCTATATCAAAAATCCTCGCGCTCTAACTACAGAACTTCGATATCTCCCATGGGTTGTGGAGGTCAGACGGCAGTCGCTTCACTGAATATATCCAAGTTCAGCCGCGAGCAGTTAGACTGGAAAGCCGGCCCAAATTGAGTTGGGAAAAGGCTCGGTGAATGATGAGTATGTTTTAAAATAACGAGTCTTGGCGAGTGAACCGATTTTGAATTAATTTATTTTAATTGAAAGTCACTTTTTGTTGATATGTCTTTTCAGGATAAAGAAATAAATTTCGTTCCCATACAAATGGTGGTGGAACTCCCGTTTGTATTAGACGTAGTGTATTCCACTGAAGACCTGCCTACACCGCCGCTTAAGGGGGATGAGTATACAAGAGCTTTGGACAAGAGTAAGGAGGAGTTTGATCTGAAGTTCGAAGAAACATTCAAATTGAGTGAGAAAGGGTGAGTTTTATATATGAGCCGCGCAAGATGACAATGGGTTCGGCGGCCATGTTGGTGACGTCACAGTGACGTAGATTAACCTACAATACTGTTTTGTTATACGTACTGTTCAGCGACTGATGACGTCACGGAGCGGTTATTGTGACAAGGTATCCCACTCACATTCTATAACACAAGCTTATATCAGCTTAATTTGGGCTAGATCATGTTGTGTGAGAATAAATAAATATTGTTGGACATTCTCACACAACGCCATCTAGTCCAAACTAAGCTATAGCTTGTGCTATGGGATCTAGACAACTGATAAACATACTTATATATTTCTTAATACATACATATTATAATACATAGAAGACACACACACAAATATTTGTGGATCACACAACTATTAGATTCGACCCGGGAATCGCACTGGAGACTCCGGAGACGAAAGCCAATGCACTACCGACCACGCCACCGAAGCAGTCAAAAATATTAATTTAACAGCTGATGGCCGCGTCTCCGCCCCTCGTGATATAGTTTTCTGGATCCCGATTCCCGTGGGAACACATTACCGGGACTAAAAGTAGCCTATGTTACTCGGAAAGAATCAAATCAGTGAAAGAATTTTCAAAATTGGTTCAGTAGCTACAGAGCAATCAACTCTGTCCTTTTTAGGTTTCCAAAAGGTAAAATGGGACCATTACTGACACCCGTCCGTCCGTCTTGTGCTGTATCTCATGAACCGTGACAGTTAGAAAGTTGAAATTTTCACAGATGATGTATTTCTGTTGCCGCTATAACAACAAATATTAAAAAACAGAATATAACTACTCGCTGCGGTCGCTGCCGTGGTACTGCTCTGCAGCATGCAATTGAGCGAAGCGACTATTGTCATATTTTTGGTCAATAACTTTTTTTGAGGTTCCTAAATCAAAATTCGGTCTCGAACAAAACTTGCTCCTGAGAATGCTTGATTTTTGAGTGAAAAAATCATGAAAATAGGTTGGGTAGTTGTTGAGAAACAATTTCACATCGAGTTGTATTGGAGTCACCTGATAAGGAGCTCCGCTCGCTTCGCTCAATAAATATTTAAATAAGGGAACCTCCCTTACAACAAACGTGATTTTTTGTGCCGTTTTGGTACGGAACCTTTTGTAAGCGAGTCCGACTCGCACTTGGCCGCTAGTTTAGCGATAACTTCTTTTATTAAGTTAACAATGTTTTTTTGCATTAATTTGTAGTTGCGATTAATAGCATCGTTAATGAAGATTACGAAATTTAAAAAATCACAGCGATATTGTGACATTGGTGATCACAGGACTTAAAAACGCGAACAAGGGTGTCGAATTTCAACTTTAAAAAAAAAATGTCTATTTTCATCCGGTACCAGATTATCGTTGAGTTTTGGGACACCTGGATATTTCTAAACACATACATATTATATATAGAAGACACAAATTATTAGATAATATTTATATATTATTTTTCAGTTACCCTCCAGGGGATGTTTCTATAGCGAAAGCGGCTCTGTCCAACATGGTGGGTGGGATAGGCTACTTCTTCGGAACGGGAAGAGTTCAGTCCCAGTTCACCCGGGAACCCGTCCCGTATTGGAAAGCTCCTCTATACTCCGCTGTGCCTAGCAGGTAAGAGTGACTGTGGTTTATTCGCGTTAAAGAAAATAGTGACTCACCACTGACGAGTCATTATTTTTAACAAACTTCCCAAAAAAGAAGGAAGTTTTCAATTTGACTGTATGTTTTTAAGGGTTCCGTAGCAAGTCTCGGAACCCTTAGAGTTTCGTCATGTCCGTCTGTCTTCGGCTTTCCTCTTAAACAGTTAGTACATGAAACTTTGCATGGATATGTGTATAACTAAGTGCTAAAAGAAAATTATGAAAAATATGTTTTTGGGGTACTGTAACGTTGAGTTCAGATTTGTAGTAGCGTTGTGCTCTGATAGCATGTACGCGGGATCGTATTTACTTTGAAATAAAACTCGTTTTCTTCCCCGTGAATAATTATATATTACAATTAATACATTTATAAGTCTTAATTTATTTTAGACTTCTTCAGAAGCTGAGGTGCCCGCCACGGCCCTTGCTCGAATGATCTTCTATTTTCTCCCATTTGTTCTATTCCGTTTAAATGTTTTAGCCAATACAAGTTTACAATCTACTTAATGAGGTCGTATGCTAATCTTGCCTTCACCCTATACACGTAACCAGAATTTGTTTTTTTTTCTCGCGTCCACCCCGGATTGTCGTATCATAAGATAGGTCATTTAATTTTTTTTTTGTAAAAACAGTAAACAAAATCTAAACGGCTAGCTTGAAGAATCTGAAAAAAATCATGATTGTAGTCCATATGATGAACATTGAAGTAAAACTATAACGGACCAGATAACTATGTTAGTTTAGGAGTTATAGAGCCTATAATGAGTAACTACGGAACCCTATACTATGCGTGGCCTGACACGCACTGTTAGGTACCTCATATCTTTGGAAGCTACTTCTTTTCGAGTGGTCCCATTTCAATTTGGTGTCACTCCGACAATTATTTGGTCTCATTTCGATAATTTGAAGGCAATTTTTGTGTCTGCAAAGTAAAGGTGTATTCATATTGGAGTTGAAATTAAAGGCAAAAATTATATATTTTTATTTTTATTTAAAAAAATATAATTATAGCGGATTGAATTGATTTGTCATTCCCAGTACTCATGGGTACACATTCCTAGATTAACTACAATTTAAAAAGTTAATATTGTGTTAGGTTTTAACTTAATGAAACTATACATTTTAAACTAGTTGGTCGCCCTGTGGTCGAACAGTAGACCTCGCGACCATTAAAAACATTATTTGAACCTCCATTATCCCTCCAATCAATTCAAATTCATTCAATTCAAATACTCTTTATTGTACCTCCACAAAAAAGAAAACATACAATTAGGAGACTTAACTTAAATATAGTACAAAAGGCGGCCTATCGCTAAAAGCGATCTCTTCCAGACAACCTTTGGATGGATAGCGAGTTAAAAGAAATTAAAAGGGTAGTGTACAATACATGAAAGAGAAAAGGAAAATAAAGCTTAGTAAATAATAAAATAAAGATAAGACAGAGTAGGATAACAATATAAATGAACTAATAAACTTACCCCGAATCTCATCGAAGTCCCGACCGGGTATCGAACCCGAGACGTCGGCATCGAAAGCGGATGCACTACCGACCACGCCACCGAAGCAGTCATATCATTCTTCCCCCATATTCCAGATCATTCTTCCCCCGAGGCTTCCTCTGGGACGAAGGCTTCCACGGTCTACTCATAGGCCGGTGGAGTTTGGATATCCAGATGGACATAGCCGCTCATTGGATGGACTTGATCAATGTTGAGGGATGGATACCCAGGGAACAGATACTTGGTAAGTTATTGTTACGTCTGTTGTATGGAAGATCCCTGAAATATTTATTGTATTCAGTTTTTTAGTATTTGTTGTTACAGAGGCAACAGAAATACATCATCTGTGAAAATTTCAACTTTCTAACTATCACGGTTCATGAGATACAGCCCAAGACAGACGGACGGACAGTGAAGTCTCAGTAATATGGTTCCCGTTTTACCATTGGGTACGGAACCCTTATAAAAGTATTGGTCTCAAATCGGCTAAATACAAACAGCCATGAGCTGAAGCCAGTCCACCCGTGACCACGGCTCTTGTAACAGGGTCGAAACGTCTGGTAATAAAGATATATATCTATCTATATATAGAAATGAGGAATGTCCCCCTTAGCTCTCGAGAACTGCTTATGCTCCAATTATGGTTGACCCCTCTATGGATAGCCCTAGATCTGGAAGCAAGCCAAAAAATTGAAAATTTGACCTAGCCCTAAGGGGTCAAAAGTTATAGACCAAAACCTATTGCGTGGTGCGACTCGAAGCACCGCGCAAGACACTGTACTAGTATCTAAATAATCGCGTAAAAGACCCGTTTGTCTTAAGTTTATAATAAATACAAACAATTGCGAGAAATTGCAGGCGACTGAGACTTGCGACTCAGTTATAGGTTTAGGGTGGCCATCTTGTGACATGTCAACGCTCACCTTCAACAAACGACATGTTCCTTACTAGCCGTAGTTGGTAAGATTGTAACAAGTTATAAAAATATGTAACCTTATCTTTATTTGACTATGATCCTCATAGTTAATGAACACAAAATGGCCGAATGAATTTAATAAAAAATAGCAACTATATTGTAATTTTGAAAAAATGTATGCCTTGCGATGAAATGTCGATGAAAGGCAACACAATCTTACATGCCAGCCGCTATGGCACAGCCAATTAAAGTCCTGGGCGTCTCGGACTGTCTATAAAAAGTACTTGCAAGAATAGCGACTTATCAGTGACAAGACTGGTGAGTCACTATTTTATTTAACGAGAATAAACCATAGTCATTCTTACCTTCTAGGCACAGCGGAGTATATATATTAACCTAATATTAATATTAATTTAATATATAACCATATATTATTATGGTTAATGAAATGATTTTTAAGTACCTAACAATAAAGAAACTGTTATATTCCAGGTGCAGAGGCTCTAGCGAGGGTACCTAAAGAGTTTGTGGTCCAAAGTAACTCAGCCGGCAACCCTCCAATACTACTCATACAGATAGCTCACTTCGTCAAGATAAGACCAGAGATGTTCGGAGAGGGCTCGCCACATAGAGACACACTGAATAGAATGTTTACGAGGTTACAGGTAACATACATACATTATATTTATTATTTATCATAATGCTAGCCGCGACCCTCTCGCTGGGGACCATGCTTCAAGCCATGGTCTCCAGCGGGAGTAGGTGGAACGCGGCCGTGTCGTTCTGCGAGCAAGTCGTGCTCGCGAAGGAGGCGGCCGAGAGGAAGAGGGAGCGTACCCTCCCCGCCGAGTTCCGTAGTTGGCGGCGAGGGCGCCCCAGACTCCGCGAATACGCCCAAGACTATCGACCTCCATGATTGGGGCCTGAGGACGGTGAGATCACCGCCCGCCGTCCTTACAGAAGCAGGCTAGAAGGGTTGCGTGCTGCGGGGCCTTTGCCTCATAGCACGCAACCAGATTCACTCACTGACGCGGGATAAAACCCTACCCCAACGACGCGGGATTCTCGTCCCGACCAAACACCTGCAGAGACCACAGAGGTGGTCAAAGTCCGCCGGGCGCCACTGGACATACCCTCTGGTAGTAACCAGAGACGCCCGGCAACAGACGTTAGAGCGGCCGCGGCCTCAAACCGCGGAATTTAAAAAAAAATGCTAGACAGATAGTAAATTTTTGAAAATTGATTGCCAAAATGGCGGATTGAAACACTTTAATCTTTTGAAAACTAGACAAATAATTACTCAAAAGCTTTCCTCGAGAACTACTCTATCCATTGGTGAAAACCGCATCAAAATCCGTTGCGTAGTTTTAAAGATCTAAGCATACATACGGAACGGAAGCGAGTTTGTTTTATACTATGTTTTGATAATCATTTCTATATAAACATTTAAGAATAGTTTAAGCAAACTCCTTGCTTTTCTAAACAGAAATACACACACACACACACACACACACATATCCCGCCTATATCCCCAAAGGAGTAGGCCGAGGTGCATTACACACCCACAGTTTGCCAGTATTTCTAGTCCCACGTATTATGGGGCAAGCCTATTGCCGTCACCGGGCACATTTATGACGGGTTATGTCCAAATGGCCGAGTGAATTTAATAAAAAGTAGCAGCTATATTGTAATTTTGAAAAATAATTGAAACCGTTGCCTTGAGATGAAATTTGATGAAAGGCAACAAAATCTTACGTGCCAGCCGAAATATACTGAGTATTTGTGTTTGACATTATCGCCAGGCATGGTACCAGTGGTTCCAAACGACTCAAAAGGGAGAGGACTCCACTTCGTATAGATGGAGAGGTCGTGAGGATGACGGCCTCCAGTTGAACCCTAAAACTCTTACATCTGGCCTTGATGACTATCCCAGGTAATTGTACATTTGAGTTCGAGTAACGATAGAAATTTTGATCATCATCATTCACCGAGCCTTTTCCCAACTCAGTTGGGGTCGGCTTTTCAGTCTAACTGCTCGCGGCTGAACTACAATATTTTCCGTGAAGCGACTGCCATCTGACCTCCACAACCCATGGGAGATATCGAAGTTCTGTAGTTAGAGCGCGAGGATTTGTGATTAAGGGCTCCAACTACCCCTAACGACTGCCATAGATGTTCGTATGACAACCGGGACCGACGCGACAACGTGCTCTCCGAGACACGGAGGGGTCTGTGTCTTAAGAAATGGTCACCCATCCTAAGACCGGCCTGGCTAGATGTTGCTTAACCTTTGCAATGAGTTAACATTGTCGGTTACCACTAGACCACGAGCCCCTCATATCGAAGTTCAGCCGCGAGCAGTTAGACTGGAAAGTCGACCTCAACTGAGTTTGCAAAAGGATTTGTGAATGAGTTGGTTCACTCACACAACCAATCAGATCAAAGGTGATTTATAAAAATTACTAGCAGTCACCCGCGGCTTCGTCCGCTTGACAAATTATATACACATAAACCTTTCACGAGAACCACTATATCTATTGATGAAAACCGCATCAAAATCCGTTGCGTAGTTTTAAAGATCTAAGCATACATACGGAACGTACGCGACTTTGTTTTATACTGTTTTATGATTATTTGAGTTTGATTTAATATTTAGTCCAGTCCAGAAAATAATGACTCATAGTCATTAGTGATGTGATGGGTCACTATTTTCTTAACGCTATTAGATTTACTGAAAAATTAATAAAATATATGTATGTATTTGTATATTTATGTAGTTATAGTGTATGTTAGTTTATTAACCTTAACAACCGTACCAACCTGCACACACAACAGCATCTGATTGAACTCACTTCTCCTCTGTCAGGCCCATTGGAAGAGATCTCTTTAGAGATAAATGGCGCCATTGTATACATGTATATAATGTTTCCATTCACAATATTGTATATACTGTGTGTATATAAATAAATAAATATAGAATAAATGATTTCATTTGATTACAGAGCGTCCCACCCTTCAGATATAGAACGCCACGTGGACCTGAGGTGTTGGATGTACGCGGCCGCTGACGCTATGGCCACCATCGCGGATGTACTGCAGAGAGATACTTCCAAGTATGTATATCTCTATCATAGCATTGAATTGTTTATTTTATGAAATGGTCAATACATAATACTATCAGGCGTTACTTTTCGGAAGTCCATAGTTAAATAAAATAAATCTAACTACTTTGCAATATTCCGCCACATGCAAATTACCCAACTCTCGTATTTATTCATGCACAAGTCCGCCCTCCAAACCCACTTAGGCCGAAAGAATAGAGAAATAATTTTGAAAATATAATAAATATGAGAGTTGTGTTATCGTGCAAAAAATAATAAAAAACCTCGACACGTGTTTCGCCCCCAACCAGGGGCATCATCAGGAGATGTCGATGGCTCGGCGCACGGCGACCGAATCTTGTGCATGAATAAATACGAGAGTTGGGTAATTTGCATGTGGCGGAATATTGCAAAGTAGTTAGATTTATTTAATGGTCAACACATGTCATGAAATAGTTGCATTTCATGAATATAGTCCGAGACGCCCAGGACTTTAATTGGCTGTGCCACAGCGGATTTGCACGTAAGATTGTGTTGCCTTTCATCGACATTTCATCAGGTTTAATTTTTTTTCAAAATTACAATATAGCTACTACTTTTATTAAATTCATTCGGCAATTTTGGGACTAAAAATACTGGTAAATTACCCACTTGCCTACCCCTTCGGGATATAGGCGTGATATGTCTGTGTGTGTGTACAACCTCAGACAAGGTAAAGGCGGTACGAAGCTTGCCGGGACAGGTAACCTTATTCTTTCTTCTTCTTATAAATAAACAAGCAAGGCGCCCTTCACTATCGCAGTGAAGACATAAGACGACTTCTTACTATTATGTAATATCACATGTTAAAAATAAAATAATAAATATAATCATAAATTTTTTTTTTTTGTTTTTGCTATGATGTTTATTCGGTACCAAAATTCTATGTGCCAAATCATAACTTTCTAGCACTTGTATTTCTCGAGTTGAAAAGTGCGGACAGACGGACAGGACCGGACTATAAGACTTCTCTTACATAGTATACTTGTCAGTATAGTAAGAAGTCTAAAATGAATCGTCGTTCGTTTGTCTCGCTAAAACTCTAGAACGGCATGGTTAATGTTGGTCTTGAAATAATTGTAAACTTAGAGAAAGTTTAAAAGGCGGTTACTGAGTTCGCCGGGACAGCTGGTGAAAGTCGATATGGGCATCTCACATGGCTACCTCATGAAATGGTCAAGATTATAAAATAATATCGTGAAATAGTTACACTAGTTACCGGTAGAGGCGCTGCAAGTTCTTTGAGACGGGCATATTTTTATCAGACAGACATATATCACGCCTATATCCCCGAAGGGGTAGGCAGACGCATTACACACCCACAATTTGTCAGTATTTTTAGTCCCACGTAATAGGGGGCAAGCCTATTGCCGTCACCGGGCACACATATATTGAGTTCGTCCAAAATGGTCGAATGAATTTATTAAAAAAAATAGCAGCAATATTGTAATTTTGAAAAAAAATTTGAAACCCGTTGCCTTGCGATGACATGTTAATGAAAGGCAACAAAATCTTACGTGTCAGCCGCTGTGGCACAGACAATTAAAGTCCTGGGCGTCTCGGACTATTCCTGGGCGTCTCAGACTATATTTTTAACCGACTTCCAAAAAAGGAGGAGATTCTCAATTGAACTGTATTTTTTTTTAGCTACTTATTGCCGAATGGTCCATTCTAATTTGAAGTCGTTCTTGGATGTGTTTTTATTATACTCGTATTTTCGTTTGAAATGTTTCAGGTTCGAGTCGGTTCGCGACCAGCTCGGTGACGAGGAGCTACTGAACGAACTTCATTGGTCGCCTCATACACAGACATACGCCGACTACGGTGGGTTTGGTCTTTTGTCTATGGGTGAGGGTAATTTCTTTATTGGGGGTAATTTTTCTATGGGTGAGGGTAATTTCTCTATCGGGGGTAATTTTTCTATGGGTGAGGGTACATTTTGTATTGGAGATCTCTTTGAGGGGGTCATTTTTCTATTGAACAAGGTTTTTTATGTATGAGTGAGAGTAATTTCTCTACGAAGGGGTTTCTATTGAAAAAGATCATTTATCTATGGGTGAGGATAATTTTTCTATGAGGGGGGTAATTTTTATATGGGACAAGATAATTTTTTTATGAGCAGGTATTTTGTTTACATACATAGCATCACGCCTATTTCCCGAAGGGGTAGGCAGAGGTGTGCAAACACACCCACATCTCGCCAGCTATGTTAGGTCCCATGTAATAGGGGGCGAGCCTATTGCCATTTACCGGTATTTTGTTTAGGGTCATTTATTTTTGGGTGTGGGTCTTTTCTCTGTTAGAAGGTCATTTCTCTATAAGGAGGTTATTCCTCTATGAGAGGGTAATTTTTCTATAGGGGGTAAGCGTGACTATATGTCATTCTATTTGTTTGTCTTGTTCTTGACAGTAAAACTGGCTGCATCAATTAAATTAGCTGTAGGGGTAATTTGTATAAGAGAGGGGGTAAGCGTGACTGTACCAACTAAAAGGACATTTAAGTTTGGCTGGTTGTTTGTAGGTCTTCACACAGACGGTGTGCGACTAGTTCGTCAAAATGCTAAGAATCCATCGGAAGGTGCTCGAGTCGTCCGCACAGTGACCACTCCGCCTCAACCTAGACTGGTCACTTCCGCTCTTGGTGAGTACGGACTTGATAACCGACCTATATTATTATAATCTTAACGCCCGCTGTATATACACAAAAACCTCTCTCGAGAACCACTCTATCCATTGTTGAAAACCGCATCAAAATCCGTTTCAGTAACTGGTGATCAAGAAAGCTATAACACACTGAGTTGCGGGCAACAGCTAGTGGATAAATAAATAAATAAAATTAATCTCATCTACCTTTTTGGGTAGTTTTATAGCTCAATATGCTCAGTTAGACATTTTTTTAGATTTTAGTTGACGTCTATTACCAACAACGCCGAACGCAGACTAATTGACACTGAATTATAAAATACACGTCAAAAATTGACACAACGACCGACTTCAAATTACCGAAATGGGACCAAATATTTGTCGGAATGGGACCAAATATTTGTCGGAATGGGACCACTTGGGAAGGCTTCAATTAAAAAAAAAAGTGTGTGTGTCAGCTCCGACGCACGACTGGAGTTTACTCCTTAAGTACGAGTATCTAACCATAACAAATTAGAAAGTTGCGCACTAGAGGTGCGCACCAAAAACGTGACACGATTTTCGTTACTTGTTAGTAGGTTTTACCCCTCGGATTTTTCTCATACCGGGCGCCTTATATATGAAAATCGATTCTTAAGGAGTAAACTCCAAAAAATTCAAAGTCGGTTCTCTCAGTCCAAAGATATGAGGTAACAAACATATAAAAAACACAGTCGAATTGAGAACCTCTTCCTTTTTTGAAAATTGGTTGAAATACATCTATATATAGAAATGGGGAATGTCCCCCTTAGCTCTTGAGAACTGCTTATGCTCCAAAGATGGTTGACCCCTCTATGGATAGCCCTCGATCTGGAGGCAAGCCAAAAAATCGAAAATTTGACCTAGCCCTAAGGGGTCAAAAGTTATAGGCCAAAACCTATGGCCTATGGCGCGAAGCACCGTGCAAGACACCGTACTAGTACACTACATTGATGCAATGTACACATTACACGAGAAGGAATCGCCCGTGGCTCTGCTCACGTAGAACAGTTTCTTGTTTTCTAATGACATGACAGACAAACATACATCACGCCTCCTCGATAGGGTAGGCAGAGGTGTATTAGACACTCACACTTTGTCAGTAATTTAGAAATATATAAGTATGTTTATCAGTTGTCTAGATCCCATAGCACAAGCTTATAGCTTAGTTTGGGCTAGAAATATTTATAAAAAAAATATATTATCGTAATAGGGGGCGAACCTATTGCCGTTACCGTGTACTATAAGAATATTCAAAACCACTCTGTAATGCAAATCTAAATTCCCACAGTCAGGACAGATGTTACATACCACTAAATACAGTCCGAGCACTAAATAGAGTCCCTGCAGTACGAGCACTAAATAGAGTCCCTGCAGTACGAGCACTAAATAGAGTCCCTGCAGTACGAGCACTAAATAGAGTCCCTGCAGTACGAGCACTAAATAGAGTCCCTGCAGTACGAGCACTAAATAGAGTCCCTGCAATTAGAGCACTAAATAGAGTCCCTGCAGTACGAGTACTAAATAAAGTCCCTGCAGTACGAGCACTAAATAGTCCCTGCAGTAGGAGCACTAAATAGAGTCCCTGCAGTACGAGCACTAAATAGAGTCCCTGCAGTACGAGCACTAAATAGAGTCCCTGTAATTAGAGCACTAAATAGAGTCCCTGCAGTACGAGCACTAAATAGAGTCCCTGCAGTACGAGCACTAAATAGAGTCCCTGCAGTACGAGCACTAAATAGAGTCCATGCAATTAGAGCACTAAATAGAGTCCCTGCAGTACGAGCACTAAATAGAGTCCCTGCAGTACGAGCACTAAATAGAGTCCCTGCAGTACGAGCACTAAATAGAGTCCCTGCAATTAGAGCACTAAATAGAGTCCCTGCAGTACGAGCACTAAATAGAGTCCCTGCAGTACGAGCACTAAATAGAGTCCCTGCAGTACGAGCACTAAATAGAGTCCCTGCAATTAGAGCACTAAATAGAGTCCCTGCAGTACGAGCACTAAATAAAGTCCCTGCAGTACGAGCACTAAATAGAGTCCCTGCAGTACGAGCACTAAATAGAGTCCCTGCAGTACGAGCACTAAATAGAGTCCCTGCAGTACGAGCACTAAATAGAGTCCCTGCAGTACGAGCACTAAATAGAGTCCCTGCAGTACGAGCACTAAATAAAGTCCCTGCAGTACGAGCACTAAAAATAGAGTCCCTGCAGTACGAGCACTAAATAGAGTCCCTGCAGTACGAGCACTAAATAAAAAAAAAATAGATTTGTTGACCGGTTGTACGTGATGTAAAAAAACTATCACACTTTAGAATTCCATAATAGTGTAAATATTCCCACAATTCCCAGGGTACGTGTCCCTATTCCCTATGCTGCTGAAGGTGTTGAAGCCGGACAGTGAGAAACTTGGGAAGATATTGGAAGATTTGGACAAACCTGACTTACTCTGGTCACGTTATGGACTTAGGTGAGATAAGAGTAGAGCTGACTAGTTAATTAGACTATGTATTATATAGTTTTCTCCCTTTTCCCATAGGGACATATTACCGACATAAAACATAAAGCCCTCAGAACTCAAGAATAATAAAAGAAGAATAAGAAGAGAAGACAAGATAAGAAGAGAACACTCTTTATTGTATATTGTACACAAGCAATAAATAGTAACGACTGCTTCGGTGGCGTGGGCGGTAGTGCATCTGCTTTCGACGCCGGAGTCTCGGGTTCGATTCCCGGTCAGGACAAACTTTGTGTGATAACTTCGGTACAAACTTTGTATAAGTTTGTACCGAAGTCTGGATGTTTCCTATGTATAATATGTATGTATTTACAAAAAAAATATTATATATAAGTATTGATATCAGTTTATCTAGTACTCATATCACAAGCTCTGCTTAGTTTGAGACTAGATGGCGTTGTGTGAATTGTCCTAACATGTTTTTTAAGTTAAAGTATAACATACGTGCCCTAAAACTAATGTACAAAGGGAGACCTTATCGCTAATAAAAAAAGGGATCTTTTCTAAGGATGGGAAAGAGAAATATACTGTAGCTATGTATTAGTGAAATAATTTTCAAAATCGGTTCAGTAGCTATGAAGCATATGTAATGCAAACAAACAAACAATTATACCATTCCTCTTTAAAATGTTGGTATAGGTATAAGAATACATGGGGCACACTAAAAGTTTTGCACTTCTAGCTAATCGGAACTATTTGAATTTCGAATGTTATATTTTTTTAAACGTTGCAACCTTCTTAGTAATAAAAAAAAACAATTGGCGGGAAATCATTTGTCAATTGTTTTTTATCACACATCAAATTTCTACGTATGCAACGAAAATGGAATTAAGTCGAAAAGATTTTAGAACTTTGATTTTTTATGATTTTAAAAGTTCTCTCTCTCCGGAGAGAAGCACCTTGTTTGAGCACTGTGAGGCGATGGTTTGCTGAATTTGAGAGAGGTCGAGTTTCTTTACATGACGAATTTCGTGAATGGCGGCCTTCAACTGCCGTCAACGAAAATAATGTGGCTACTGTTAAGCGGTTAATTGAAGAAAACCCGCGGATTACCTATGAGACAATTCGAGGACTATTGGGGATTGGTATGAGTCAAATCCAGAAAATTTTACACGAAGAATTGAAAGTTCGGAAACTTTGTTGTCGTTGGATCCCTCATGAACTGACAGCGGAGCAGAAGCGGGCTCGCGTGGAATGATGCTCACAGATGCTACTGAAGTACGACCACGGACATTCTAATGCTGTTTATGACATTGTCACAGGAGACGAAACGTGGATTTATTGTTTTGAACCCGAAAAAGTGTTGTTGTAAGCATGGCGTGACGGCCTGAAGACCATAGCCTAATTCAACATTCAAAGTATCAAAACTGTTTATAGAAAGCTTAAAATGAAATTGGCAGAAACGATTGTTGCTTCCAGAGACTTGGGATGGCGCTCGCTTCGCTCCCTTAATAGACCTACAGAGCGTGGGAAAGAGAAGTCCGGAGAAGTCATCATCATTCGAACATTGCCTATGAGTAATAAAGATAGGCGATGACGTACTTTTATCTATGTGTGTCAGTGTCAGTGCCAAACATTTTCCGTAGTTTTCCAAATAACAAAAAGATCATTTACCTTGTAAACTGGCGAATATTTGATTTATAAAATATAAGCGAATCCTTGTGTTGTTTTCAATAAAACTGTATTTAAGAGCCATGGTGTCTTGTTGTTTAAGTAATTGTAATGTGACAAAAGCCGACAATCCAAATAATTACACGTTTCACAGGTAAATACAAAATTTTCCAGCAATTCTTAAATGACAGATATTTGTTTATGTCTTGTGTTTATGAAATAAGTAAAATGTTCTAATCATAGTACATTTACTACCCTTGCATTGTGCAGTAATATTTTCTATTCACAATGAAGAATTAATCTTAAATAACGTAAAATAGAAGAAACTCTTTTTACGATAGGCTTATAGGTTTGACCACCTGATGACGTCACGATTATCGATAAACCATGTCAAAATGAAGTATAATTTTAAACGTTCCCGCCTGTTTTTCGGAATGATTATTTTAGATTAGACAAATTTTTATTTGGATTTCACAAAATCATAACATAGTATAAAACAAAGTCTGGCCGTCCCTCCCTATGTAAGCAGAGATCTTTAAAACTACACAATGGATTTTGCTGCGGTTTTCACCAATGCCTATGCATTGTGGTTCTGAGGAAGGTATATAATTTGTCAAACAGGCGAAGCCGCGGGCGTCTGCTGTTAAACAAATTTGTGTAAAGTTCTTCTGCATAAATATGTGTAAACACAACGATGACCAAGGACTACCTACTTTTTTGAGTTGCCTCCTACAAAGTGAAAATGTTTTTTTTTCTACCGTCAATACTCGTGTATAAATAGATAGGTCTTTTAAAAATATTTAGAAGTTGAGAAGATATATTTTTGGTTTAAGAATCCGTTTTCGAGACATTCAACTAGTTAAACGGCTGGCTCAAAAATCTTAAATAATCATGATTCTATGTAATTAAACTATGAAGAAAAACTATAACAGATCAGATAACTTTGTTAGTTCAGGAGTTATAGGCTAATAACATGATTACGGAACCCTATTATTTGCGTGACCCACGCACTTGGTCGCTTTTTTTTTAATTAATGCCAGTGCGAGGTAAGCGAAAAGTATAACGGATTAGTGAGATTCTATTGTATTACTTAGAAATAACACTATTTTTTATCGATATTTTGCGTATTCCATAGTGTACACAACACTATTACACCCACATATTTGCATTTTGTTTTTGGGATCGCCTCTGAAATATCTTTGTGTATCTTTCTACATACTATATCTATGGTTGCTACACTAGTCTTTCTCTGGGGTTGCCAATTCATTTCTTTGCAAATTTAGTTTTGACAGACTATACCGCACCGTCACTCATCTGTACTGTCAAATGAGTAACTATTAATGATTCAATTGATGATTGAAAATTAATACAATGTATTATTGAAATTAATCATCAATCAATCAATCATTTATTTATTGCTGAACACAGGTAAATTATTACAAGGTTATCCTAGCTAGATGATACAGGAACTCGCCGGGCGCCACTGGAAATACGTTCTGCTTGTAACTAGAGACGCTACGGACGTTAGAGCGGCCGCGGCCATGGCCCGCGAAATATAAAAAATAGATGATACAGGAATCTACTTCCGCTGTGCTCTGCCTCACCGAGCATGCAATATTTATAGGACGATACAATAATTTCATATACATATTAGAATAAATTAGAAAAATGTCAAAATTACAAAAAAAAAGAATTACAGATGTCAATAATTATGTAAGTAAGTACCTATAAAATGTCAGTGAAAGTTTCAAAAATGATATCAATTTTCAAATCGTTTTTTTTTTCACAGGTCTTTATCAAAATCAGCACCATTATTCATGAAAAGGAACACAGAACACGACCCGCCATATTGGAGGGGTCAAGTTTGGATCAATATAAATTATCTTGCCCTTTCGGCCCTAAGACATTACGGGTCTGTGGCGGGACCTTACATCGATAGGGCGAGAGAACTAAATGCGAGGTTGAGGGACAATGTTGTTCGTAAGTATTATGTAGTTAGGGATACTCAATACTCAATACATTTATTGCTTCCATAATGTGGTACAGATGTTAAAATAGGTAAAGTTACAATTATGGGGGTCCATAATTGTAACTACCTATTTTAACATCTGTACTCTCTCCGAATAAAATGTGCCCGACAAGGCGTCGGGCACAGCACTAAGTTTGTCTGGAGAGAGGTGGAATTTTATTTGATTTATTTATTAATCCTACTAATATTATAAACGCGAAAGTTTGTGAGTATGTATGTATGGATGGATGGATGTTTGTTACTCTTTCACGTAAAAACTACTGAATGGATTTTAATGAAATTTTACAATAATGTAGCTTATACATCAGAATAACACATAGGCTACAATTTATAAAGATATTGTGTGAATTGTTCAAAATATGACGCGGCGCGACGGGAACGAGAAAAAAATCCAAATTACCAGGCGGACGAAGTCGCGGGCGACCACTAGTACATTTATAAATAGAAAACACCTTAACTCCGAAACAAACATTTGTAGATAATACAAATATAACCTTGGATCTCAGGGACGACAGTCGCACTGCGTCACCGATGCAGCAATGAAAGTACTTATTATTTTACATACATCCATATGATCAGACCTGTTTCCCTAAACAATAGGCACGCATATTATTCGCCTACATTTCAGTAGTAGGCAGCAACTTTACTTACCACACGTAATAGGAGGCGTACCTATTGTCCCTTACCGGGCACTTTTATGTTTGCCAGAGTCTCATCTGTTGAACGACAGGTGCACCACTTGCAGGCGACGTTGGTTTGCGCCTCTAAGATCTTATTTAATTATATAATTTTTCTCTGCAGGTAACATCTTGAAAGAGTACAGACGGACAGGTTACCTATGGGAGCAGTATTCAGGCGACGATGGCAAGGGTTCTGGCTGTCGACCATTTAGTGGATGGACTGGCCTTGTAGTACTTATAATGGCTGACGAATATTAATTTACCTGTAATATAAACAAGTTACTCGCACCAACGGGGTAAGCAGACGTGTTTATACATCCACATTTAGTCAATTACGAGAATTAAACGCTATTTAATAGAGAAAGTGTACTAAAGACGTGTTTACCCCACACTAGAATTGTATTTACCGCATCGAAAATTGACAATATTTAATAATATCCAAGTAGAAGCACGGGTAATGTCATATGAAAGGTAGAAAGTCGGTCTTACCCCACTAGAGACGGATTTACCCCACATTAGAGATATAACTCAAGAGAAATAACAGTTTTATTGTAAAAATATCCTAGTAGCAGCACGGGCAGTACTATGAAAAGTAGAAAGTCGAATTTACCCTAATAAAGACAGAATTACCCCAAACTATAGATGTAGCAACCCTGTAGAAAATTTACACTATGTTATACTACACAAGCATCAGCACGAGCAGTACTATGAAATGTTGGAAGTCAAAATTACCCTACTAAAGACAGAGTTACCCCACATTTGTATAATATGTATCTACCCATAGAAATTTGACAATATGTTATAAATTCAAGTAAAAGCACGTTGAACCTAAAATGTATGGAACGTGTCACATTCCATACATTTTTGGTTCAAATTTTGAAAGTAAGAAAAATATACATGATCTTATTCTTTGATTTTAACATCAAAATAAAGTCTTTCTTGCAGTAAAATAGTTGATGACGCATAGTCTTAGGACACCCTGTAGAATTTATTTTTAATAACCGACCTCAAAAAAGGAGGTGGTTCTCAATTCGACTGTATGTTTTTTTTATATTTGTTACCTCATATCTTTCGACTTGGGATTTTTATTTTTTTAAAATTGAAATCTTTTCTTCTTTTGTGGTCCCATTTCAATTTGGAGCCATTCTGACAATTACTTGGTCCTATAATTTAAAGTGGGGTTTTTTGTGTCAATGTGAAATGAATTGTAATAATCACACGAAACAACGAGTTACCTATGAAGGGCTTTAGGGGGCGAGCTTATTGTAGTTTCCTGGCTCTTAAGATGACTTGCCAGTCTCTCACCGTATGTCAGGGAGGTGCATCACGGGCAGCGAGGGTGACTTGAGGCCCCGGATATGTAGATAGGGTCACTAAGTGTGTTTATAATGTAAGTTTAACATAATAAAAGTCAATCCAGTCTAAAGTTAAGATTTATAAAGCGTACTTGGACTTAGCCTTAGCCATTACTTTACACTTGAGACAAAATCCACATTTATAATGCGATCTTCGTCTTCGTCCTAGCTTGAGTTCAGTCAAGTCTAAGTTCATAAAAACGGTGACTTACGAAAAATAATGTTCTCAAATATACTTTACCATATTCTTTGTAGTTTTCGAAAAAAAATCAAAAATCTCTTATACAACAGTAATGGCCGTCCGTGAACAACTTTCAACTCGAGAACGGTAAGAGCTAGAGACTCAGTGTAAACGCCAATCGACTTAGTATAGTCGAAAACCCCCCAAAATTAACTTGACCTTTGACCTCTGATCTCAAGGTCAAGATCAAAACGAGGTCAAATCGAGAACGATAATAGACTCAAGACCAGCTGCAATCAACTCAGCATGGTCAAAAACCTCTAAAATGAACTTGACCTTTGACCTATGATCTCAAGGCCAAGGTCATAACGAGGTCAAATCGAGAACGGTAATAGTTAGAGACTCAAGACCAGCTGCAATCAACTCAGCATGGTCAAATACCTTTGAAATGATGTTGAACTTCAAGTCATGTGACATTTTTTAGATTTTATGAGAAAACTTTCGAAAACTCTAAAATATATGGCAAATTTTGCCATATTTTTAACTTGTTTTTATTCTTTATTATTATTATAGAGGTATGTTACAGTTTAACAGATATAAATGGCATAATTACACTTATAACCATATATTTAGAACTTAGCTCGAACTAAGCCAAGTCAATCTATAAATTCCAAATCAAAGATTGTACTTAGCATATTATTATGCTTAGCTAAGATTTAGCTTAGCCGAGCTTGAGCCAAGTCCAAGCACGCTCTATAAATCTCACCCTAAGAATTTAGCAGTATAGACAGTTGGATTAGTTTAGTAATTTAGGCTGTTAAGACGCTCAAATTGACTGATCTTTTTGCGCTTTTAGTTTATTCCCGGTTCGAACCCCGGGTCAGTTTAAATATTTGTGATATACACATTATATGTTATTTTTATGCTTTCGATTGTCGGCACTTGGTGGAACTTATAGTAATACCATTTAAAAAAACTCACTTGTTCACCATTCCACATTATTTTCTATAAACCCTGACCGGTTTCGCCTTATGGCATCATCAGAGGTGTTCACTCATACTCAATCTACACACATAATACACTTTTGTAACACATTTTCTACTAATATTATTTATTTTTACTTTTAGAACACATTTCGCTAATATTATGACATTGAACTGAGTACCTACTCAGTTCAATGTGGCGAAACCGGTCAGGGTTTATAGAAAATAAAATATTTGTGGAATGGTGTACAAGTGAGTTTTAAAAAAAAATGTATATTAAATATATATGCAATGATGTTTTATAATGTACAGAATTATGTTATATGTCACTGTAGAATTGTAATCACACTTTCATGATTGATGGCTAGACAAGAGTGGCCTTGAACTTGGGGTTTTGCGGAGCGCGTGGCTGGTGGCCTTTTAGGTTACCTCTGGCGCTGTGCAAACATCCAGGCACAAACACTCAATTGCAATACCGAACAACGTGTCCTTGTCCCGCACCGCGAACTAGTTCAGAATAACTAGTTCTTCTGTGCGGGAAAAGTCAAGCATTACCTTGACATTGGCGAAATTATCGACGAACATCGATGGAGCCACATTTTTAAAAAAGAAGAAGAATGGCTTTACGTTTTTATTGTCAGGTTCTTCTCTTACATAAAAATACACGTCAACAATTGACAAACAAAACGACTTCAAATTACCGAAATGGGACCAAATTGAAATGTGACCACTTGAGAAGCAGTAGCTTTCAAAAAAAAAAATCAAAATATGTTCACCCAAATATGTTGAGGTAAAAAAAATTAATAAAAAAAAATATACTGTCAAATTGAGAACCTTCCTACTTTTTTGGAAATCGGTTGAAAACTTAAAAAAACTTGTAGTCACTCGTTTCCAATGAGCAGTAATTGTATTTGTTGTGTAAGGTTTTCGAAATTGCTTGTAATTTGACTGTATTTACAATTTTACCGTGACATTGTGAGTTTTTAGAGGTAGAGCCTGTTAGAGAAGAACCTGACATGAGAACTCATGAGGGGTTCGTGGTCTAGTGGTAACCGGGTTAGACCGGTCTTAGGATGGGTGACCATAGCTTAAGACACTGAGACCCCTCCGTGCCTCGGAGAGCACGTTAACCGTCGGCCCCGGTTGTCATACAAACATCTATGGCAGTCGTTAGGGGTAGTTGGAGCCCTAAATCAAAAATCCTCGCGCTCTAACTACAGAACTTCGATATCGCCCATGGGTTGTGGAGGTCAGATGGCAGTCGCTTTACGGAAAATATCGAAGTTCAGCCGAATCGCAGTTAGACTGGAAAGCCGACCCAAACTGAGTTGGGAAAATGCTCGGTGAATGATGAGAGAAGAACCTGACAATAAAACTTAGAGCCACATTTTCAATCACCAATAATTACGATCATGCGAGTATGATAATAATCCTAAAATTTTTCAACGGACTTCCAAAAAAGGAGGACGTTCTCAATTCGAATGTTTTTTTTATGCTTGTTACCTCATATCTCTGCTCTGGGTGAACCGATTTTGAATTTTTTTTTAAATGAAATGTGATCCCTTTTCAATTTGGTCTTAATCCGACAATTATTTGATCCCATTTCGGTCTTCTTCTTTTTTTAAAAACGTGGCCCACTCTTCAGAATGCGGTATTACCAATGAAGGACAATCTAGACATCCTTGGCATAGACGTTCGTCGAGAGCTCAATAACACAAAATACATTGAGAGATGTATTGGGCTAGCTTCGCGGAAACTAGGAATACTGAACAAGGTAAAGCGATTCTTTACACCGCACCAGAGGTGTCTGCTGTACAAAACGCAGATTAGACCCTGCGTTGAATACTGCTCTCACCTCTGGGACGGCTCCGCGAAGTATTTGCTGGACGCACTCGACGCTATGCAGCGACGCGCTGTTCGCATTATAGACTGTCCGGAGGTAACGGGAAGCCTTGAGCCGCTAGCCCAGCGCCGAACAATTGCTTCCTTGGCCGCGTTCTACCGTATTTACCACGGTGAGTGTTCTGAAGAGCTCTTCAACCTGATCCCACCCTCTCCCTTCCGATCCCGAACAACGCGTGCCGGGCAGAGATGTCACCCTCATACCGTGGAAACCGTCTTCGCGAGAACCGAGCGTTTTAAACGATCGTTTCTCTGCCGAACGATGGTGGCTTGGAACGCCCTGCCTGCGCACGTGTTTCCTCCAACATATAACCCTGGGCTCTTTAAGCGAAGCGTGAAGAGGCACATTACTGGGTCGTCAAGTTGAGGGCCACTCTCTATAGTATTCCTGTGTACTGTGGGAGTCGCCCTCAATTGCCAGACGTCGCCTCAGCTTACCATCAGGCGGGTGGCGTCAATTTGTCGACCTAAATATAAAAAAAAAAAAAAAAAAAACGTGGATCCATCGATGTTCATCGATGATTTCGCCAATGTCAAGGTAATGCTTGATTTTTCCCGCACAGAAGAACTAGTTACCCTGAACTAGTTCGCGGTGCGGGACAAGGAAACGTTGTTCGGTATTGCAATTGAGCGTTTGGGCCTGGACTTTTGCACAGCGCCAGAGGTAACCTAAAAGGCAACGTGCCTCGCGCTCCGCAAAAACCCAAGTCCTCCATTTCGGTCATTTGAATTCGGTTATTGTGGCAATTTAACATACAAGTGTATGAAAAATGTTGTATCAGTCAGAAGCCAGAGCGAGTCACTTTACATTATATTCTTAAAAATTATTGTTATTTTGTTTATCTGTTTATTTAAATTTTGTTGTGATTTCAATAAAGACATTTATATTTTATTGTTTGAATTTGTATGAATTGTATATTTTTTGTAATTGTATAGTATTGTAAATAAACATAGTTAGAAGATATTTATTGTGGTTTAATTTCCTCGAGAACCACTCTATAAATTAATGAAAGCAGCATTAAAATCGGTGCAGTAGTGAAGTACCTATTTTAAGGTAATAAGGTAGGTAGCGGTGTTTATTACGTGCACATTTCGCTATTAACTTTGTTGGTATATGTGGCATCCGGGGTGCCACATATAATATCACTATGGTAGCGAGCGCTCCCAACGACTGTCCGAACAAGACTGCCTCCGAAAGTCCGAATCCTCCGACGCTCGACTCTCCCACCTAGTACCTATCCCCACTATCGTACCCAGTATTGTACCTAGTACCGTACCCAGTATTATACGCTGTGTATAAAAGACACTCATGTATCTCACGTCTTTATCCCCGAAGGGGACTGAGTATATTATACCAGCATGTCTGGTGGCAGGTATGTCAGCAGGTGAAGATAGAGGTGAGAGTAACTTGGGCCCTAGAGATATTGATACCAAAAACGTGGAGGTTCTCAATATGACTGCTTTGTTTTTAATGTTTTTTACCTC
Source organism: Nudaria mundana (assembly GCA_963556515.1). NCBI lineage: Eukaryota > Metazoa > Arthropoda > Insecta > Lepidoptera > Erebidae > Nudaria > Nudaria mundana. Next base: position 12,169,129 of record OY748309.1, read on the forward strand.
ATATCTTTTGACTGGGTGAATCGATTTTTTTTCATTTAGTTTACCGAAGTGAGCGAAGCTCAATCTTAGGCGACTCATGTATTTCGTTAGTCCGCATACTCCTCCTAAACGCCTGAACCGATGTCCTTCAAACTTACCACAGTGATAACGTGTGGCGTGAGGGTGGTTTAGAACAAAAAAAAATGAAAATCGGACATACCATTGAGGAATAATCACTAAAAAAAAATCGTTAGAAAATTGAACACTTCACTCAGTTTTTTGCAACAGCAGTATGCATTGCATACCTAGTATATTTATGTGTGATAGATTGAGTACAAAGGCATCACTTATTTCACAAGAAACCTCTTCCAGTTTTTATTGAAAGCTTCTACTTCCCAAGTGGTCTCATTTCAATTTGGTCCCACCCTGACAATTATTTGGTCCCATTTCGGTAATTTGAAGTCTGTTTTTGTGGAAATTTTTGACGTTTTAAACTCTCGATTTTATTTAAACAAAAAAGTAATTTTAGTATTTTATTACAAAAAAATCGTAATTATTTACAGACAGAATGAGTAAATACAACTTCTATATATTATAAGTCAATGCGTTCGCATTTAATTGCACATTTTCAAATAACAAGACGCCGCTGTCCCTGTTGCGACCCCAATGTCACAGAAATGATCCCGGTGACCTCTAAACATAACCTCAAATATATAATACTTACTTAAAATATAGAAAATATCTTTGTAAGATTTAATAATATCGATACGTTGATATTTTAATTGACAGTACACATACAGTATAAGTTGGCATGTAGCATAAAATGGAACTATTGTTATTACCATGAAATTGAAATGTTTTGACGTTTTTCAAGGTAATGTGGTGCCCCCATTGGAACGCCAAATACTTGACAACGTAAAGATACAGTCAATGTTCAAAAGGGCATTCTTATTATCACAATTCAAAAACTTGAATGTATGCTGATGCTTAGATTGCAGAGATTCTATTACTGCACTTTTGAACTTTGTCTGTACTACATGACGTCACAGTTTTGTGTTTCAATCAAGAGAAAGTGATTTGACTTCAAATCAAAATACACCTTCAAGATCGCAAATTAAATAGCTAGCTAGCTGCTAGCTGTCCTAACCTTTTATTTAATGAATCTTTTGGTATTTAGGTAATGAAAAAAAAACTTAAAACGTCACAATAGCTACTATGTGACGTTTAAAGTTTTTTTTTAATTAAATCCCACAAACAAAAGATTTTTTATGCCATGGACTAAAGTACATTTAGCAGTAATTATATACTTTAAAAACATTGTTGTTAATAAATTCTCTCGCTATCTTTTTATAGTCCTGATCATTCGTTAGTTATTTCATTTTTAGGTGGACTATTAAAAAAAAAATAGAAATAAATTCCCGCCATTTTGTGTCGACATCTGTGAAGGTAAATAGTAAATATCGATTAACGACTAAAAGCCATAGTATTCCATGGCACTAGTTGTAAATTATAAGAACGGAAACTTACATATCTAAATAAATATTGCACTTAGGTTGAGATTCATAGTCCCAGATTCAGAGTCTCGGTTTCGATTCCCGGTCGGTACAAACTTTGTGTGTCGACACAATATACTCGTACGTTTGTACCGAAGTCTGGGTGTTTCTCATATATAATATGTATGTAGTTACAAAAAAGAATGATATAAGTATTAATATCAGTTTATCTAGTACTCATATCACAAACTTTGTTTAGTTTGAGACTAGATGGTGTTGTGTGAATTGGCCTAACATGTTTTAATAAAAAAAAAACTATTTTCTTTAAAAGTTTTACTATAGTTTCATGTTACTTGCTTATATTTTATTATAACATGAACATACGGTACAGTCACGCACAAGCAATATCTTAACTCCTTCTACTCAAGAAATAGGTGTTCGAAAACACTTTCGAACACTTATTTCTTGAGTGTACGAAAATGTGTAAATAGTTAATTTTGTCACAATTTAACTTTTGCATAATTAGGTCAGGCTTAATATTCTTATGTTGCTACATTAATTTGAATTTTAAGAATGTTTTCATGTATTACATGACGAAACGTCAGGAAACAAAAGATAATTCCCGTTAACGAGTAAAATATAGAAACTTTTAAAATTAAGACGTAGGCCTTTTCAACTTCAAATGTCAAACTTAACAAAGCTTGTGCGATGAGAACGAAATAACTGATTTAACATACTTAAAATACATAAGTCCGAAACAAAAATTTGTAGACACGGGAATAAAAGCCGTAGACCATTTAATTTAGAAACATTGGCCTCTGTTGTAGTCTCAGTCTGTAGTCTATGAACCTCACATATAGAGTTAAACTAATTAATTATTGCACTTAGTTTTCACAATAATACATTAAATACTCTTTCTATTCGTTAATGAATGATAAAAAGAGTATAAAGTACTAATTCAGTCGATGGAGACGATATTTGAAATATTTTTTCTTATTATTTATGGTTCTTAATTATTATTCTTATTATTTATGCCAACATAAGAACGTGGACATATTATTAATTCAACCAATCTATACAAATAAATAAAATTGAAGTGTGTTCTTCTAATTACAAATTAAGAACTTTTCGCTAAATGCATAAAATATCAATATTTATACGGTACCTACAATCGATTAATTAAAAATTGTTTTAAAACTTTTTCTGTATGGCTTTCAGTCATCTGTCTGTCTGTTTGTTCCGGTTAATCTCTGCAATGGCTGGACCGATTTTAACTTTCAGTACGAGATAGCTGATATTATAAAGAGTAACCTAGGCACTTTTATTAACCCTGGGAGTGTGTTGCCGTGGGAATTGGGAATAAGAAAGTTATTTCTCGCGGGCGAAGCTCTCACGGGGTATAAGTTAGTAATACATATATAAATAGAGTACCTTCTGTCTGTTTGTCACCGTTTTTATAACTATTTAGGTAAATATTATTTGTAAATGTTTTTGACCCTTGATAATGCCACTGGTGCGATTCAAAAATATGTAATTACAGTTATTCAAACTATAATAAATGATTATAGATTGTACTTAAATACATATTTTGTCGCATCAGTATTTTATAATAGATACAAGTTTGCCAGTTAAGAATTTATTCTAATTTTATAAATAGGAATTATTTGTATATTGGTATGGTTTGTGAAGAATAAACTCAAAAAGAAATGGACAGATTTCACACCTTCTTTTACCAATACAAAGCCGAAAGGATAAAAATATCTTGATCAAAATAAATCATTTGCCATAACATTACTCTGCGAGGGCCTTCATAGTGACATGGGCTACCTTTTATACTGGTAAAGTGCTCCAGTGGAACTTTCTTATTCATCAACTGTTCAAACTTGTATCAATTCCGATGTTATCGATTTCAAGGGTTAAGTTAATTCGAATCTAAAACAACTAACTATTTTGAAGGACTGGAATACTAAACTACATTCCTTAAATGAAGGTATCCATCCATGTAAAAATAGTCATGGTAGATATCGTATGGTATCGAGGGACAGAGATACAAACAAGTGTCTTAACATAACATAATATAATATGCATGTATTGTTGCCTCGAACTGAGCCTGGTCTATCAGTGAAAATTGCAAGAAAATCCGTTTATTAGCTTCACATACATACAGATTTACATTAATTTAACCACGCCTACATTCCCAATGGGTAAGCAGAGGTACATTACACATCCAAATTTTAAGAGTAGGTACTTTAGTTGATTCTATATAATAAGGGGCAAGCCTTTAGTCCTTACTTGAAACTTAATGGTTTTCAAAGGCTATGGCGTTGGCCTTGGGTTTCGGCAACGCGATTTCGATCTCCCAGGCCGTACACAACTGACATGAATCCACTTCTAATATAAGCATTTTTAGCTTAGCTGGAGTTAGCGGAAATGTTTGTAATTTAAATTTGCGATTGCTAGTATTCTTTAAAAAATAATCTTAATCATAGTTGACAATCTTCTTATTTTTCTCATTAGGCCACTTTCTTAAGTATTATGTTCTCTTTGAGTAGGTCCTACAGTCAGGTAACATTTTCTAAAATATATGAAAACACTTTCGGTCACTCATTTCTTAAGTGGTACGCACTCAAGAAATGAGTGTTCGAAAGTGTGTACGAAAATGTGTAGGTAAGTAGTTTTAATACAAATTTAACTATTACACTTTTATTGGTCAGGCTTACCAATTATATTTTTACGATTTGTTGCCTCCTGTGACCTTTGGCTAATTGTCATTGTCTATACCGTCTCCAATCGACACACATATCAATAAATATTTTACATACATTCAATTTAAACACGATATTATATTAAAATGAGTGGTCTTAATACTTTATTTATTTATTGAACAAAAACACATACATTATTTCACTTTTTATACACTGACCGGTTTCATCTCACGCGACAGGGTACCTACTATATACGATTATGGTGCGGCCAGACAATGTCTGCGTTGCATCGAATTTTTCCCTAGTGGCCACACGCTCCAACCACAACTCGTGTGTGATAAAGTTGAGACCTGAGCGCTGTGATCTCAACGCACCGTTTTCGTATTTGAATCTACAGGTTCAAAAATATACCCTAATAAGCGTCCGTTCAAGACTTTTATGTTTAGTTGTAACTTTTATTATTCTCGAGAACAGCGCAACTTGATATTAATGACTAAAAGTGGTTCGAGCGCAAGTCTCAACTTATCACGTACGAGTAGTACTTCCCATGCTATTTCTCTCGCCATTTTCGGTTATAGATCTGATGCTCTAGTGAGGTAAGTGTGTGTAAATAAAGAAAAACTAGTGAAAAACTACATGGTTTTTTGTTCAATGTTCCACCTCGCGTCAAGATTCGACCGTTTATATAGACTTCATTAATTTATTTATATAATTCTTCTAACTGTTTAATTCTAACGGGCACTTGTACGGCGGGAAGGTCAACACTTTTCGCTCTCCGCCTTCCGCCGTCTCCGCCGGCGACGCTTCGTAGCGCTTGTGGCGGGAGCGGCGTCACTTCGGGGAGTGTCGGACGTTTCCGGGCTAGCTCGGGCGTGCGGAGGGTTCCTGGGTTATACAAGTTGTTTTTTTAAATGACAATGAATGCTTTTGTATAGAATGAAACGAAGGATTTTTGGCTAATAAATCCTGGTCTCACGAAATATCTTAGTATTAAATCATTAATATTTTAAAAATTTTAGATTTATATACTCGTAGATAAGAAAGAATAGATTTGGATGAAAATTACCACATAGCTAGAATATTTCCTGAATTGTAATAAGGGATGGTTTTTATCCCGGTAATTGGGGTTTTCACATTGCACGCTATCGTGACGATCTCGTCACGATAATTTATATTCTTACCTTAAAGTTACTGCTGCTACTTACGATATCGTCACGATATTATAGACGATATCGTGTGTCGTTATCGTGCAATGTGAAAACGCCCATTCTGAGGGTATTGTATTGGGACCGAGAAAAAACTTACCAAAGCTAAGAGCGCTTTTCCTGTGAAGCCCTTTTTACCTGTGCAGCGTGCGGATCTCGCCCGCAATGCGTGTCGATTGTCGAATGCCGAATTACATACCATAATGAAATACGTTTCTAGTCGCGCGGGCCACCCGCACGTCGTTTGCTATGGTAACGGGGCTAGTCACGAACTGATTTGACGTTGACATCGACACGCATTGCGGGTGAGATCCACACGCTGGTGAAAAAGCGCATGACAAGAAAATTGCCCTAAGTCTATTTTTTAAGGAATTAAGTGAAAAAGGCTTTGTTTGTTGTTTATTTATAAGTTTATATGGAACAACAGCTACTGTGTATTCATTGTGAAATTAAAATAAATATACAGTGCAAAAAATACATAAGTAAAGTGTATTTTAAAGCGTAATTATTTACATTTAATTATCTTCTATGTGATCTATAGTCAACCATGTTGTAGCATAATGTGGGTCCATACAATTTCAAGGTGCATGGAGCCCTTACTTATAGGGCGTTTTCACATTGCACGATATCGTCTCGATAATTTTCATTCTTACCTTAAAGTTACTGCTGCTACTTTCGATATCGCCACGATATTATAGACGATATCGTGCAATGTAAAAACGCCCATAGGGCCCCACCCATATATTAGGCGTTCACCTAAATATTTAAGACCTAACCAAAGTATTGGGGGCCCAAGCGATTATCCCTACAAGTTGTTAAGTTGCCCATCAACTTGCTAGGCTCGATTAAAATGTATGTATATCAAATGAAAGGCCGCACCTACGTCCATTGCGGAGGGCCTCTGGTAAGCACTGAAAGAATTTCCAGTGGCGCCTGGAGAGTTTCCAATGAAAGGGTAGTAATTATAGATTCAGTTTCACATGCTCTTTGAAAAGCATATCCTACTAGCTAGCATCTTAGAATACAAAGTCAATTCATAACATTAAATGCGTATTAAAGTAATTTTAGAGAATAATATATGTAGCGTTAAAACATACATTGCAAAAAAATCAACACTATATAAAACATATTACATTATACATAATATATTATACACAAAATACCTGATTTACACAGACATGTAATCTTCTCACGGACAAGTATGGCCGCCGCGTAATATGATACATAAAAGTTTATTAAAACGTGATAAAACATGGATAATGGAATTAAAATATTAAATAAATAGTATAATAACAAATAATATTTAACTTAATTTTTCAAGATATTTTTTATCTAAATCTCCTGAAAGTTAAGTAATTCAAGAGATTCGGTAAAAAGTTGAGGAATCTCATTGTTACAAACAAAAGGATCCCAAAAACTAGAAAAAACCAGTTAAATAAAAACAAACACAAAGCCACAAGACAGTGCTCACCTATTTACGGCATCACATACCCTTGCGGCGCGGCTCAGTCGCTATGACCTCGACCTCGTCCGGTGCGAACATCTCGCAGCCGTCTGCACACGTGCGTGCTCCTAACTTTGGCGTGCTGTGCGAGAAAGGCGTGAAGTCTGCTAAGCTCATTGTGCAAATAGTGGAAAATAAATATTTGTGCTTTTTATGCGTATATTCTTCAGTAGTAGCCTGGTGCACTTATATTTCGAAAATATATGTACATTTAAAACAAAGTCGGGTTGTTTAAGAGATTAATGGCTCGAGAACCATTCACTAATTCTTTTTTTGTTGTTCTCGTTATTATCGGGTAAAGGACCTTTTGAAAGAAAAAAAAAATAAGAAAATTGTGCGGAAAAAAGAAAAATAATTTAAAAGCCTTCATAATGGGAAAGACTCGAAACAGATAGCGCTCGTCGCCTTATGACAATGTTTTTTGTAATAAATTTTGAAAGCGATCTTACCAGCTCAAATCTTATCTTTAAAACTTTTGAGCCGATCTAGAGTACGGTTATCCTACCTATAAGTATTCTATCAGCTCAGGAATGACGTTTAAAACGGGTCTTGACTGTCAAACCGTGTTTAAGTCAAGCCCGACAACCTTTAAAGTTGAATTATTCCAAGACCACGTTGTAACAAAACAATAGCTTTCGAATAAAACTTATTTCCGAAAGACCACCATCTAAGAAAGTATACTCACTTTTGTTCAAATAGTATCTTAGTCAGTCTTGCGACTTCGCCCCTCAATTGATGGAGTTCCTTTTCTCTGTTCTTGGCTTCTTGTTCCGCTGCTGCTTCTCTGACGCCCAGGCGGTTGCGCATGTCATCGAAACTGAAAAAGTTAAAGAGTTGATCAGTGTATGATCACCTCAGGCATTGCAGAGGCTGACTTCTGTCAGTATCTTTAAAAAAATAATCCTTATGTATTTCAGTGTTTAGATAGCTTGGGAGAAAACCAGATCCAAGATTACGTAGATGTGGCTGCCCTCATATTGGCAGAGACTTTACTCAAATTTCGCCTTTGATTAGTATATTTCTTTCGACGGTTTTTCACTAATGCACAAATAACTGCTATTACATGAAAGATTAGAGAGTCATCTGCCCTCTTTCGGCTGTTAAACTTTCGTGTTAAACTCTGTGGTGATCAGTTCATCAGTCGCGAGAATCTGGCCAATTCCCGTTCCCTCATAAGTCGTTTCGTTCCTAGTAGCTGACTGAAATTACTGATACATGTATAGTCGCAGCTAAACGCAAATATTATGCCTAGTCCAAACAAACCCAGCATCAGATAAGACAATAACCAGACTATCAGAACATACTATAAACCAAAGTAGCTTCTGTTGTATGCTTAGATCCTTGAAACTACGCTACGGATTTTAATGCGGTTTTCACCAATGGATAAAGTGGTTCTCGAGGAAGGTTTTATGTATTATTTGTCGATCAGGCGAATCCGCGGGCGTCTGCTAGTATGAAGTATAAGAGTATACTTACAGTTTTCTTAAACAAGCGCATTTCCTTGTGAGATGTTCAACCTGATCTCTCGAAGCATTTTCAGCCTTTTTAAGCTTTGTAGCATCTTCGGACCTTTTTTCTCTGAGATCTCTCTCTCTTGCCAGCGCTTCCCTGTGTTAGTTGTTAGAGGGGGACAAAAATACAGTGTTAAATTGGTTGTGTTGCCAGTGCTGATAAATATTTTTTCTTTTGTGATAATGTTGCCAGATTTGATGATTTGTTTTGTTTTTTTATTGTGTTTTATTAGAAAGGATATCAATTTTTTTCTAGTAAGTAATTTTTAAACCAGGGTAATAGGAAAGTGTAAGCGTCACACAAAAACCTCGTTTTTTAATTGTGAGGGCAAACTTGTTTCTAGGTATTTAATTATATAGGTATGTATTATATTAAATCAGCAAATGTTAATAAAAAAAATTAAAAGAATACCTTATAGTTTATTTTAATATGGCAACAAAATTAAATAAAAATATATATAAAACAGTTACATACTCAATGTTTTACTTTATTTTACACACAAAATAAACTTCCTATTAAAATCTTAACATATTTTTTTATAAAATCGAAGTATTATTTTTTTGGGACAGAAGAAAGAAATTTAACTTCATTTAGGGACATATCAAAATGAAGTCAAATATCTTTCCACAGATAAAAACTGTCAACTTCAAATTTGACATTATAATCCATGAAAGTGGCGGGAAAATACTATTAAAAAGAAAATATAAAGAATTCATAGATCGATACAATAAAATGACAGTTAAAAATGAAAACAATAAAATGAAAAAGAAGAGAACCTTATTAACAAGAAGTTTTTACAAAGAGTATTGATGAGTAAGATACTTATAAGAGTTATTTAGTAAAATGAATGTTTGTAAAGTGTTATAAATTGTGAAAGTATTTAGGTATTTTTTTATATTAAATCAGTCCAATTGGCAGTACATATCATAGTAATATAATTCACATAGTACCTAAGCGGTCCCTGCCTTAGAAATATGTATAAACAAAGATTGTAATTAATATTTCTTATATCTAGCTTTTTTTATCCTCTTGAGCAAGCCAGCTGCAACCGCAACCAATATGGCGACCGCTGTGACTCGCAGCCAACCGCTTGAAACGAACGCCACCACCGCAACCACGGCGAACAACAACCAACTGTATAATAAACCTTATTGACACAAAACCAATGTCTTTCCATAATAATGTAAAAAAATTTATAATAAAATGCAGTGGCGGCCTTAGGGGGGGGGGGGGGGGGGAACAGGGCAATCGCCCGGGGCCTCGCGCTTGCAGGGGCCTCGCGCAACGACCCAGGCAAAAAAAATGATTTTTTATTATATTTTTATTTTATCCTTAGTTATTTATTAAGATTATAATATTACGGTAAATTAAACTAAAGTTAGTAAACATTTAATTTATTCAAAACATACCTAATTGAACTCATACCACCCTGTAATTATTTTGCTTGCAATGAATTCAAAGTCTATACTGTACCGTGTACCCTACCACAACCAGACGTACCTATTTTCGCATCTCTTAATTTTCAAGAATGAGAAAGGGCCTCGCTGTATGTCCCGGGTTACGGAGTCGGATTATGGCCTTATACGCCACGGTATGGGCAGCCAGATTAACGGCCAACAACGTGGCTGTTTTAAACAGACTGTTGAAAGGTCTTCAGCGGTCTGGCAAGATATTAAGAGGGTAACGCACGATCTCCTTAGAGGCTGCATGTCTATTAGCCGGAGCCCCTCCATAGGACGTAGAATCAAGAGCATTTGCGTCATTGTTTCAATGGCTCAAGGGGGTTCTGAAGCGGGACCACAGGCCTGCATCTGGAGAAATCGAGGCTCATCGCTCCCAACTCCGCCAGGATCTCATGAAGACCGCACTCCACACGCTTGTGGAGCGCTCAGCGTGGGCAAGTCAGCGCTGGGACCTCGTCGTGGGTACTAGGCGTGAATACCCTCTCAGTGAAAACCATGCTTTGAGCCATGGTCTCCAGCGGGAGAAGGTGGAGCGTGGCCGTGTCCTTCTTCAAGCACGTTATGCTTGCGAAAGTGGCAGCTGAGAGGGAGAGGGAGCGTACCCTCCCTGCTGAGTTCCAAAGTCGGTGGCCCGAGCGGCGCAGACTCATCTACGGTCAGCTGCAGTGCTAAAGCCCCGCAAAAAGCACATTTACTCACCGACGTGGGTAAAACCCGACCCCAATGATGCGGGATAAAACCCCACCCAACTCCAGACAAAGGCCACATAGTTGGCAATACTTCCGAGTGCGTACCTGGGGCCCCCAGCAATGGACGTAGGGGCGGCCGAGGCATTGGGCCGCAGTATGAAAAAGGGGCCTCGCGATGGGTAAGGCCGCCGCTGAATAAAATGTACTACGTACATACATAGATACGACGTTTCAACTTCATAAACGTTTTTTGGAGCAAAATTTTCGGTATCGAAACTGCCTATAGCATCTGTGCCAAACGCTTGCCATAGGACTAAATCAATTTGGCCCAAATATTGAAAGTGCCGACCAAAGCAAAAACCTATTTGATTCGGTTAGAATTTATTTTCCAATAATTTTACAGTGTGAATCACAAAAACTATAGTCTTGGGCTGAACTCCAACCACCGATTGATCCCTTTCCAGGAGGAACGTTCTACCAGCAGCCCAGGACATCTAATTTTGTGAACATATTGTGTTAATATCGCGACTTACGGTTTCGCCAGAATTTATTCTTTGAACTTATAATTGCAAGCATTTTTTATTACGGTGGCAAATTTGTGACACCATTGCCCCCGGTTTTATTTGAGGTCCAAATTCGTTGTAGCGTGCATTTTTTTTCAATTTAACGACTGAATTATCCTAAATAATTATATCAGAGTAATACTCAACTATAAAAAGCGCATCTTTATTTTAAATGTTTTTCTTTTCTTATTTTTTGCCAAAGCAAAAAATTCTAAGGAAGGTATAATTTCTACAAGATTTTATTTTATTGGCACTTTTGTATTTGGACAAAAAGCGTGGTAACGTGGGTTTTTTTCAATTAAACGACTGAATTATCCTAAATAATTATATTAGAGTAATAGTCAACAATAAAAAGTGTATTTCTTTTTTTTTTTTTGCCAAAATAAAAAACTGCTAAGGAAGATATAGTTTCTAAACAATATTTTTTTGATAGGCACTTTTGTATTTCGACAAAAAATGTATGAAACGTGGAGTATTTTAGTAACTTTTGAATGCCGATTTTTGTTCGGAATGTCGTCTCTTATCTCAATGTGCCTCTCTACCCGGAGATATAGTAAGATGTGTAAGAATTTGAGGGTACATACCCTCACATTTTTACAGCCCACCTATTGCCTCCAAATATTTATATGCCTAATGCCCGCAAAAATGCATCAGTCACCAGACACAAGCTTGAAGCGGCATTTTTCTCTTACAAGGAGAACGCTTCCAATTTAGCAACCGTTGACTTGTTTAACTATTGAATTTCTACGCCATAAATCCGTTAATTATTTCTAACTAACGCGTTTTTGGCCACGTTAAGAGACCTTCTCGAGGCTTATTGGCGTTTTCGGGGATTCTTACACAACGTCACCTCGCCTCTGACAACTGATATTCATACTAATATATTTCTAAATATATACATAGAAAAACACCCTAACTCCGAAACTAACGTTTGTGGATCACACAAATATTTGATTCAAGTCGGGAATCGAACCCTAGACTCCGGAGTCAAAAGTCGATGCACAATCAACCACACCACGTCGCCGAAGGAGATTGACTCCCTATTTATTACACACTAGTACGGTGTCTTGCGCGGTGCTTCGCGCCGCACCACGCCATAGGTATTGGCCTATAACTTTTGCCCCCTTAGGGCTAGGTCAAATTTTCGATTTATTGGCTTGCCTCCAGATCGAGGGCTATCCATAGAGGGGTCAACCATCATTGGAGCATAAGCAGTTCTCGAGAGCTAAGGGGGGACAAAAATTACATCCCCATTTCTATATATAGATCTGCTACTACAATTAGTACATTCTTATTGCTATTTTAGATTAAATAATAACACTCATAACTATTTTTTAACAAATCTTATTAGAATACTGCCTTTTGGACTGTTTAATAAAATATTGTGAAATACGAGTATGAATATGATTGAAGATAATATGATGTACTTAAAAAAATATTTTGAAATATGCCTTTATCTATTCGACTGTATATTTTTTTATTTGTTAGTTACCTCATACCTTTGAACTGGGAGAATCGATTTTAATTTTAATTTTAAATTGAAAGCTACTGCATTCCGTGTTTCCGACTTCAAATTGGAATGGATCCAAATAATTGTCCGAATGTGACCAAATTTAAATGGGACCATGGTAAGCACAAGCTTTCAATTAAAAAAAGATTTTTTGAGATAAAAAATTTCGATTTTTTTTGACGTTAATTAGGCCGTCTAAGATTTGTATAAACTAAGGAGGTTATTATTTTATTCCCGAAAATATATTATTCAAAGGTGTATTTCAAAATATATATTTATATGTGTAGAATTTTTTGTATGTTTGTTAGTAATGGTACACAAATGGTGGTTAGACACTCATGGAATTTTCATCATGCAATATTTTGGTAGCCAAATTTGTCCAAAAGACAATATTTTAAATAAGTATAAAAAACATCACCAACTCAATAATTAATTGACCAAGACCTCTAATCTTGAGATCATATTGTGTTAATATCGCGACTTACAGCGTCGATACAGCGCCATCTACCGGTAGTTGAGGAACTAACTACTATGGTAGGATACAGTAGGATATTATAGGAGAAAAAGCTAGCATACTTCATTGCTTATAAAATATATTAAATATCAAAGTCATTTTCGTTGCTAGTTAATTTTTTATAACTTTAAAGAAACTAAAATAACCTCGAAAGGTCGAAAATAAACGCGGGAAATTAAAAATAAGCGCGGGATGTTGGATAATAAAACGAAAGACTTTTTTCCTCTTGACTTTTTTTGTAACTGATATCTAAATAGTATTTAAACCCGTTTACATATCCAGTTATTTTATTATTGAGTTTATGATTATGGATTATTTGATTAGTACAAAAAAATCTCTTCTATATAACAAATTTTGCTACCAATTGCATTTGGTTAGATTAATATTAAATCAATATCGATACGATATGATGCAAAAAACGGAATCTGTTATCAATTTTTTTTTTTTAATTTCTGTGCATGCGATCGATAAAAAACATAGAGTTTGAAAATTATAATACGAAATGCAGTTCGAAATTTTTTTTTAATAGCTATTTAACTTTTAAAGTTAAAGTCTATATCAGACTTGAGTTAATATTTTTTGAAAAAAAATTTCAAATTTTTTTTCTATCTTTAATTGTATGGACAAAATGGCTGTCATATTAAATTTTACGGACAAAATCACGAACTACATTTATTTATGTTTTTAATAATGAACTAACCTTAGTTCCTGCTCGGTGACTGCAAGCGTCCTGCCACAAGATGCAGCTCTCACTGTTAAGTTGTCGTAATCAGTGTTTTGTCCTTGGATTTGGTATTTCAATTCTGAAAATATTGTTTATTTCACTAGTTAGTAGAATTATCATCATTATTTAATTTTCAGCAAGTTGACCTCCCTCCTGCTGGGCTTAGACCTCCCTCCTGCTGGGCTTAGACCACCCTCCTGCTGGGCTTAGACCTCCCTAAAGATTACCACAACGTTCTATTCTACTTTGTCCGCATTCAATGGCTTTCAGCGTCCTAATTTTGACGAGTCTTGGATTTGGCATTTCAGTATTTTCCATGCTTCTCAGGATCAGAAGGCTGGCTATTTTCTGGTCCAAAGAATAAGTATCGCCATCCAACGTGGCAACACAGCCAGCATTCTGGGAACCTTCCCAGTCGGCAATGACAACGAGGGTTTTTTAAACGATATCTTTTAGTGTAAATATTTTTAGTAGGTACAAGTTATTGTAATTTTGGGGGCTCGTGTTCTAGTGGTAACCGACAATGTTAACACATTGCAAAGGTTAAGCAACATCGAGTCAGGCCGGTCTTAGGATGGGTGACCATTTCTTAAGACACTGAGACCCCTCCGTGCCTCGTAGAGCACGTTGTCGTGTCGGTCCCGGTTGTCATACGAACATCTATGGTAGTCGTTATGGGTATTTGTAGTTCTAAAAACTAAATCTGACTAACTACAGAACTTCGATATCTCCCATGGGTTGTGGAGGTCAGATGGCAGTCGCTTCACAGAAAATATCGAAGTTCAGCCGCGAGCAGTTAGACTGGAAAGCCGACCCCAACTGAGTTGAGAAAAGGCTCGGTGAATGAATGAATGACATGTTATTGTAATTTTCCATGGATGTCACTATAAATATACACAGCTAATAAATTACTCTATGTAGATAAATAATAAGTAAATTGTCGAGCGTAGCGAGCAAAGCATTTCGAAATTGGATAATTTTTCTTTCGTCCGTCTGTCTGTATATGTTCCGAGACACCGCTAGGGTGTCAATTTTAATCCGATATCCACGAAACTTGCCACAAGTGTTCCTTGATTTAAAAAAAAATATCCTAACTTTTTTAGATTAGGGGAAAATGCAAAAAAATGTTTTTAATATTGGCGACATTTTCTGTTCGACCATACGGGCGACTATAGTACGCATATAAAACGCTATACTTAGTTATTTACTAGATGGCACTGTATGGTAAGTGTACAATGTGTAGTCACCAATACCTTCGATCTCTTCTAATAACTCTTTCTCTCTTTTAACTCTTTCTTCGTCTCCTTCTTGTCTACATTCCGTTTTCATTCTTGAGAGGCAGGTCTCTTTGTCTTCCATAAACTGTTCCCATTGCTCATCTGTAATTATTTAAAACATTTGTACGAGTATAAGGTGTATTATTATTAGCTACTCATCATCTTCACTTCAAATTACCGAAATGGGACCAAATTGAAATGAGACCACTTGGAAAGTAGTAGCCTCCAATTAAAAAAAACTAAAATCGGTAACAACATAAATAAAAAAAAAACCGTCGAATTGATAACCTCATTATTTTTTTGAAGTCGGTTAAAAATTAAAATAATGCATCCAAATTGCTCACCCATCTCTTGTCGATGTTGTTCCTTCAATTTATTCACCTGTTCAATTCTTTCCGCTATAAGTTTCATTCTGGTCTGTTCTAGAAGTTCCTTCGCCTCAGACGCTGCACTGGCTGCTTCTTCTTCTAGGGCCGTTGCTCGTTCTGACCATTCGGTTATTAGCGCTTCTGTTGGCAGATGAGTTTTGACGATTTTAACTATGCATTCCTAATATCCTCCTAAATTGGGATGTAGGTGCGGTCACAGATCAAAGAGAAGACAAATAAATAACATTCTTGTTGGGAACAGGATTCTTTTTAACTTTTTAACCTAATGACTTTAGCAAGTGCATGCAGCTATTAAAAAATATTGGTAACTATAGTTAAGAGTTGCTAGCATAACTAGTAAGTCCGTCAAGCAGACTAAAAGCCTTGTGACGTCAGTTTATTTCTGGGAAACAAACTCGTCTCGTCTGGGGTACACTTACCTTTTTCACTCTCGAACCGTTGCGTCATCTCTTCCATTTTGTTTGCGTATGTGATGTCCGTTTTGTCCAATAGATGTCGTAGTTGCATGATGTCCCAGTCCGCTTTACTGTGCGCCTCCGCTATCGCGTGTTCGAATTGTTTCTCTTTATTTGCTAGTACGTCTTTCAAGTTTTCGAACTGGTGAACAATAATGTATGTTTTAGATAATGTTATTTTCATTAAAAATCTTATAGACCCTATCTAAACCAGACCAAGTAGTTCACCTACCAATCAACGAACGAGGCTCTGGATACCATAAAAATAGCCTTATTTTAGGTTACAAGCAAAAAGTGAAATCTTTGTTTGACAATTTTGTTGAACGAGGACTCCATCTTTACGTGTATGAAATCAAAAAGTAGCAATAACAAAAAAATACATACTCGAGTGGTCACTTCTCTCAACTTTCTATCTGCATTTTTTGCATCTTGTTCTGCCTCTCCTCTAAGTTGTCCTAACGCAGCCCTTGTTCGTTCAGCGTGAGCCCTTTCAAGTGCAGTTCTAGTGGCTGCAGAAGCTGATGCGTGTTCTGATCGGAGTGTTTCTACTGCTTTTGAATGTTCCTCTTCTAACCGTTGGAGCTCCTGAAATATTTGAATGTAATTACTGAAAGCTTTACGACGCCTTTTTAAATCCAAAAGGTACCCTAACAAAGTTAAACAGCTAATTTAAGACTGAGTGGGTACTCAAAAGGTACCCTAACAAAGTTAAACAAGCTAATTTAAGACTGAGTGGGTACTCAATAGTGGTTCCTTTACAATTTTAATAGGATGAAATACCCACAACTTTCTACAAAGGTAGATTCTTTATTCGTAGAAACGAAATAGCATTATATTGCTATTTCGTTACATACCAAAATACATCGAAAAAAGAATATCAGTGATAGAAAAGTGACTCTAATGGCTTTCCAATGTCGTTAAAGTAACCATGTATCTAAACTTTTTCATTTACTGTTTTTAAATTGTTACGAATAGCCAACTTAAAGAATAAAGCGTTTCTTTTTATAAGCTTTAAACTTTTTCGGATCAGTCGGGTTTAACTTATTGTCAATTACCTTGTGATGTTTTTCTTCCTTCTCTTTCCCGCTGGCAGTCTCTTTCACTAACAACTCCTTTAGTCTATGTACTTCTAGTTTCAGTGCTTCTTCCCTCGTCTCCACTTTCTGCAGCTGCAGTGTGAGAGACAGGACTGACCGCTGTTCTTCTGACACTACTCCTCTTAACTGCTGCAACTCTGCTACTTGAGCAGGAGATGGACGAGGCTCTGCTTTTAACTTTTCTACTGTTGCTGTTAACTGTGGAGGAGAATATATTTGGAAACTAGTGAATGCCTATAACAGTATGGTCACTAGGAGTACATTAAAATATGTAATAGTAAATCATAATTTCTGCCAAATAATGACACCCTATTAGATACTGTCTGTACCCAAACGTTGCGTCCAAACACTACATTTATTGGGAATTTTACCTAAATTACAGCCACTATAATAAAAACTCTAATATAAGTCTGCGTAAGATTGGCGGTATTTCTTTTATGGGATGAGTCATCTGTAACCTTTATTAGTGGTTTCGTTAAGATTCTCGTTTCTTTTAATTTTATTATTTTCAGGATAAAAAGTAAGTATCTCAGGGTTGCGATACCTTTATCTAGTCTAGAGCATAATTAACATTCCATCCTCAACGAACAACATCCCAGTTTTTAGGGTTCCGTACCCAAGGGGTAAAACGGGAACCCAATTACTGAGACTTCACTGTCCGTCCATCCGTCTGTCTTAGGCTGTATCTCATGAACCTTGATAGTTAGAAAGTGGAAATTTTAACAGATGATGTATTTCTGTTGCCTCTATAACAGCAAATACAAATAAAAAACAGAATATAATAAATATTTAAGGGGGCTCACAGACAACAAACGTGAATTAATTGCCGTTTTTGTACAGAACCCTTTGTGCGCGAGTCCGACATCCGGTTTTATTTTATTTTAAACCAGAATTCACTATTACATTATAATTCTCAATTTTATCTTAAGTTATCCTCGCCTCATGCTGACAGACGAAAGTTCCACTATGACGTAAGACCAACAAAGTTACCGGCATTATATACGCCTCTGTCCCTTCTTGGATGAGTCTTACCTCTTTATTTTGCTTCTCATTGTCTCTTGCCCTCTTCTCCAACTCCCTCATCTTCCACTCGCAGTCGGCCAGCATCCTCTCTGCTCGAGCGGCAGCTTGAGACCTTGCTGCCTCGTGGGCGGCCCGCCATTTTGATGTGTTTGCCTCTGCCGCTGATAATGCCTGAAAATGTATCACAAAACTGACAGTTCTTCTAATTTCTAGACTTCTTGTTAACCCCTCTAGTTAAGTTCAAATTATTTCTGGTAGGAGTGCACTCATATCAGTAGTGTGATTCTCCGGTACTAAATGATATGTAGAGAATTTTATTGTGAGAACGTTTCGACAACGAAATGCAACTCCTGTCCATAACAATTAGGCTACAGAAAGCTCAATTTGATATAAATTTGTATACTTTGAGGTAGGTCTGGTACTTTTAATGAGATCCCATTAAGGTTTCAGGCAGTGTCACGAACTACTGGATAATACAGGTAATCAAATATCACAGGAATGCAATAACATTGTATATGTTTCTATTTTAAAAAGTACAAACCTCTTCCGCCTTTTGTTCGTGTATTATTTTCTCCTGCTCTAGTCTATCCCTGTCTCGCTCTAACGCGAGGACCCGCAACTCTAGCTCGGCTCTGTGAGAGAGAGCATCTTCAAGTTCTGCTCTCAACTGTCGAATGGATTCATCTGTAAATTGATTATGAAGTTTAAGTTTATTTATTAAAACGCCGATTCTTCATAATCTAAACTAGTCCGAGACGCCCAGGATTTTACTAGGCTGTGCCAAAGCGGATGGCACGTAAGATTTTGTTGCCTTTCATCTACATTTCACCGCAACGGGTTTCACATCACAATATTGCTGCTACTTTTTATTAAATTTGGACATAACCCATTATATGTGTACCCCGTGATGGCAGTGGGCTTACCCTCTGTCACGTGGGACTAAAAATACTGGCAAATTGTAAAGAACGACCTTAGCCCATGTGGTAACCGGATGGGACACGTTTCTGATCAAATGTTATCTATTGGCAAACATGCCTATAATAACTTGCCTATCAAAAGTGTTCATGGCTATTTTTTTACTTATAAGGGCACGTTTGTTGTGTGTGATGAGTGGTTGATTGCCCCATCTGGGTACCAGAGGGATGAAAGTCGATCTTCTACGGCTCTTAGATTATAAAGTATTAAATATAAGTGTGGGTCGGAACTTGTATAACCACGAGATAACAACACTCATTAGCTATCAGCGCGAGTTAATATAAATACCAGAGTTATCTTACCGTTCCGCCTCTGTAGCTGATCAGCAAGGTCTGCAGAACAACTCCTGGCTGCTACCAGCTCCTCCTCCAGCGAACGACTCCGCTGTCTCACCAGCTCTGACTCTTTGTAAGCAGCTGCAAGCTCGCATTTTAGCTCTGGAATTATAAAAAAATAATACTGTAGAATCTTAACACTGTGTCGCCATATAGTAGTCGCTACTGGTACTATTACAACAGTGCCAGGTAATCTTGCGAGTGGCGCCATCTATAGGTTATTGCTGGTATCTTTATTACAATATAAGATGTGGCTGTCCTCTGCTGAATTAATTTCAAGTGTGACCGGTCCATTGCTATCTTCATATACCCATATCCGATAATACTCGTACCTAATACTCGTAGTAGGCTCGCCCCCTATTACATGGGACCTAACATAGCTGGCGAGATGTGGGTGTGTTTGCACACCTCTGCCTACCCCTTCGGGGAAAAAGGCGTAATGCTATGTATGTATGTATGTATGTAATACTCGTAGTAATTTTTGTCAGGACATTATGTACTTATAGTCAGGTCTATGCATGTCCATGAAGGGGTAGGCAGAGGTTAAATACATAGGTACGTGGAAACGAAATTATTGGGAAAACTTGGATTTTGATAGTCCCACATAATATATGGACAAGCCAATACCTTCACCGGGCTCAATAACTAATCGATGCTTCTCAGGACCAGAAGGCTGGCTGTTTTCTGGCCCAAAGAATAAGTATCGCCATCCAACGTGGCAACACAGCCAGCATTCTGGAAACCTTCCCAGTCGGCAATGAAGCGGAGGATTTTTTAAACGATATTTTGTAATGTAAATATTTTAGTCTATAATTATGTATACTTATTTTGTATATTGTAATTCTTATTGTAAATAAATGTTTAATAACTAATCTGTAATTAAGTTTAACAGCCGGGATCGATAATTTACAGATCTCTGCCATCCGGACAGTTCATAATTATAAATTTTAATTATAGGAAGTCAATCATTTCTTTTGACGTAGGTAAATGCATATTTTAATGTCTATTCGAAGGATGTTTAAAAATAATGAATTTTCGACTTCGCCTGTGGCGATCGTTGCTACAGACAATAAAATGTAAAAAAACTGTTTATTATTTGTATTGCTTGCAAGGTGTTGATGCATAAACTAGGTCTCCGCAGTCGCGAAACGTACCGTTACGATGCAGCATATATTTGAGCGAAGCGAGTTTAAATTCAAAATTCTGGCATCGTAATAACCTGGGTAATTCTGTAAGCTTTTGATGAGTGCAAGAAAATCCGAAATCGGCCGAGTATTCGCCGAGAAACAATTTAACATAAATCGTTTGAAAAATAATAAAATTATAAACATTCTTACTTTTTTCTATAACAACGTTAGTTTCCCCGAAGGAATAGACAGAGTGCTAGAGAACCATATCATATTCCCAGTTTACCAGCAATAGCAACATTATTCGTTAGATATCGTGGCTCAAAACGCGATTTAGAATATAAGAATTATATTGACGCAGTAGCTCAACAGTTCTCACAGGTCATCCGATGGTTGAAGAATAAGGTAGGTACATAGTTCTTCTTTTTTAAAAAACGTGACTCCATCGCTATTCGTCGTAGCTCAGTGGTCAGAGCATTCCCCCTGTTAGGGAAAGGCCGTGGGTTCGAGTCCTGCCGATGACATCAGTTTTTGTGATCTATTTGTAACTAGTGGTCGCCCGCGACATCGTCCGCGTGATTATTGTTCCCGTCGCCGTATCTTTATAAATTGTAGCCTATGTGTTATTCTGATGTATAAGCTAGATTATTGTAAAGTTTCATCAAAATCCGTTCAGTAGTTTTTACGTGAAAGAGTAACAAACATCCATACTTACAAACTTTCGCATTTATAATATTAGTAGTATTTCTTTCTTAATATTTTAAAATAAAGTAGTCCAGATTGTTTGCCGCTGAACTATGTAAGTACGCTAACTAAACAAATAACTTTAATTCAACAATGACATTATACATACACAATTTTAGATGTAACATTTATATTGGTTAATAGCATTTAGGAAATGTACAAAAATGTTGACTTTTATATATATATATAACTTATATATCACAGACAGCAAGGTTTAAAATGTAATAAAACTGTCTGTGTATTGTAATGGGTTAGAATCCGGATGTACGACTATGGCCTTCATAAAATACACGTACGTATTTAGTGCAGTGAGTTTTATTGCCAGGTTCTTTCTCTCGTTCTACCTATTGCTTTGCGCGAATCTGGCAGTACATGTAAATATAGAATCAATAATATTTTTATATTAAGAACGTTTGTAAGAGCCATTTAATGACTCATACAAATATATAAATCATTTCATTTCATTTAATTTCATTTTATTTTATTCCATTTCATTGAATTTCATTAGTTATATCCTACAGTTATTCTGCATCACTGGAAGTCCATCGATAACGAGAAAAATGTAGCAGTGAATTATGGTGTCTACATAAAAGTGAAACCTGTGAATTTTGATGCTGCTGATTTTGGCGTTAAAGGCTCCAAGGCACAAGCTACGATGTTGAGTTATCACAGCGACATAAAGTGGTTAAGTGTGAATGGTATCGCTTCAGCTATTTGCAAATGTGAGGTGACAATTCCCTGATACTTCTTCTTCTTTTTTAAAAACGTGGCTCCATCGATGTTTATCGATGATTTCGCCAATGTCAAGGTAATGCTTGATATTTCCCGCACAGAAGAACTAATTACTCAACTAGTTCACTGTGCGGGACAAAGAAACGTTCGGTATTGCAATGGAGCGTCTGGGAACCCGATTTTTGCGGAGCGCAGAGGTAACCTAAAAAGCCACCAGCCACGCGCTCAGCAACAATCAAACTCCTGACAATTATCTGGTACAATTATCCTGGCAAATTAATGTCAAATCACAATAACTATTATGAAGTTTGCTTTGTGGTTACGATCTTTGTTACTGTGTGTCGTTGCGATTTGTCAACACTCACCAGCAGTTCTATTCTGTAAAACTAGTACGGTGTCTTGAGCGATGCTTCGCGCCGCACAACGCCATAGGTTTTGGCCTATAACTTTTGACCCCTTAGGACTAGGTCAAACTTTCAATTTTTTGGCTTGCCTCCTGATCGAGGGCTATGCATAGAGGGGTCAACCATCATTGGAGCATAAGCAGTTCTCGAGAGCTAAGGGGCATTTCCCATTTCTATATATACTCGTAGATACAAATTCGAATTCGAGTCTCCTTAAATAAATAAATCTTTAAATAAACAAATCTTTTTGGACATTCTCACACGACGTCATCCAGCCCAAATTAAGCTAACATAAGCTTGTGTTATGGGATCTAGACGACTGATAAACATACTTACATATTTCTAAATACATATCTACATATTATTCATAGAAAATACCCAAACTCCGAAACAAACATTTGTGGATCACACAAATAATTTGATCCTACCCGGAATCGAACCTGGGACCTCAGGGACGGCAGTCGCATACTCATACCACTGCGCCACCGAGGCAATCATTCAGGTGATAAAACTCGGTATACCTTTCGTTAACATAATACATGTAATCCTAAAATGGTTTGGCACAATGAATTTGGCATACTTTTTTTGGCATAATTATACTTGGTCATAATTGATTTTTAGCAGCATATGTACTGTGGCATAATTATATTTAGGTCTAATATATTTATGCATAGTTATAATTTGCACAATGTTTTTAGGCATAGTGTACATTCGCCTAATAGTATTTATTACTACAATTTTATAGGTATAAATTAATGAAATGAATGAAAGATAAAAAAGTTACTTTAACCAGTATTTCCTATATTATAATAGTGTCAAAGTAGGTTTAGGTGTGGCGGGGGTGGCCCTTGGGCCACCCCTAAGCCGCCTTTTAATTATTTTACATAGTTACTTATTCTGCCTTAGATGATTATGACTATATTCATTATAGTTTGATACGTTTATGCCTTTATAAAACTATGCTTATAAATTTTATGCTTAAATATGATTAAGCTAATTTTATTTATGATTAAGACAAAATGCTAAATTTGTTATGGATAAAAAAATTATGCATAAATATCATTAGTCTAAATTACCATATGCCAAAATATTTTATGGTTATTTTTTTAAGCAAATGGATAGTGAACCATAAAACTCAATTCGAGACAAAACTTGATTCCCAAGAACGGGCATTCTGGACAACTTGCGAAGTGAAGAGAGCTCCAATCGACAGATTCTTGCACTACAAACCAGGCGCGGATCCAGACCTTAAAGAAGGTCATGCATGCATGGCCAGTCGAAAATTAGCGAAGTGTGAGTCGGAATATGAACTCGCTTGTGATCGATATAATGCATTACTATAAATAAATTGTTTACAAAACATATTATGACGCTTTGACCAAGATTTTGTTTAGTAGGATGTTAGGAGGAGTTTAGTTAGGATTTTTACAACGTAGTAAAAATCCTGGTGTTATGGTGTTAACACTGGTAGACCAATTAACTAACGTATAAAATTCACTATCAAAAATGACAATTTTGTGTTTGAACTTCACGATGACGTGTACTTGAATACAACACACCACGAACACGAACAACACGAAACACGAGCTTATACTTTTTTAAACTAGATAATTTCCAAATCTAGAATTTATCAAATCAAATACACTTTATTGTACACAACATAGATCATAGTACAAATGGCGGTCTTATCGCTAAAAGCGATCTCTTCCAGACAACCTTTGGATGGATAGCGAGTTTAAGAACTTAAAAGGGCAGTGTACAACTATAACTCTAAGGAGAAATAAGAATAAAGCTTAGTAAACAGTGAAATAAAGATAAGTCTAAATAGAATCAGAAAATAAACTAATATAGGTAATGATAATTAATAATGAAGGTAAAAAAAGATAATAAAATACATACATACATACAGACAGACTATATACATAATTCATATAACTAAATAAAATAAAATAAAATAAAATAAAATAAAATAAAATAACGTTTATTATCTTTGAAATTTTCAGAAAATTATTTAGATTCGTCAGAAGTTGGTGTGACTCTACCGAGGGTTCCAAAATGCAATGAGACTGAGAAGAGCCCTCAAGAAACTCAGCTCGGCTTTTTTCAAAATATTTCATCTTAAATCTAATACAGAGTTATTTAGAAAGGAGCAATTCGTTACGTTGTTACAACCAGGCCGCCTTGTCATCTAAGAAATCATTAATACTATAATAAGCTTTATGGCACAATTTACTTTTTATTAGTTTTTTAAATTTATTGACAGATAAGTTTGCTATTTCGGTTGGCAATGTATTGTACATTCGAATAAAGTTCCCCGCAAAAGAATTACTCACTTTATGAAGCCTAAATTTAGGAACAGCCAGTTTATCCTTATTTCTTAAGTTTAGATTATGATTATCACTATTTTTCACAAATTAACTACACAAATTAACAACTAAAAATACACAGACATACATACCATACATAAACGTATTTATAGACTACATATAAATTGTAGATAGATAGTAATCTTATAACTTAATTTTGAAAGATGATACGGCTGAGCACGTCTGATCTGAAGCGGCAAAGCAATTTATCTCAATACCGTGAAAATGTGACGTCTATTTTCTCAATGAAGTTGGTATGCATGCCCACCACATACAGCCAACCACGGTGGATCCGCGCATGCTACAAACGGGCATTTGACGGATTACTAAAATCAAGATTTTCTTGTCTCTTGAAATCGTTGCGTTTAACGACAAAATGTGGGCGGTGTGTGTCTAAATATGCGTTTTCATATAGAGTTATGTGTGACCACGACATCGTCGTTGCGTTAATTTGTGTGTTGTGGTTGTCATGACCTCGTGGTATGTTGCTTTGAGCCAAATTGTATGTTGTCTTTATTTTCAGTCAAAATTATCCAAGTTATTATTAATTATGGCTTTATCTAGTTTATCCGTGAATGTTACGTAGCTACGTTTACTTTCCATTTCGAAGTTTTCGCTAAACGTGTTATTTATTATAACAACTCAATATTTACTAAACAAATATGTATTTTGAATAAATACTTTACCTCCTTTATACACTGTTGCAAATTGAATTTGGTCTTTAGAGTTTAGGGAGTTGAAGCTTTCACTGAGTCATACATACAGTTCTTCTTCTTTATTTAAAAACGTGGCTCCATCGATGTTCATCGATGATTTCGCCAATGTCAAGGTAATGCTTGATTAGTTGATAGTCCCGCACAGAAGAACTAGTTATTCCTAACTAGCTCCAGGTGTAGGACAAGAAACGTTGGTCGGTATGAGAGTGTCTGAAACCCGATTTTTACGGAGCGCCAGAGGTAACATAAAAAGCCACCAGCCACGCGCTCAGCAAAAATCGAATTTCCGGAGGACATACATACAGTTGCATTGCACTTGTTACTTTTGGAGTGATTTACGAACACAGGATGTTTTTTTTATATTGCCACCCGCCTGATGGTAAGCTGTGGCGATTGTGGGCGACTCTCATAGTACACAGTAATACTATAGAGAGTGGCCCTCAACTTGACGACCCAGTAATGTGCCTCTTCACGCTTCGCTTAAAGAGCCCAGGGTTATATGTGGGAGGAAACACGTGCGCAGGCAGGGTGTTCCAAGCTGCCATCGTTCGGCAGAGAAACGAACGTTTAAAACGCTCGGTTCTTGCGAATATGGTTTCCACGGTATGAGAGTGACATCTCTGCCCGGCTCGCGTTGTTCGGGATTGGAAGGGATAGGGTGGGATCAGGTTGAAGAGTTCTTCGGAACACTCACTCTCTATAGTGTCCTAAAGAAAGCACAATCATGGTGTGTTCGTAAGGGCCGTCTCTGGGATTACTTATACATACAATGTTTTTAAACTTTAACTAGGAACTACGAAGTTGTGAGCCGCAGCTAGTGAATAAATAAGATCCTCTCTAAAAGCCCATTCTTCTTTCTCCCCTTTTCTAAAGTCGAGTAAAGTAAGCCACGATCACACGCCTCATTATTAGAGATATCACACAATGTACCAAAGTCTGGCGGTTTGCCAGCCGCCCGCTTTCGCTAAAGGTCGGCGCACGCGCAGCTGATCGGCAAAACGCTTCTACGTACAATGATACGACGTTTCTTTGTTGCTGACGTTTAAAGATCAATCTTTGTTGGGAATTACGTGTAATTTAGAAAACTTAACAAATTGGCGTATTGCCGAGATGAAAGTAGTTCCTTTATTTATTTACATGACAGAATCATAATAATAGAACAGTAACTATATTTCTCATACATGCTTGGAAACTTGCATTATTTTGACAACCTTCTTCGAGATAACTCGAAATTGCTGTCTAATAAAGTTGTATGAGTAACAAAGTTTCTGTCACGTAACGAAATGGCAAATGCTGTGTGTATGTGTGTTGTGTGCTCATGAAGGTACCAGCTCGTGTGCTTATTTTAAATATAAAAAAATAAGACTCACGTGCGATTTCCTGGTCTTTCTCTTCTATCTCCTTCCTGTAGGAGGAGATGAGTTCTCTCGTCCTCTCTGCCTCTCCGCACCTGTTCTCTGCTAACTCTGTGAGCGCCGCCACTTGGGTCTGGAACTTGCTCTCTTGTGACGCAGGAGTTTTCCTGAAAGGAAGAGATGGTAGGGTTGGCGTTACACAATTATATTAATGTAGTATGTTATGTCCAAAGTGTGACTAACCTGTAGTTTTAGCCGGTTAACAGTTTAGTCCTAGCCTCACTACTCACTACCGCAAGCAACTCGGATTTTTTCTTTTCCTGTTACAATCGCGGCCTATTATACCTATTGCTGGCCATCCCGGGTAAGCCTGCGTACGGATAGCCTAGGGCTATCCTAGGGATCTGATTTGAATAGGTTAGATTATCAGCCTTCGAGGGTTTTTATTATTTTACCTTCCAGAAATCGTTTTACCGCCTAGACATCGAAAGATTCAGTGTCAAGGTCTGCTCTATATGTGGGTGTCAAATTCAATCAAGATGCTACGAGGTCTTACCTATAGGTAAGACCTACTAAGAGGTCCTAGTAAAAAGAGCAATATTGTACCTGCCCACGAGCATCATTTAGAAGACGAAATAGTTAGTTCTGTGATTACGAACAAAATTGATTCAAAATTGACATAAAATATGAATTTTATTAAAATTCTAAGTTTTCCTTAAATTTGCCGTATGTCATTACTTCCCAGAATTTGATCCTTAACATCAACACTATCGCATGGTGTAATAATAAAGGATGTGATTTTTTTTCTAAATCAATGGGTTCGATTCCCAGCTAGGATTATAGGTTTTTAAATTAAAAAATCTAATGATGAGATTTTAAGTTTCATCAAAATCGGGCTCGTGACTCCTTTGAGCTATTTTCGCTATTCCTTATAGTCCGGCTGATGGCCGGATTTGGCCATCAAAGCCCACTTGAAAAATTCACCCTGTATATTATTACACTTTGATTCTCTGATTTGTGACATATGATGCCTCAAACACCTACTTAAGTAAAAAAAACCGTCTTTGAGTAAAAGACGGGATCTTGTAAAGAACCACTAGGTACCCTCTCGCCAAGTCTGCATTATTGTGTGACCTACGTATATATAATATCATATATTATATATACGTAGGTCACACTATAAGTTATGCGTAACTTAAAAAAACAACATGTTAAAACCAAAATATAATGTTAATTGCTTTTCAAAATACTCTCCCTTACATTTTAAAATTTTTTTCATGCGATCGAACCATTTTTTAAAACAGGAGGACCACAGATCTGAAGGCATGTTTTCTACGTGCTGATTGAACGCTATCACTGCCTGTTCGGAGTTGGTAAAAGTGAAACCTCTCATCAAATCTTTGATTTTGGGGAAAATACAGAAATCACAGGGTACTAGGTCGGGGCTATGCGCAGGATGGGTGACGAGTTGTACTTTTTTGGAAGCTAAAAATGAATTTGTTTTGTTGGCCGTGTGTGAAGAAGCATTGTCATGATGTAGGAGAACGCGGCTTTTGGGTCGTCTTTCGCGAAGTTTTTCTAACACCCTGGGTAAACAAATGGTAGAATACCACTCGGCATTAACACTCTTTTGATCTTCAAGTGGAATTGTACAGATGGGACCCGTAGCTGAGAAAAAAACGCGATAATTTTTTTACCAACGTTTCTCGCCTGCCTCACTTTTGTTGGCTTGTTCTCATTATCAAACACCCATTCACAAGATTGCTGTTTTTTTAAATCCACGTTTCGTCTCCTGTGGCAATGTAATAAACAGCATTAGAATGTCCGTGGTCGTACTTCAGTAGCATCTGCATGGGCGTAGCCAGGTACAGGCAGGGGGGGGGCAGCTGCCCCCCCCTACGAATCTCTACTCTATGTTATACTATTCAGCTAGAATCCTCATAAACCCGTTTGTTAATATTTTGAAATAAATCTAAAAACAAAGGATATGAAAAGACAAGCAAAAATCAATAATAAAAGCAACGCGGCAGTATCGCATTTCAAAATGTATTCACTTCCTGGATTTTTACGCGGGATGGGATGGCTATACTGCACTTTTTGTACGGGTCACCAATGACCACCACCTGGTATAGCACCTTGTGTCGAACACGACAGGCGAGGCCGGGAAGGGTAGTGCAAAAGTGCAAGCGCATTAGTTGAAGAAAAAATCTAATTCCTTTCTCATTTTCATCTGTTGATTCTGTGGTGCAAGTGTCGCCCGTTTCGTACCAGCATCATTGTGCAATTTCTGAAGAGCAGTACTAATAAAAAATAGGATAGGTATATGGCCATCATCAGCCTGCGAGGAGCTCCTGGAGACCCTGGAGCATAACCCATGGGGGCGCCCGTACCTTGAGGTTAACTCCGACCGAGGGTGCTCCCACTGACCCAAAGTCTCCAGGCGGATCAGCTGGAGGGCTCTCTGTTTCCGACGAGCGCGGAGGAGCACATCACTCCGCGCATGGCTTGGTCTCAGACGCCCAACGCAGATATCAGCGGCGAAGATGACATACCCGAAGTCAGAGAGATAGGAGCAGTGGTACTTCAGCTCAGTCGCCGGAAAATCACCACCTCTGGACCCGACGACATTCCGGGCCGTGCATGGGTCGTGGCCCTCAAGGAACTCGGACCTCGACTGAGGGGGCTATTCAGCGCAAGCCTCGAAAGGGATTTCCCAAGGTGTGGAGGACGGGGAAACTGGTCCTGATTCGAAAACCGGCGGAATCACCATCCGGCTACCGGCCGATCGTGTTACTCGAAGACCCTGGCGGAGGAAGCAGTGTCGCGGGGCGAGGTGAGGTTGGCGGTGTCTCTTGACATCGTCAACGCCTTTAACACCTTACCCTGAAGCTGCGTTAGAGAGGCACTGGTCTACCACGGAGTGCCTCTCTACCTCCGTTGTATTGTCGGGGCATATTTATCCGAGAGGGCCATTAACTTCTCCTAGCTGTCTCGGGTCAGCTCGGCAAGATGTGTACCTAGTGCGTTGTGCACTCACCGATGCGGGATAAAACCCAACCCCAAGGATGCGGGGTAAAACCCTACTACCACACAGGGGTAACACTGGTGACCAAGGTCCGCCGGGTGCTACTGGAAATTGTTTTAGTGCGTACCAGAGGCGCTCGGCAATGGACGTAGCGCGGCCGCAGCAGGGGGGGGGGGTACAAGTTTTACCCCTACCCCGATTTATTTCCGGTCGTTATATTTAGGCCTGCGTCCCCCTTGATGGAATCCTGGCTACGCCCTTGAGCATCTGTGAGCACCATTCCACGCGAGCCCGCTTTGCTCCGCTGTCAGTTCATGAGGGATCCAACGACAACAAAGTTTCCGAACTTACAAATAACGTGCTTTTAGGGTACTAGTTTTTAAATTTTCTGGTTTTGACTCATACCAATCCCCAATAGTCCTCGAATTGTCTCATAGGTAATCCGCGGGTTTTCTTCAATTAACCGCTTAACAGTAGCCACAATATTTTTTTCACATTCACGAAATTCGTCATGTAAAGAAACTCGACCTCTCTCAAATTCAGCAAACCATCGCCTCACGGTGCTCAAACAAGGTGCTTCTCTCCCAAAAGCATTTTGAAGACGAGCGGCACAGTCTTGCGGAGAGAGAGAACTTTTAAAATCATAAAAAATCATCGCTCTAAAATCTTTTCGACTTAATTCCATTTTCGTCGTAGAACTTTGATGTGTGATAAAAAACAATTGACCAATGATTTCCCGCCAATTGTTTTTTTTTATTACTAAGAAGGTTGCAACGTTTAAAAAAATATAACATTCGAAATTCAAATATTTCCGATTAGCTAGAAGTGCAAAACTTTTAGTGTGCCCCATGTAGGACAACAATCTCACAACTTTCACATTGCCTCAAGGTTCTTCTCTGATATGTCTACAGGCTCAATATGTGTCTACGCCATGTTTGTGTAAATTTACACCAAAACGTACCTATAACTTAAAGATAATGAAACGTGAAAGTTTTAAAGTGAGAACAAAATCCCCTCATAAATATCTATCCAGACCCATATCTGTATAATCCAGTGTCTGATTTATGACGTACACAGCGGTATCAAGTGCGTCTTTCGAAAATCTGGTTTCTGTATATCTTTATGAGTCGAACTCGTGATGAATATTGGTCAAGTGTGAGTTGAAATTAGTTTTGTTGGTAACATAAGCTTTTTTCCAACCGAACCAAAATTGACAGCTAAAATCGATGTATCGTAAATTGTGAATAATAAAACTATATTCCAGCTGTTTTGATGTTAAAGTCTGACAAATGATTTTTTTTATACCTAACTATAGCTAACCACCGCGGCTCCGCCCGCGTAATATAGTTTTCTCGTTCCCGATTTCCGTGCGACCACATTAAAATGTAGCTACATATTACCTACCTTAGTGAAAGAATTTTCAAAATCGCTTCAATAGTTACGGAGCTTCTCTCTCTTTGTCCTGCCCTTTGTCCCATTATTTGGGGTCCGGTCTCCTCACATTTCAGCGCCAGGATAATCTATCCTGGATTGTCTTTTCAGGCAACTGTGCTTTCTTGAGGTCTGTTTGGATTTTAGACCACCAGGATAGTGGCGGGCGGCCTCTACCTTTCGTCTGTTCAGGCAGGCTTAGTGCAATCTGAACCACATGGTCCTCACCGCAGTCCGCAAACGCATTTCATTTGTTGTGTTGACATGGATATGCTTGCCATAATTGTTTATAGGTTTTGAATGTTCTTGTTGTGATTATAGTTTGTTATTCTTTTTTTCTTCTCTTTTGTTTTTCTCTTTGTTTGCTTGTGTTCACGTGACGTTCATTTCGATATATTTGTGTAATCAACTATTCGGCCGTCCCTGAAGACCAGCGCTGTCTGACTTGCACAACCACGCAGACAGCATTAGGCCGATACCTCACCGAGACGCCATGGCGACGTCGCCAGTCGGTCGCCAACTAGTTCTCATTGAGATATATGACGGCTAACTCACTTGGCGACCGACTGGCAACGTCGCCAGTCGGTCGCCAAGTGTCATATATCTCAATGAGAACTAGTTGGCGACGTCGCTGGCCACGTCGCCATGGCGTCTCGGTGAGGTATCGGCCTAATGCACGGATATCAGCATTTTATACTAAACATTTACATTTTAAACTACCTAAGCTATTAATTTGTGTTAAGTACTTACGTAATTAACATTAATAATTCTTAGCCGTCATATATCTCAATGAGAACTAGTTGGCGACCGACTGGCGACGTCGCCATGGCGTCTCGGTGAGGTATCGGCCTTACGCTGAGGGACGGCCGTTTATTCCACGTTATTTATAAGTGTACATGTACGTACATGTACACTTATAAATAACGTACAGGTCAATTATTTTTTATTTTATTTATTTTTTTAGGTTTTGTATTTTCTTCCTTTTTAACCTGTGTAAGTCTTTTGTTTGTGGAATAATAAATCTTTTCTTTCTTTCTTCTTTCTTTCTTTTCTTTCTTTCTCACTTCTTCTTTTAACGTGACCATCTGAGACGGTTTTCGGTTTGTTTCTGGGTGATTGGTGCGACTTTAAAGCTGCCTCTTATATGTTCGTTGCGCACTTTATCGAGTCGAGTCACACTTCCCGCCCATCTCAATATCTTCATCTTGTTGACATGCACTCTTTGCTCGTGAGATCTCTTTACTATCCAGCATTCAGACCCGTACATTAGCGCAGGGCGAACTGCAGTCTTATAAGCCTTGCCTTTGACTTTTACGGGCTTGCGTGGATCAGAGTTACGGAGCCTTCAATTCAAACAAACAAACAGTCAAATCTCTCCTCTTTATAATATTAGTACCCATAGCTGGTTACCTCTGGCGCTCCACAAAAATCGGGATCCCGGGTTAAGTCATCTTTTCAACAACATTTCTTATATTGTCCTGCAACTCAAGCTAGTTCGGAATAACTAGTCCTTCTGTGCGGGACTATCAACTTATCAAGCATTACCTTGACATTGGCGAAATCTTCGATAATAACGATGGAGCCACGTTTTAAAAAAAAGAAGAAGAAAAATCTACGAGCATCGTAGTTTGCAATTTGCAATAGTCCAAATTCTTTCCTAGCCAGCCACCAGCCATGTACACAGACACATCCTACCTATAAGAAGAACTAAGTACTAAGATACATTACATCGCAAATTGCACGATGCACAAATAGTATGGCACTCAGCATGTACTGAGGCGAGCATACCCGCCGCAATATATCTGGTTTATGTAGGTAAGTACTCGTATATGATTTATAATCTTTATTTACATAAAGTCATGCTATATTATTTTAACTTGTGTAAATAGAATCTTATTTTTGAAACAACCAAAATAGGATCACAATAAGGATCAAGGCTTTGATACTATTTCGGTTGTCACCTTATGCTATGAAGGCCGCTTAATCATCTATTCGTACAAATAACGTGCTTTTAGGGTACTAGTTTTTAGGGTTCCGTACGTAATTCTTCATGTAAAATTTTCTGGATTTGACTCATACAAATCCCCGATAGTCCTCGAATTGTCTCATAGGTAATCCGCGGGTTTTCTTCAATTAACCGCTTAACAGTAGCCACATTATTTTCGTTGACGGTAGTTGAAGGCCGCCCTTCACGAAATTCGTCATGTAAAGAAACTCGACCTCTCTCAAATTCAGCAAACCATCCCCTCACGGTGCTTAAACAAGGTGCTTCTCTCCCAAAAGCATTTTGAAGACGAGTGGCACAGTCTTGCGGAGAGAGAGAACATCATTTTAAAATCATAAAAAATCATCGCTCTAAAATCTTTTCGACTTAATTCCATTTTCGTTGCATACGTAGAACTTTGATGTGTGATTAAAAACAATTGACAAATGATTTCCTTCCAATTGTTTTTTTTTATTACTAAGAAGGTTGCAACGTTTAAAAAAATATAACATTCGAAATTCAAATAGCTCCGATTAGCTTGAAGTGCAAAACTTTTAGTGTGCCCGTGTGCCCCATGTGGTAAGACAGTTGTAATTGTCACAGAATACAGATAAAATAAATCTTTAAGGGGGCTCCCTAACAGACATGGTTATTTTTAGTTTTTTGGTCGATAAGATACTTCCTGGAGGACCCCCAAAATTTTTATACATACGGTGGTCCACACGGATCCCTTCTTGCGCGAGTCTGACTGGCACTTGGTCGTTTCTTTTTATGATGACTTCAAACGCGATATCTTTGTTGGGTATTATTTACCACTGGCAATAAAACAGTTTAAAGGCACAATAACCTAAATAAAAAAGTCATTGAACATCGATCGTAAAATATACTTTTCTTTGTTTTAAATATAGAATCACATATGACTCAGGGAACGTGCGTCAAATGCCAATATGGCGACCTTGAATTGTCAAAAATGAGCGCGTAAAATATTTATCTTGTTTAGAAGTGGTCATATGATATTGTAAACATAGTAATTATTGTATTTTTATTGACTCTTAATCATTTTGTTTTTAAAGATGAGAATGGGTTTATTAACATAAGTTCAGTTGAGTTCATGGATATAAAGCTGTTTTGTTAAACCTGAGCCTAAGTAGGTAATTACATCCACAAGAAAGATATTAACTTCTGATTCTATTTTATGTCCCATACAATTTCTCTTAAATTCCATATCTATCCTAAGGTTTTGAAGAGATCGCTTTTAGCCATGAGCCCACCGTTTTCACTTTCTTTAGGTGAAGTCTCCAATGTATGTATGTATTAGGACTTAACGAATTACAATATACATTATAATAAAAATCAATAAAGGCGGCGAGCACTCGCACCCCATGACCTCATCGACTCAAACTCAAACGACTCAAATATGTAATCACCTGCTAGGTATTTGTGCTATTTATGCCGTTTGAGACCTTCAACCGATGCAGTAGCAGCGCCGGCACATCCGGATGTGCTTGGAAGCTGTGAAGGTGCTAAGGTGTCAACGCATGTAGCGTCCCACACCAAAGGCCTTCCCATCTTCGTTATGTTAGTACATAACTCTTTACTCTCTGGATTTAAGTAGATTTCTCCAGAAAATTCCATGATCCAAGTCAATGATGTCACTGTCACTTGTTGTTTAAAGATATAATTTCACGGAGTATTAAGCAATTGGCATGTAGCAGTGTACAAAAAACAATATCTACGAAAGAATTGGAGCGAAACCGTTAGCGGACTATACAACATATCATTAAACATTATCTAGGATAATTTTACAATATGAATCACAAAAGCTATAGTCTCGGGCTGGACTCGAACCAGCTACTGATTCCTTTCCAGGAGGAACGTTCTACCAACTGACCAAGACACTACTAGCCCAAGACATCTAATATAGCGATCACTATTGTGTTAATATCGCTACTTATGGCGTCTAGTCTTTGCGATTGTAAAATTATTAAAAAAATAAAAAGTTGGCATTTTTCTTAATTTAAGTTTTTTTTATTAATGGATTTTTATTTAGCATACCTACTTCAATACAATATAATATCCAGGTGGCTATCATGTCTAAAAGCAGATGTTACATTCAAAGATTCAAAACGTTGATTCATTTAGGTTATAAAAACACTTATGAATGTGAAAATTAAAATGAATGCTTCTAAATGTACATTTAATGCCAGATTCGCAAAGAAACAGGTAGAGCCTGTGAGTAAGAAGTCTGGCAAGAAATCTCACGGCCATTCTTTTTCAATCATTTTCATTTAACAATACAATACAATTTTACCTAAAAATACAACAGTAAAAGATTAACAATATTTCTTAACAATAAGTTCAAAACAAAATTTATATACCTAACACTAAATAGCTCAATTCTATGATTCTGTGTCATCTAAATAATCACTCATGGTGGTCCTAATAAGTGAGTCTTAACAGTATTTTTTTTAATTCAGCCATGATATCCTCGGGAATTTTGTTGTGGAAGCGCACACCAAACACCCACGAAAGAGTTATGATTAATAGGTACTTTGACTTTTCGTAAGGACGTCATGGTACAAAAACTCAAAGTAACATTATAATAATACTGCAAGACATGGTGGTAGGTTACTCTGGATTCTATACTTAATATCTTTATATCAACTTCTTAATGTTACTTCTTTTGTTTACATTCTTTGTGAATGAAACCTGGATTCTGATCTTTCGATTGTAATCTGTTATGTGTAAATAAATAAATAAACGTACTCTCTGAGGCACATAGGTAGGGGTCTCAAAGTGTCTTAAAAACATGGTCACCCATCTTAAGACCGATCTGGCTAGTGCTTAACCTTTGCAATGTGTTAACCTAACGATTACGACTTAGCCACGAGCCCATTTTATAAAGATATATCTGACATAATAAGTATTTTATACAAGATTGTCACGAGTCACGAGTTGAAAATCAAAAGCACTATTCATCTAAAAGATAATTTAAAAATAAAATTGACAGCTCACGAATCAATAGACACGTTAAAAAGAGAAAGTTATAACTTGTCTATGACCTTTGCTTCTTTGAGTTTATTTTTTAAGTTGCAATAAGCTGGCCAGATGACTGCTAATAGTATGTACTTAGATCGTCTTTAACGTTTGATCGTTTAAATTTTTTTCGCGCTGATAATTTGAGGTAATTGAAGTTAGGTATAATTTAACATAACACTATAATTATTAATTATACAAAAGTAAAAATCGCGTACCGCGTATATTTACGAAAAATAATTATGGGTGTGATATAAAAGTAATAAAAACCATAAAAACATTAAATTATTTCCGCAGCTACTGCACGGGAAAAGAACTAAGAAAAACATTTCTTAAGCTGGGGGCACTGACGATGAAACCATTTGGTTTTCGCAACCATCATTTGTCAGAAATGATGGTTGCACCTCAACCGGATGGTAATGCATCCAAAAACCATTGACGGTGCTACCGTTTAGAACACATGGCCATACACATTGTGCATAGCTTCACAATAGATTAAAAAGGATATTTGCCTGAAAATTCTACCGTAATTCGTACCACTTCCATGGCGTAGTGCATGTTTTTCACACTAACCTTCGATGAATAGACGCATAACTACAAAGTTATCTGTGGATCTTAACATAAATCTCAAGAACTTACTCTCTACGTTCGTGATATTTCTCAACTACATAGTTTATAGTTATCTGTGGATATTAGTCTATTTGGGAATCCAAAATGTTTCGACAACATAAAAAATGGGAGATTGATCCGTCAATTTTGACAAAAGATGGTTGCGAAACCCAAATGGTTTCATCGTGAATGTGCACTCTTATGCTTTTCAAAGACTACAGAAAGCGTATGACTCGGTGCGTTAAACTACGCACAAATACTTCAACGGTTAAACTCGGATCTAACATTTTTAGTGACGCATCGGACACAAAATCACGCCTCTTTCCTGCTGTGGTAGGCAGAAATCATTTCTGGAAGGGCGTTAGTAATAGGCCGCGTAGAGACTGGCCCTCTTTTCATTTTCTTATACATAAATTTGTAAACAAATCTAATGAACCTACCCATTTACTGGGAATAATTAAAAAGTTAGAATAGTAAATCGAAAAAAATATGTGTAGGCGATAAATACCTATAAAAATATCAATAAACACAATCTATTGTAAATAAAAACTGTTGTCTGTTTGTCTGTACACGCTAAGTTACTGAACCGATTTACGTGCGGTTTTCGGAAGACATGAAAATGTTATAGCAAGTACCTACTTTAATATTTTTTACGAGGGCGGGAAAAAAAATAAAAATACAACTTACTGGTCCTCCAAAGGCTTCGCACTGTCCGGCGCACAGTCGATCGGCTCACAAATGCTAAACTCCTCAACAATCTCTTCTATAATTTCCTCC
This sequence comes from Nudaria mundana, assembly GCA_963556515.1. Classification (NCBI taxonomy): domain Eukaryota; kingdom Metazoa; phylum Arthropoda; class Insecta; order Lepidoptera; family Erebidae; genus Nudaria; species Nudaria mundana. The sequence continues at coordinate 12,206,847 of OY748309.1, forward strand.
TCAGTCTCACTCCCGTCACATTCACTCTCACTCTCCTGCACTGTCCTCTCCACTTCACTCTTATCACCTATTTCGATAAAACCACTGTCACTATTATCACTTGAGATTCGTTTTAAATTGTCCGGACTTTCTACTTTAATTGTAATAGGTTCTGTTTCTTCATTCACATTTATCACTGTTTTATTATCCTCGAATATAATATCGTCTGCATCTTCGAGATATTCTTCGTCTTCAGAGCTCAAGGACTCAAAAGAAGATCCTACTTCTTCATCAGTCTGTTGTTCCCCATCATCAAAGACGATGTGCTTTCTAAATGTGACTCGTTTCTTCCCACAATCAGATCTGTCATCATCTGAACCACCTTCATTATCTGATTTAGGCAGTTTTAAGTTCGATTTTTTCGAAATTCCAGGCGATTCTTCTTCAATAGATTTCAAACTATCACTTCTTGAGTCTTTTTCTAATAATTTATTTAATTCTTTGTTTAATTCATTGTTGTAGGCTGTGCGTCTTTCTTCAATGGTTTCGTAAACCGGCTCGGTCCTGCCAAATTTGCTATCGTTCCCCCCCATTTGTTTGCAATCATTTAATTTGTCAACAGTGCAGTCTATTGTCCTTGCAATCTCCCGAAGTAATGCTTCAGCATGCTTTTTTTCGTCAATATCGGGCTCGTTCACGTAGACCAAAGACACGTGTTGTTTATTAGTATCGGTTTTCGAATATTTCTGCAGCACCAGCGCTTTGACGAACTCTGCATCGTCTGGTATATTTTTGGCGTGTGTGGGATCGTCTGCGTCATTCGGCTTACGATCCGAGTTGCTCCTTTGCAGTACGTTCGTCTCTTTCAAGGGGCTTATTCGGCACGATTCGGCTCGCGCGTTTTTCCGCTTGCCCTTTTTCCGTTTCCCTGCCATTATCTGCAATATAGCACCAACTCCAGATTTCTGATTATTGTAATCTGTTTCAGGTAATAATAGATTCACTACATCTTTACGTATTGTGTTGAATTTTTCGTTTGGTTCTGTGTCGTTTCGTTGCGCGCGCGCGGTGACTGAAGTTAATTTCGTATGTTCGGGGTTCGGGAGCTTTCGGGCGTTGTCGGGCGTCACCGGCTCGGCCTCGGGTTTCCCGCCTTTCCTCTTGAAGAAATTAAACATGGCGCCTAGCTGTCATGTCCGGCTGGGACGACGCGAACTCACCGACTGTTTGCGTCGATGGAAAATGTTCCTTTAAAACAAATATTTTTGTTCTGTTGGTTGATTTATTGCTGTCTGCGGTATAGCTTATTTTTATTAGGGTAAACATACTAAGATGGTACGATAATAGTCAATAAAGGGGGTATAATAACTGCGGTTGTTTATATAGTATAGTCTAGTGAACTTTTATAAACGAAATAATCGAATACAAAGTAGTTCCGAAATGATTTATGCCTGTCGTAAATAAAACCGTGCGAGATATTAATACAAAAAACTAGCCAAGTGAATCAAAAAGAAAAAGAACACGTTTTTTGTATGGGAGCCTTAAATATTTATTATATTCTGTTTTTTAGTATTTGTTGTTATATAGGCAACAGCAATACATCATCTGTGAAAATTTCACCTTTCTAACTATGACCGTTCATGAGTTACAGCCCAAGACAGACGTACGGACAGTTAAGTCTCAGTAATAGGGTTCCCGTTTTACCCTTTGGATACTAAACCCTAAAAAGTATAGAAAAAGGTAAACAGAGCAGTTTAAGTTGTCCACATTTCGTCAATCCCACTTTATAGAGGACGAGTCTAGTATCGTTTCTGGGCACTTTGAAAAATATGAAAAAAAAATACACGTCAAAAATGACACAACACCCGACTTATAACCGAAATGGGACTAAATAATTAAGGGGAAACTTCGAATCAAATATTTGTTTGCTCCAAAAATGTTTGTTTCGGAGTTTGGGTGTTTTAATGTACCTAAACATATTGTGTACTAGCTGATCGCCGCACCGCAGGTCCGCCCGCGTGATTTAGTTTACTCTTTCCCGGTGGGAACACATTACCGGGATAAAAAGTACCCTATATTACTCAGGGCGAATGTAGCTTTCCAATGGTGAAAGAATTTTTGAAATCGGGACAGTAGTTTTTGAGTTTATTAATTACAAACATACACAGAAAAATACAAATCTTTCCTCTTTATAATAGTAGTATAGATAAGTATGTATAATATGTATTTAGAAATATAATAAAGTAAGTATGTTTATAATTGTCTAGATCCTATAGCACAAGCTTAGTTTGGGCTAGATGACGTTGTGTGAGAATGATCAATCGAAAATTTGACCTAGCCCTAAGGGGTTAAAAGTTAAAGGCCAAAACCCATGGCGTGATGCAATGCCAAGCACCGCGCAAGACACCGTACTAGTAAATATATAAACAACCAAAGTTGTCGGAAATACTCTTCATGTGTGAAGTTCAATGACTTTTCATCAAAGGCATAATAATTTGTAATTCTTAGCCGCAGTTCTATTAATAAAAAAATACAAACGTCATAACTCGAACAGATGTGGTATGCATATTCATAAGTAAGTAGAATTGAATTATTGTTGGTATGTACTCTACTGTACACCAATGCAAAATTCATAACAAAAAATCGGCCCTCTCAGACCTGCTCTTCAAAGCTAAATATCTCGCAAACAGATGCTTAAATCAAAAAATTATCTTAGCAACCTCTTAATGTTTTTAAAAGACCTATCTAATGATACCCTACACGTTAGGATAGACGTGAGAAAAAAATATCATTTCCATTTTACAAGTAGAGGAGGTACCACAAAAAAAAATGTAAAAGTTTTTATTTAGCACTTTGTCGGCGTAGTGAATCATGCAAAATTTCATGATTCTCGCAATAACCGTTAGGGAGGAAAACCGAGGATGAACGGACGGACATGACGAAACGCGTTCTGAAACTTTTTCTACGGAACCCTTAATACAGGGTTCAGTTTGTAGAAATAGCGGCATGGCATGCGTCATACATAACAACTAATTGGTTCAGTGGTTAGCTAACTACTCTCTTATCCCTCAATAAGCAAACCCTCCCCGCTGAAACCAGGACCATCGACCTCCATGATCGGGGCCTGAGGACGGCAGACCAACAACCCACCGTCCTTACAGAAGCAGGCTAGAAAGGTTGCGTGTTGTGGAGCTTCACCCTACGCTCACTCACCGACGCGGGATAAAGGTAAGCGTCCACATGTCCGCATCGTACGCAACGGACGCATCGCAATCTGCACTTTTGCAATGCCGACGGCGTTGCTTCGAGAGGCAACTTTTGCGATGCGAGCCAGTGATGCATCGTCCGCCATTTGCGTTTGACGATCGTCCTGTCAACACGCGTTGTTTACCGATTTATTTGATTAGCGAAAATCCGATTGCTGGCCCTTGCGTCGGCAAATCCGATCGCTACCTATACCACAGATTACTAAATAGTTACTACGTAACAGATACTTCACTCAGTAGAAAATTTCCAATACCTACTGCTATAATAGCCTACTCCGTCGCGTCAGCAACCACTGCATGCTAAAATGTGCCTAAATGCTCAAGCGTACAGTTTAGATTGCTTCGCACCGCGCGATCCCACAGCAATCGCAGGGCTGCCTCTTCGATAAAATTAAATTAACATAACTTTTTGTCTATGTTATTGAGAACTGTGAATATGTTCTGACTTATATGTGGCAGTTTAAAATTGTATCGTTTATAAAATATTATTTTTATAAATTGCTACTGGCTGTGCACATCTAGATAAAACATAATTATAGACGTCAGTGTGTAGGTAAAATACAAAAAAATCTTTAAAAGTTACATGTGTTTTATTTTTATATATTTTTTTTTATAATTTTAATTTTTCAAGGTATTTGTATAAAGTTATCAGTATAATGGGTTGGTGTTAGGCTATTTGCCAATACTATTTATACATGACCTTGTCCATACTCTGTCGTACCACCATATGTAATAGCGTGATGATAGAATTGTGTAGTTAAATTGATATTATGTCAACACTACTATTTATTTTAATGTTGATGTGTTATTTGTAAAATTAATAATCTCGTGTAACCGGTGTTAGCCCTGCGTATTTATAACCCGCGGCTTCACACGCGTGAAATAGTTCTGTCGTTACCAATTCCCGTGGGAACTCATTCCCGGGATAAACAGTAGTCTATATTCTTAGATCAAACATACCTAGATTACCGATTAGTGCTTTAGCAACGGCACCACTTCACCTCGGTCATTGCACACCTGCGCGCTTCAACCGCGCGCCGTACTAAGTTCCTATTCCGCTTGCTGACTCTCGAGGGATGCGACAACGGCGCTGTACATGGATGCTTTTGTATTCATTATTACGAATTATTTCTATGTCAACCATCAATGTACAATCTTGTTTATTTTATAAGTAGATGGTATTTGTAATAATTACCTATATAGTATTCGAGTGCCAAGATTCCGCGTTGTATTTGTACTGAATCCAATATCTATAGAATTTTCGATCTAAGCTATATTACATGTTTAACGAAGTAAGACGGTTTCCGAACGAAGAGTTGTTGTTGTTCGGTTGGCAGTACTTTTTTCACTTTGACAGTTCAGATGACACTTTTTCTCGGCGCGAAACGGGCGGTCGCTTTTTCGACTATAGTCAAAAAGTATTTATTGTCAATTAATTTGTACCGGGCATATTAATTTGAACCGTTAAGGTGTAATGGATATCGTATTATTTATTTACAATAAGAATTACAATGTACAAAATAAACATAATTATAGACTAAAAATATTTACATTACAAAATATCGTTTAAAAAATCCTCCGCGTCATTGCCGACTGGGAAGGTTCCCAGAATGCTGGCTGTGTTGCCACGTTGGATGGCGATACTTATTCTTTGGGCCAGAAAATAGCCAGCCTTCTGGTCCTGAGAAGCATCGATTAGGCGTTTAGCAATATCTCTATAAAGGCGACGAGCACTCGGACGCCATGACCCCAGTGTCTCAACCCCAAACGGCTCAAATATGTAATCACCTGCTAGGTTAGCATATTTACGCCGTTTAAAGCCTTCAGCCGATGCAGCAGCAGCGCCGGCACATCCGGATGTGCTTGGAAGGTGTGAAGGTGCTAAGGTGTCAACGCATGTAGCGTCCCACACCAAAGGCCTTCCCATCTTCCACGGTAGCAACGACATACCGTCCGGTCTCTTTCCATCGCTTCGTGCTAAACCATTTGGTTCACGTACGGCCGGAAGACGGTGGAAAGAGCCCTACGAATTATGTCGTTTAGAATAGCGTGCCGAGGTATACGACCTGCGCTTCTGCTACAAGAAAGGCCATGGTGTCCCAGATTATCGACGGCTACTCCACAGGTGCAATGATGCGGGGATACACAAGTTGTACCCAGCCGAAGGCAAGTGGCAATGCGGAAGGTTGTGTCGTCCAACATTTTACCGATGTTGGGCGATGGAAGCGCCTGGATCCATAACCCTGACTCCCATTCTCCAACAGTTAGCAGGCGTGCACGCTCTGAAATCGATCGATCTAAAGTAACACGCAGAGCAGCAGGCAACAGCTACACATAATAAATCAGTAACTGGTGATCAAGAAAACTATAACTTGCAGTCGGAGCTGCAGGCAACAGCTAGTGTGCTAATAAAAGCCATATCCTTTGTCCATCTTCCAAATACATCAGAAGAGCGCACACGTTCAGATAACTCAACTGCGACACATTGTGAGTCTGTGCATCCATAAACAGTAAAGGTCAGTGTCTTGTGTATCGACTAAATATAGAGCGTGGTGGGAACACGAGGCGGATAGTGTTGGGACAGGTTAGGTGAAATTTATATCGATAGTTTTATTTAAAAAAACATACTTAGTTTTGTAATTCAAATGGAGCTAACTATTAGACTACATACTGATAGATATGTACAACACACTGATTTTTGACTTTTTGACTGCCTCGGTGGCGCAGTGGTATACGACTACCGTCCTTGAGGTCCCAGGATCGATTCCGGGTCGAATTATTTGTGTGATCCACAAATGTTTGTTTCGGAGTTTGGGTGTTTTCTATGTATAATATGTATGTATTTAGACGTATATAAGTATGTTTATCAGTTGTCTATATCCCATAGCACAAGCTTATATATTAGCTTAATTTGGGCTAGATGACATTGTGTGAGAATGTCCAAAAATATTTATTTATTTATTAACAAAGAATCACGTATCTAACTATCTCCGAAGGGGTAAACGCAGGTGTTTAATAAGCCTACATTTAGACAGTCACTTTATTGGTCCGTCGATAGTACCTCATTACGAGTATGTAAGTTTGTACTCATATCGAAGGCATCCCGCCTGCTTATGATCAAATATTTGATTAATTTAAATGCAGTCTGGTTTTTATTATTATTTAATTATTTCTGGTTATTAATAGCTTTTTAGATTCAAATACGTAAGAGAAACGATTCTTGCAATGACATAAACGCAAACAGGATTTCAGAGACTCACTCTTGTGTCATATTACCTATATGATTTCTTATTTCAAATTATATTGAAACCTATGAATTTAATAGCGTCTCATTTTGATGAGTTACACACAAATTAATTTGCCTAGTCATTTTTCAACGAAGAAAAATTCGTCGTATATTTTTATTTTTTTATTATTACCTTTAATTTGAGACCCCATTGATCCAACCAAAGAAACTTACATACATAATAAGCGCTTATAACAAAACCCTAGAGAGTTTAAATGGTCATCTCTATAATTAAAATTAAATATTTATCAAGTGCCAAGTATCACACGTATTTATTTTTATCAGAGAAACGTTTAATTAACTACGTACTACTTAGAGTACGCACTTCATCAGTCACGTTGGAAGCGATTTGTGATCGACGCGTGTGTTGAATTGATGATAGATCTATGACAGAAAAATGAATTGCAAAAAAATACACGTCAAAAATGGACACAGCAACCGACTTCAAATTACCGAAATGGGACCAAATATTTGTTTGAATGGGACCACTTGGGAAGTAGTAGCTTTCTTTTAAACCAAATTGAAATCGGTTCACCCATTCCAGTACAGTAGAGACGCCCGGCAACGGACTTTAGAGCGTCCGCGGAATGAAAAAAAAAAGACCAGTACAGTTGAATTAAGGGGTTAGTATCATAATGACTAAATCTATAAATTTACCTAATCGTTAGAATGACTAGATCTGAAAACGACAAAGACTGCAAGAAGTCTTTGTATAAAATTGACAAGGTAGCAAAATGACTGGTTATCTAAATGACCATATCGTTAGACGACCATATTTCGTAATCACAGGATAGAATAAATTACAAGTACAATCACGATGAAATAAAATAAATAAGCCTCCTTCTTTTTTGGAAGTCGGTTGAAAACGAGATTACTAATTGAATAATTAAACAATTTTACAATATGAATCGTAAGAATTATAGTCTTGACTAGACTCGAACCAGTGACTGTCCCTTTTCCAGGAGGAACGTTCTACCAACTGACCAAGGCTAGCCCAATACCTCTAATATTACGATCACATTGTGTTAATATCGCGACTTACGACGTCGGTACAGCGCCATCTACCAGCAGTTGAGGGACTAACTACTATGGTAGGATATGCGTAATGTTGCAATTACGTTTAGACACATCTGGAGAGATAACTACTATTATTCCCACTAACCTCTACATCTAAGCTAATAGTGCGTGGTAGTGTGATGACCGATCTTCGAAACGCAAGGCCAACGCTTTAGGAGACACATACACCAACAGTCCACCTGCAGTCTTAGTTCGATCAGACGGTACTAATATATAAGGTTGGAGTTTGCTGTCAGTGTGCAGGCTGATGTTAGCCACCAGACTAGGGACGCTTCGCCTATTTCTCCGAAGAGATAGGTTGAATCGGTCCTTTGTATGCCCGACAGTAAATTTAAAACCTTTATAAAGACCACTTTATGTCAAAAAGCATATTATAAGACAGTTGATTAACTTAATGATAAAAGTGTCTGGCTTGAGCATGGTGCAGCCGCCTCCTAAAATGCCGTAATTGTAGTATATTTTGTACTTAGGTGACAAACAAATTTTTTTTTTGCATTATACACGCTTTTTGATTCTGACACGAGACCAATGTACATTCGTCCACATTTAGTCTTAAGAAAATGTGTAAATGAGTAAATTATTGAAAAAGAGTGACCGAGAGTTTTATTGCCAGGTTCTTTCTCTCGGTTCTACTTATTGCTTTGCGAATCTGGCATTACATGTAAATATAGAAGCAATGACATTTTTTATTTTAAGTACTTACTGACCTTTGTAAGACCCATTTAGTGACCTATACAAATAAATAAATCATTTCATTTCATAAATCATTTAATTTAATTTCATTTCAGAGTCAATTTATTCATGTACAAAATAATACAAATGGATTTAGATATCATAACATAGTATAAAACAAAGTCTCCCATTCTGTATGTATGCTTAGATCTTTAAAACTACGCATCGGATTTTGATGCCGTTTTTAAAGCACTGATCGGTAATCTAGGTATTTTTAATCTAAGTTTCTATCTAAATATTTAAGAATAGTAGAATCAATCTCATTACTTTCAAATACAGAAATATTGCCAGAGCCTCTATCTATATCGACATTTTAACTGTCACATCACTACAAAATTAAAAAAAGAAATGATCTAACGGAAACGTCAGAAGCGTCCGGTCTAAAACCATTTATTTGAAAGTTTAATTAAAGTTTTTACTTATTTTGCATTAAGTTGGATATTAATTACTGAATTGACTCCGAAGTTCAACCGCAAGGAATAGTGTTTACTTTTTCATTTCTAATTACCACGGTAACAGGAAAATTCTATATTATTCATATATAGAAATAGGGAATGTCCCCCTTAGCTCTCGAGAACTGCTTATGCTCCAATAATGGATGACCCCTCTATGCATAGCCCTCGATCTGGAGGCAAGCCAAAAAATCGAAAATTTGACCTAGCCCTAAAGGGTCAAAAGTTATAGGCCAAAACCTATAGCGTGGTGCGGCGCGAAGCACCGCGCAAGACACCGTACTAGTGTAGAATACGTATAGAAAGTCAAGACTGTTGACAATATTTTGAAAATCCTATCATTGACTGAGGGAGCGAAACGACCGAAGTCTCCGTTTCAACTTGCAGACTGGGGAGAATTTCTTTCGTCTGTACACATCTCTACATCTACGGGTTCTGTCAGATCATGTTTGCGGCCGTATTTATCAACCGATTTTCATGAAACTTTACACACACACTCCTTGCTTACAATGAAAAACATGTGAATGATATTTTTTGGATTGGATGAAAAATGAAAGAGTAATAAAGAAAATTGAAAAATAAAATTTCTAAACAAAGCTCCCGAAGTCTACGGTCTGTCAAGAATGCAATCCGTAACCAATGCAACCCATATAAATAAAATCAAAAGTCATGCAAATAAATACAATTTAAGAATAAACAAAGCCGTTCCCGAAGTCTACGGTTCACAGAACCACTAGTTTTAACATCTAGCAACAATAATTCAAGATGGTGGGCCTCTAGCTGTCAAAAATGTAGTTATTACGCTCAATGTTGTTAGCAGTAAAAATAATTTGCAATGTAAACATAAAAATTAAATTGAAAACACTCATAAATTCACTTTATAACATCGAAACGTTAAACAGGATATGAGCTATGACGTCAAACACACAATGACGTCACTGTATAATATCTACAGTGGAAACTCACACATAAAATCACGTGTTTAGCCCAAGGGTAGATAGAGGCGTGTCTTACGGAAACTACCGAATACCAAATAGTTGTCGGAATAGGACCAAATTGAAATGGGACTTGGAAAGTAGTAGATTTCAATTAAAAAAGAAGTCCGAAGATATATAAATAATTTATACTTATAATAAATCTGTAGAAGTGAAAATTCACGACGAAGATAATAAATAATATTTCATATTTTCGTATCTTAAGATGAATTTTTATGGTATAATAGAGAATATAATAGAAGATATAATATAGAAAATGTTGTAGGGTATGTATGGGGGGCTTTATGAACGCAATAAAACCCAAAATAATGGTTTTTGAACTTTTGTCTGTTCGTCTGAATGTTTGAACACGCTAATCTCAGAAACGGCTTATCCGATTTGACTTTATGATTTGAATTTGCGGTTTGGTTTTCAATCGCTTCATAAATAAAAAAGTTATGTAGATCTAAAGTAACACGCAGGCGGAGCTGCGGGCAACAGCTAGTAATAAATATTTTTGGACATTCTCACACAACATTATCTAGCCCAAACTAAGCTACAAGCTTGTGCTATGGGATCTAGACAACTGATAAACATACTTACATATTTCTAAATACATACATAATGTTACGAGCCGGGGTTCTACGGAATGGAAAATGCCGATCAAACTACCACAAAACACTTTATTTATTACACCACTAATTTACACTTCACTATAAAGCTTCACTAAACACTTTTAATCGCACTTGAACTCGCAGGTATAACTCGTATTATCGCTCTGGAAATACTGATCCCCCGCCACCGAAGTGCTCCGCCTTTATAGTACGGTCATTACTCTAGATTACTCTAGAATCTTCACGGAAGAATTATCGCGAACATTCCACACCTTCGAGATGCTTCTAGATAACACGTTACATAGAAGTACCTTGACAGAACATTCCCGAAAGACGTTACGTAGTAGTACTGCGATTTGCTACTAGATGGCGCCGAGTTTGGTAGTCTTATTACTCGCTACGAGATGGCGTTACACTGCCCCCTCCTAAGACATGCTCGTCCCGAGCATTGTCAGGCCCATAATATCGCGCCAATCGATCCACATGAACTATCTTTGGCGCACTTCTTGGACTCTTCCGTATTCGGTAAGTGACATCGTTAATCTTGGTCACAACTCGGTATGGTCCATCCCATTTAGCTTGCAGCTTAGGAGACTTCCCTTTACTGCGGACTGGGTTATGTAACCACACTAACGAACCTTCATCGAAGCTCTTATTGTTTGTCTTTCGGTCGTAACGGGTCTTCATCTTTTCAGACATTTGTTGACCTGATTGTCTGACATGCTCATAAATGTCATTCATCCTGCTGCGCAAGTCATTCGCATAATCAGTGATATTGCGTGGAGCGTCAGGTGGTATACCGGTTAGTAAGTCGGCAGGCAACCGTAATTCTCTTCCAAAGTTCGCATAAGCTGGTGTCACTGACGTGCTTTCGTGAACCGCACTTCGGTAAGACAAAAGAAACGGTTGGATGTGCTTGTCCCAATCTTTTTGCCTGCTTTCCACAACTTTTGCCAGATATCTCTCCAATGTCTGATTAAATCGCTCCACCATTCCATCTGACTGCGGGTGGTAAGAGGTCGTTCTGGTTTTGTGAGTACCCATGACCCGACACATTTCCTGGAACACCTGAGATTCAAAATTTCTTCCTTGATCGCTATGGATTTCTAGAGGCACCCCGAAACGACAGAAGACTTCGTGAACTAATTTATCTGGCACCGTAGTAGCTTCTTGATTAGGTATAGCGAAGACTTCTGGCCACTTCGTGAAATAATCCATCACAACCATGAAGTACTTGTTTCCGCTTTCACTTTCAGGAAACGGTCCCGCAACATCTAGGGCTATCCTTTCCCATGGTGCCCCAACGTTATACAGTTTCAGTGCACCTCTGCTCCGTGTATGAGGTCCTTTCACAGCAGCACAACTCGTACATTTGCGACACCAGTCCTCAACGTCGTCGCGACAGTGGATCCAGTAAAACCGCTCACGTATCTTCAACAGAGTCCTTTTTACTCCCATATGGCCCCCTGAACATCCATTATGGTAGAGCTGTAGCACATCTGGGACCTTAACTTTAGGGACGACCATTTGCAAATGACAGCTGTCTCCTCGAGCATTTTCCCATTTGCGGCACAAGACTCCATCCTGAATAACTAAACTGTCCCATTGCGCCCAATAACTTTTTGTGATTGAACTCATTGAAGCGACGTCACTCCACATGGGTTTAGGAGCACTTGCTTTAATCCACTCAAATATTGGCTTGATGTCTGCGTCGTCCTGTTGAGCATGTTGTAGGCTTTCTTTCCATTCGTCGCTCAGATCCGTTTTAAGCATCTTCACAGGTATGGCTTCCTTTATCTCCTGTTTGGCACAGTGCTTACAGTCTTCAGGGCAAGGTCTTCTTGACAATGCGTCTGCGTTGCCATGGGATCTCCCACTGCGATGTTCGATTACAAAGTCATATTCCTGTAATAGCTCAATCCATCTGGCGACTTGTCCTTCTGGATTCTTAAATTGTAATAGCCACTTCAATGCAGCATGGTCGGTACGTATAAGGAATTTTCGCCCTAGTAAATATTTGCTGAAATGCTGCAATGTCTTCACCACGGCGAGTAATTCTCTCCTCGTGACGCAATAATTCCTTTCAGGTTTCGATAAGGATTTGCTGAAGTAGGCTATAACGACCTCTCGATCTCCTTTCCTTTGAGATAACACACCTCCGAGTCCGATATCACTTGCGTCTGTGTCAACTATAAATTCATTTTCCGCATCAGGATAACCCAAAATAGGTGTATTGCACAGACGATTCTTTAGCTCCTGGAATGCGATGCCGCAGCTTCCGTCCCAGCAGAATTGTCGCTTCTCCTCCGTGAGCTTGTGTAAGGGCTTGGCAATATCCGCAAAGTTCTGGACGAATCGCCGGTAGTATGAGCACAAACCCAAAAATGCTCTGACCTGCGTCTTATCCTTTGGAACCGGCCAATCCTTGACGGCGATGATTTTCTCTGGATCCGTGCGGATACCATCTTCAGACACTACGTAGCCTAGGAAGCTTACTTGCCGTTTGAGGAATGAGCACTTCTTCGGGCTGAGCTTCAGGTTCGCGCTTCGGATCTTTACAAGCACGCGTTCCAGGTTTTGAAGATGCTCTTCTAACGTACGGCCCACGATGATAATGTCATCTAGATAGACAAGACAGGCGTCCCCAGTCAATCCGGCGAGTACAATTTCCATTAATCTTTCAAAAGTAGCCGGGGCGTTGCATAAACCAAATGGCATAACTTTAAACTGCCACAAACCCTTTCCTGTGGAAAATGCAGTCTTCTCTTTATCCTTCGGATCGATTTCAACTTGCCAGTAGCCACTTTTCAGGTCTAGCGTGCTAAACCACTTCACCCCTGTCAGCATGTCCAACGTGTCATCGATCCTTGGTAAAGGGTAGCTGTCCTTTTTCGTAACGTCGTTCAGACGACGATAGTCGACACAAAACCGCATACTGCCATCTTTCTTCCTCACCAGCACTACAGGTGAGCACCATGGACTTGACGATGGTTCTATCACACCATCTTTTACCATTCCTTCAATCATGGTCTCAACTTCCTTTTCTCGTGCTACTGGCAGTCTCCTTGGTCGCTGACGGATGGGTGCCTCATTTCCTGTATTGATTCTATGCTGAACCAATCCAGTCTTCCCAATGTCAGCATCACTCGAAGAGAAAATATCGGCGTACTTGAGTAACATCTTCTTAGCCTTGTCCATTTCATTCTTCGTTAAGATGTTACGACAGTCTTCTAAAAGTGTCAACACGTTGTTTCTAGCGTCCTTGTTGACGATGTTCCCAGTACTCAACTCTTGGCATCGGCGCATCCAATCTACTTCTTCGCAAGTGCCAATCAATGTGCTCTTTTCTATCACGTGTTCCTTATCACTAAGGTTCAGCACACGTACCACTGAGGCTTCATTGGCTCTTACCAGAGTTCGGGCCATTTTCCATGGAAGTTCATTGTATATCCCTTCTATGAGTACACATCGATGTGTTCGCCCAGAATTCTGAGGGAGACTAACTGGTACAGTCGTTTCTGATCTGGCAGGAAGCACGACCTTCTTCAAGCTGTACACTTTTCCTGATAACGCTCCTTCCATGAAAAGTTCCTCTTGACCACATTTCATCGCTCCTTGCTTGACGTCGATCTCACAAAAGTTCTTCCTCATAAAGTCTAAGCCCAGTATGCAGTCGTCCATTATGTCAGCCACGATGACATTATGCAGGTAAATTCCATTGCCCAAATTTAACTGCATCTCTTTCTCTCCTCGGACGGGTATGCGCTGACCCGTGGCCGTTACCAAGTTGATGCGGTCACGGTTTGCAGAGTCCCCAAGGAACCGATTTGCAAGTCGGGAACTGACAACCGTGCGAGATGCTCCAGTATCTATTGTCAGCTTGCATGGTGTTCCATTTACCTCGCCCTTGATGATCAGGCTGTTCCCATCCTGGGTTTGTGAGATCGAAACCCTTGGGGCTCTTCTAAAATCAGCCAGCACCCGCCCCGCAGTCCTGGCATTTATTCGTTTCCCTCCTGTTGCTGGGCGGTGACATTAGCCACCCTATCCTCTTGGGAACGACTTTCTTCTCTTTCAGCAGTCCGCTTTGGGCAACTGGATCGAAGGTGGCCCCTCTCACCACATGTGTAGCACCTAGGGCTATACCTCGTGAAACGGTCGCGAGCCGGTGATGCTACAACTTCCCTGACACGGTGAGATCGATGATCCTTCCGTACGGCTTCGACCTCCAAAGCATGAGCCAAGGCGTCTTTGAGAGTCTCATGGTGCCCGAGTCTGACAGCGGCCCTGACTTCCAGGTCGTGGATGCCGTCGATGAATACTTGCACCAGATTCCCATCGATGAGCGCAGGTACCGACTGGTATGCCTTCCGTACCAGCTTCTCAACTTCCAGGGCCCACTGTTGCAAGTTTTCACCAGAGCGCTGGACACGATCCTTCAGCTGCGCACGATACACGTGTTCCAGGTGAGCGTCACCGTATCTGGTTTCCAAGGCTTCTAGTAGCTGCTCGTAGGAAACATCGTCTCCGAGAGCTTCTAGGATGGTTAACGCCTTGTCTCGCAAACCCAATGTAAGCGCAGTCATGGCCTGGGCTTTGCTCCACCCGTTTGCCTTCTTAACGGCTTCAAACTGCTTTTTATAGGCTGACCATGAAGATGTCCCATCGAATGGCGGTACTTTAAATCCACGCGCTGAAGGTACGGCAGGTAAGGAAGTCGCAATCCCATCTCCAGCTTTCAGATTTCCCAGCTCTTTCCTCACATCTGTAATCTGGTTTTTTACATCTTCAATCCGAGTTTCGGCTTCCGTGATGCGGTTCTCAACATGATGAACTTGATCCTTCATCACATTCATCTCCTTGCCAAAAGTCGCTCGAAGATCTTTCATGAGGAGCGTCTGTTCCTCCTGGCGGCGTGCCTGCTCCTCCTTGTCACGCAGCAGCTGTTCTTCCAACCGGCGGGCCTGCTCCTCCTGGCGGCGTGTCTGCTCCTCCTGGCGGCGTGCCTGCTCCTCCTGGCGGCGTGCCTGCTCCTCCTTATCCCGCAGCAGCTGTTCTTCCAACCGGCGGGCTTGCTCCTCCTGGTGGCGGGCCTGCTCCTCCTGGCGACGGGCTTGCTCCTGTAGCATCGCCATCAGCGCAGCAAAGTCTGGAGGTGCTGGCGCTGGAGATACCGTGGGCGGGCCTGCTTCCACCGTTGGCTGCTCCTGACCACCCAACCTCTCCGGCGTATTACCTCCGAAGCGCCTGCTGTCCAACTCCTGCTGGCGCTGACCCCTGGTACGGACGCCCTCTGTGTCTTCTTTCGGTAACACCGGCATTGTCCAAATCCCACTTCTGACACCAATTGTTACGAGCCGGGGTTCTACGGAATGGAAAATGCCGATCAAACTACCACAAAACACTTTATTTATTACACCACTAATTTACACTTCACTATAAAGCTTCACTAAACACTTTTAATCGCACTTGAACTCGCAGGTATAACTCGTATTATCGCTCTGGAAATACTGATCCCCCGCCACCGAAGTGCTCCGCCTTTATAGTACGGTCATTACTCTAGATTACTCTAGAATCTTCACGGAAGAATTATCGCGAACATTCCACACCTTCGAGATGCTTCTAGATAACACGTTACATAGAAGTACCTTGACAGAACATTCCCGAAAGACGTTACGTAGTAGTACTGCGATTTGCTACTAGATGGCGCCGAGTTTGGTAGTCTTATTACTCGCTACGAGATGGCGTTACAATAATATACATAGAAAAGACCCAAACTTCGAAACAAACATTTGTTGGATCACACAAATGTTTGATTCGACCCGTGAAAACTCGAGACTCCGGAGCCGATGCACTACCGACCACGCCACCGAAGCAGTTGGTATAGTTATATGAGGTAACAACGATGACAAAGAACGGCGATTCGTTTTAATATACAGGGTTTAACATTGATATGGGTCAGTGAGGGAAAGTCTGTAACTATAAGACTCACCATGTCATTAATTTTAGTAAAAATAAAAACTACATTCACAGATTAAAAAAAATAAACAAGGGAATAAAATGATATATTGTTGTCGAAGGCGCTATTTTGAATCCAGAGCGGAGCGAAGAATTCTGGAGTAGAATCCTGAACGTAGCGAGGGATTCAAAATCAATGTTAGTTTTCATCGCCTTCTATGAAAAAAAACAAAATGTCCTAGCGATGAAAAAAGTTCGCGCGTTTTGCTTTCTTTTCTGTTGGATTAGTATGAAAGATTCATGTTCCAAATTCAATTCGCATTATTGCCCCCTAAAAAGTCTCTGAATAAAAAAAAACTACTTTAGGTGCACTTATGTAGGAACAAAACGCCACTTTTTGAATAGAAGTGATGAAAACTATACTATTGAGTTTGAGTTTGAGTTTGAAACCTGTGTACTTAACGATATTTTCGGTAAGTCATGAGTCAATTCTTCCGATGCAGTTACAAAGGACGCCTATTGCCTTTGCCTACCCACTTTGTGTATATAAAGCTTGAGTATACATTAAAGAATATAAAATAAAATATTTCCATTACGATATAAGTGTATTTGGCATAAGTCCAGTTTCTGTCAACTAGGGTTACCACGATTCTATAAAAACAATAGACAACATACATAATACATGTTGGTCGTCGTAGCTTAGTCGCAGAGCATTCCCCTTATTAGGGAAAAGCCACAGGTTCGAGTTCTGCTGAGGAATATTTGAGAAAACGTATCTATCTTCTTCTTCTCTTATAAATAAAAATGAATTGCCGTTCAATTTTCTTTCAAAATTACAATATAGCTGTTACTTTTTATTACATTCATTTAGCCATTTTTACGTATCCCATTATAAATGTTCCCGGTGACGGCAAGATGCTTGCTACTACTGACGGACTAAAAATACTGGCAAATTGGCAATTACACCTCTGCCTACCCCTTCGGGATATAGGCGTGATATGGCACAACATAACTATTACATAAATACACAACATACAAACCTAACTCTTACACTATATATACAAATACACACATATACAGGGTTATTTAAAAAAATACTTGTTTATTTACAATAAGAATTACAATATACATAATTATATACTAAAAATATTTACATTACAAAATATCGTTTAAAAAATCCTCTACGTCATTGCCGTCATTAAAAGTAAATAAGACCTTCCGTAGGCGAAATCCTGACATACTACTAAACATCTATATGTATCATACTTTTTACAAAACGTTATAGTAATACCAAAAAACCCATTTTATGTTTTGATTTGAACCTTCTTAACTCTGTGACAAACGTGCATTCAAGCTGTCAGAATTAGAAGCACTGTACGATATTAATGTACTGCGCCGCGTAGTATTATCGTGTATAGACGAGGTTAAATGTAAAATTATAAACTTAAGACTAACGGGTCTTTTACGCGATTATTGAGATATATACATACCTCTTTATTACCCGACGTTTCGGCCCTGTTACAAGAGCCGTGGTCACAGGTGGACTGTAAATGTAAAATGTTCGGATGTTCGTTTCACAGCAACCTCTTGACCGATAATTAAAATTTTTTCACCTAAATTAATAGCTGATTTCAATTAAGGGCGTGACGAAGCTCAAGTATTCAATTTAAATAAAAATAAAAAATTTCACCTAAATTTATAGCTGATTTCAATTAAAGTCGTTACGAAGCTCAAATATTCAATTTAAATACAAAAAAAAAAAAAAAACGTTTCGTTCAAGACGAAGCCGCGCACTGTTTACAGCAGAGTAGCTTTACCTAGTTAATTTTTGTATGAAAAAAAAATTTGCAAACTCGTAAAACAATACTTGCTACATATGACCTTCAGAAGCGGTACCGATACTTTTAAAATAACCCTGTATATGCGTGGGTAACAGATACATGGCTAGCATATCCAAGTAGGCCTTCTTCTATCTATACAAATAAAAATGACATCTAGTTTTAGCAAGACAAACGTTCGTGTCTTGCTAAAACTAGAAAACTAAGGGAAGGTTTAAAAGGTTCATTTGAGGCGACACGAAGTTCGCCAGGTTAGCTAAAAAAATAAACCATCGGAAAACATGGTCATCCTACAAAGCGATCAACAGTAATATGGATTTATGAGCAAATTATGCATTCGATCAAAGTTTTAAGTGGCAGTTCGAATCCCGTTCGAGTCATATCTGGATATAATCGTTTTAGCAAACACAAAGCCCGAGTGACGTCGTTTTCTCATTCTAGACTTTCATGGAAACGAAAGAAAGAAAGAAACTTTTATTTAGTACATAGTGCCCACACAATACACATAAATTACATTGGGGATTGGAAACATGTTCACTCATTAAAACTAAACATACTCCCAAACCACAACCAACAACTGACGAGCGATTATTAGTGTGATACACAAATGTACCAAATGGGTGTCTTCAGCATGTGCCAGGTAGAATCCTGGCGCTGGTTTTCTACTGGAAGCCAATTGGTCAGTGACTCACCGATGCCGAACCCCCGAAACCTTAATGGAATTATTTATCTACTATCTATTAAATATTCTAACCACTCAAAGAATCAAGAATCAAAGAATCAATTTCGTTTATTCAGTTTAGGCACATAAAGTGCACATTATGGTTGTCGGATATTTTTTTGAACAGATCTATCTTCTTCCGACCTTCCGTACATATAAGATGTTGTCGTAAACATATTGAGAAACAACTGTTAAAATATATTTTTTTTTAAATCAGAACGTGATTTTTTTTATTGCTAA